>OX375868.1:3691631-3830172 GCA_947359475.1 Heligmosomoides polygyrus bakeri
CTAGTAATAATTTAAAATATAATATAAATAGAACAATGAACAAGAACCTATTAGAATTATGTTGTCAAATTTATCAAACCAAAAAATAATAAAAGGCTCGTTTCGCCGCAACCTCCTTGCAAACATTGTTTGCTGTTGTAGAATCTGTAATGTTAAAATTAGTGACAATGTCGAAACCCTTTTTGGGAAAGTTTCTTAAAAGTCATGTAAAAGAAATTACAATAGTTAATTCGCAAAGTCGCCCAGTTGTACCGTAATGAATGAATGAATAAATAAACAAATAAGAAGATAAATAAATGAATAAAAGGAAGAATAAGAAGGAAGAATAAGAATGAAGGACGACGTTACTCAATCCTTTTTTGGGATGCGCCACGTATTCTATTTCTGCGAGATGTTGAGGAGGCGATTTGAATGTGTGTTTGTCCATACAACGACTTGCAGTGGCCAGCCTATGAGCAAGTCAGCGCTTTATCTATCCCAGACAAGTCTCCTACCAATTCACCGACCCTGAACGAGGGACGGGTTGGTAGGCCTGGACGGGACCCGAACCAAGAACATTGATTGGGGCAAGCGGCGCCTCCACCGTCTGGGCTACCACGCGTCTTTTCACTCGTATCAGTTAACTAAGTCAAGTTTAAGTTCAATATGAGTTTAAGACACCTTTGATAGCTTCACTTGAAGAGCAAGGAGCTCAAAATATCAGCTACATTGAGAGTTGAGGTTGCACTCACCAACGTCACTGCTTCACTCATTTGACAGACACGCTCCTCCGAGTTGCTACACGCGCTTGAATAAATAAATAAATAAATAAATAAATAAATAAACAATCTGTATCTCCTGTCGTTCCGTAGATTATTGAGTTGCTCGAGCGGGCGCCAGCGGTCTCTCCATTCGTCCCTGTCGCGTGCCAGAGTGCTCCAATGATTCCCTCGCTTGCTCGAGGGACAGAAGAGCGTCATATCGGTCGTTCAGGGCTTTCACGAAGAAGTCCGACCAACGCGTTGGTGGGCGTCCTGATGCCGTATTCATCAACGACTTACGGAGAGTTAACAGAGAAATTACAGCGGAAACTTCTGAAAAAACGCGAATTAAGGCGACTTATCAACAAGCGATATGGTGAAATGTTGGCGTTATCAGTATTTTCCGCTGTAATTTCTCTGTGTCAAATCTCTGTAAGTCGTTGATGAATCCGGCGCCTGGCGTTCTCTTGACATCCCGCGGAATCCAGTCGGTGACGACTCTCGTCCATGGGTGTCTGCGAAGCGCATTACGTGGTCGGCCCACCTAATTTTCGACAACTTGGCCCACGCGACAGCGTCTATGATCTTTGAACCAAATATATAAATAAATAAATAAATAAATGCTTTTTTGACACTTAAACACATCCATGGCTTGCTTAACCGGCATGCGCATCTATGCTCAGTTTTTCTGTGCCAGAAGGTCACCTGCACTCTGGCAGGTGACCTTCTCGCCGTCATCAGTTCTGCCCGCGTGGGCCATTGTTCAATTTTAGCCACCGCGTCTGGTTCCAATCGTCGTCCGAGCGCTCACGTCGTCCGCATTACACTCGGCCGGCGCCACGTGGGGGGAAGCCGCCGAAAGACCAAACGTTCAAAGGCGAAAGCGTGAAACCGGCGACTCGTCAATGGAAGTGCAATCGGCTGATTACACCGTGGTGTAGCTTCTGTTACGTGCAGAAAGCTTGCCTGAAATAGCTTGCACGGACAGCAGTCCTTTACGGGGGCGGGATATTCCATAGTTCCTTCAGAAGTTCCAGAAGCTTGAAGTCCAAGAAGTTCTTCAAGATTCGTCAGAAAAAGGGATGCGCCTTGTCCGAAACGATTAACGTAGGTTGTACGCTAATTCCAAACGGCAGAGAAAGAAATAGAATACCCGGACTAAAATCTTTACTGTGTAGAAGGAAGATTACTGGTCTAAGAATGCTGCTCAAGATTCTCACGGACAAACTCCGCGTAAGGGCCTGTTCATACTCCGTGACGGGAGCGATAGCAGTAACCCGAGTGACAAAGCAAATCATACCTATCGGTTTTTCCCAGGCAACGGCACGGCACTGATCGATACGTATCTTTCGCCCCATCGTTTCCGTTGCGAAGTATAAACAGGCCCTAAACCCTTCACAATTTTTCAGCGGTCAAGTGGTAAGAAGAAGAAGAAGTAGGCTCCGACTGGAGGTTCTCCTTGCAAGAACCACGACCAGATCTTCATTTTTGACATATAGAAGGCTGCTGAAGCTCAACTCTCTGCTGTCGAAGAACGAAAATCTCCTGTCCTTATCCATGCATGTCTTCAAGAAATCGCTGTTGACTTAATTCTGTTCGTAACCGTTTTCAGAGTTACGAAAAGCAGCTGATTTGTGACTTTTTGTAGTAGAATTGTTCGCTTTTCTAATTTTTTAAGCGTGAATATCATGTCCACGCAATAAATAAATAAGTAAATAAATCAACCCGAGGTAATTCGAAACAGTTTCTTTAAGCCTCAAGTGGCTGGTATCGAGGTTGTACGCTGTAACAATGATGCTTTGTCGCCATCAAAACTTCTAGCGCCAGGCGGGACTCGAACCCGCACCTCCCTCTGACCGGGCGGGAATGCTCTACGCCTTCACACCACCAGCGCCGTTTGATCGAACGCAACATGTTGGTGGTGTAAAGACGTAGAGCATTCCCGTCCGGTGAGAGGGAGGTGCGGGTTCGAGTCCCGCCTGGCGCTAGAAGTTTTGATCGCAACAAAACATCATTGTTACAGCGTACAACCCGAGCTATGTAGTTGTAGCTTAGCAGAGACACCTCATATGAACGAATTCTTCATCGTGAAGAATCTACAAGATCTATAACCTACATAAATAAATAAATAAATAAATAAATAAATAAATACAACTACGGCCAGGCAGATGGAAATAAATAAATAAATAAATAAATAAATAAATAAATAAATAAATAAATAAATAAATAAATAAATATTTGGCTGTCGCAAAATTAATCACCGAAACGGGCCGCTTATTTCAAACTACTATAACTCGGCTTAAACGCAACTTTATTAATCGAAGTGATAGCCACCAGAATCTACACATTTTTGCCAATGACAAGGTAATAAATCTAATCCTTTACATTAAAACTGAGATCACAGGAATTAACGAAATGAAGAGGGGCACATTCAACATCGGCCAAATTCGTGAATAGGTTTCTGACGCAAATGGGAATCAAGAGCCCGGAAAAAGTGACAGACAGTGGAGGAAAGATAGGGAGAATGTGGTGGGTGAGGGAGAACTTCGATACCTAAATGGGTCAATTTTCGCCGAGTAATCTGTGAGGTGTGGCCTTGTGTTGTCCAGCAACAGGAGCGGCCCTCCTTTATCCACCACTGTCGGCTACAAAAATTTCAAGTTCTCATATATTTGGCCTAAATCACAACAGCAAGACTCTGCTGCGACTGCCTGACCAGGTTGCAGAAAGCGGTTATGGATTACGGCTTTAGAACACCACCACAAAGCAAGCACAGCTTTTTTAGTGTGAAGGTCGGGTTTAAGAAAGGATGTTGGGGGAGCATTCCTGAGGCCCCCACTTCGACATCCTCTTCACCTCGCCGATTCTCGCCAAATGTCTTGCTACTGCGCTGTGATGTACGCCAAGTTCCTCTGCTGACGACGTGTATTCGTCTCCGGATTTGCTTCGACGGCTCTCTTCAAAACTTCATCGTCAAGCGACGATTTGCACCCGCGACCCGATTTTCCTTCGAGATCAAAATCGCCAGAAGAGAATTTTCCGAAGCAGAACCTCACCGTTCTTTCGCAAGGAGAGTCCGTCCCAAAAGCGCCGCCAAGGTTACGGGATGGCTCTGCAGCAGAATGTCCCAATTTAAATTAAGCTCTGGAGAAGGTCTGCTAGAAAAATTAGAGCGACATTTATACATGGTTTTGAAAAAGCAGGAAAAAGCCTACCGAGCAGTTGCGCGGCTTTCCCTAAGACGGAACAAGTTAGGGTAAAAACTTATTTAATTATACATACCTCGAAACGGAAATTAATTTTGCGTCAGTCTAATAAATAAATAAATAAATCCATGTTATTGACGTACATGTATCACTACGTAATCTTAACTCGTTTTTGGTGGTGACGAGATTCTGAGGTTCTCACTACCGAGGACTGCTGCTGCAGGAACTGCTTTGAAAAACAAAAAAAGCAAGGCCTTCCGCTTATTCTGGTCGTTAATTTTCAATATTTTGTCAATTTCGCTGCTATTGATCTAATCCTATCCACCTGATGAGTCTCGAAGAGCTGTCAACTCCTTAGGGATTTGTTTAGTTCTATATTCTTTACTCTATGTAACCTGCTTAAGATGGGGAGAAGAAACAGATTGGAACTGAACTGCTTCGCTTTTATTGCTTTCGTATTCTCGTGTTTACTCTATATTTTGTGAAAATTTTCTGCTATTATGAGAGAACTATTTCAACAATAATAATATTAATAATAATAATTTATTACAACGTATGAGACAGTCGTGAGAGAAGGGAACATTGGAATACAAACCTGACAAAAGAGAAACGGTAAAAGGCACTCTCGCTTTGAGGATAAAAATAGACAAAAGCGGTGAGGTGGAGGAAACCCAAGAGGTACTTCAGCTCATTAGGACATTTTGTAATCTGTGGTTAGCAGAGCGATACGAGGGAAGGGAGCGGCCACTGAAGGTCATATTTGTTTGGGCTGACGAGGGTTAAGCCCGATCTGTGAACGGTTGCAGCGACTATTGACACTTCGGCAGCCACCTGCGACTGACTGTATGAGCTGCATATGGGAGCGAGAAGAGATAGGGGAAACTGCTGATAATGTAAAACCCAACACTGGAAATAAGATCAATAACACATGCTGTTGTCGAGATCACTACTTGATGTGAGGAGGGGGGGGGGGGGGCGTAACCAATTTCAGAAGAAGTCGCTGTTTCAATTAAAGCATAAGGTGATACTTCGTCGTGCGTAATGATATGTACAGGGTGGCTCCTATTTATTTGCGCGTAGTTTATTACTAATAACTTCAACAAAAAAAAACAACAGTTATACAATCTGATACAACTTCTATATAGAGCAATGCCTAGCAATCATTCACTCGAGAAGATGTTCGAAATGAGCTCCTTTTACAGCAATAAAGGCCTTCAGTCTCTTCTCCACCGACATCACTGTGGACCGCAGGAAGGTGACGTCGATATCGTCCCACGCCTTCTGAAGTGAAGCTTTGAGAGCGTTCAAACTTTGGTGCCTCTTCGAGGAGAGCTTCTGCTGCAAGTATCCCCACACAGCGAAATCCATCGTATTCAGATCAGGCGAGTTAGGTGGCCAGAAGTCCTTCGTCCAGTAGCCAGGGAAGTGACTCTCGCAGAATGCCAGTGTGGATCTCGCAGAACGAGCAGGTGCCCAGTCCTGTTGGAGCACGCATTGACCACTGACAAAATTTTCAGCAACCCAGGGGGGAAGAACATCGCGCAGGATCTTCTCTTGGTAGACTTCAGCGTTGATTTTCACTGAACGGTCGACGAAAACCAGAGGTGTCTTCTTGTCCAGGGTAATGCCAGCCCATACCATCACAGATTTCGGAAAAAGAGCCCTGTTGAGAACACGACGTTGAGAAGACCTGTTTCGGGATGGAGGCAGCAGCTGACGCTGATTCTGTGAGTTGTGTGCCACTTCAATGGGAAAAATCTTCTCGTCCGTCCAGATGACGTTTGACAAGCGGCCCTGCCAGATCTCCTTTAGCAACAACTTGGATTTTTCCAATCTAATCCACATGGCAGCTTCCGTAAGGGCTTGTCCGCGGTAAAGACGATAACTGCGAAGCCGAAGATCCTGTTTGACGATCTTATGTATTGTTTTGCGGGACACTCCAAGGTCTACGGCCATCCGATTCATGCTAACTCCATTGTTTCGGTCGATTCTCTTTTTGATGACCTTTCGAAGGCGGAGGGCGCTCACAGTACCTGGTCTGCCAGATCCCTTCCTCGGTTCGACCGTTCCTTCCTCTCTGTACTGTTTCACAATGTGTTGGACTGTTCTGGCAGAAATTTGAAGTCGTCGAGCGGTCTCTGCTGCAGAATGTCCTTTATCAGCGAGATGAGCGATGGTGGAACGATGTGGTGAAGCTTCCATTGTCGAGGGTATTGAGTGTATCACCTTGCTCGGTTTTTGTACATACTTCCCCTATTCTAGAAAAATCCTAGTAATTGATCTCCCGCCATTTTCAAAAATAAAGTAGCGGTTTGAACTTCGCGCAAATAATTAGGAGCCACCCTGTACACGTACACCTACTAAAGTAAAAAGGACAAGAGGTAAAGGAATGGCATCACTCGCTCCCTTCTGGGAAACGCCACACATTGCACTACTTCAACGGGATGTCGTGGAGGCGACTTGAATGCGTATTTGGACACACAATAGCTTGCGGTTTTTTAAAATTACCACCCGTTCAGTACCACTATACCTTCCGTGAATGGCAAAGTAACCTTACTAGGTGACATGTCTCTTGTGCTCCTCTTCCTTCATGTTTTTTTTTCTTAAAAAATCTAATGGTTTGTCCCTTCTTTATGTTTCATTTCCAAGCTTAGTTTCGAGCTTTGTCGACGTTCGAAGATCAGAGGCGCTGTCGCATGGGCCAAGGCGTCGAAAACCAGGTGGACTGAGCACGTAATGCGCTTTGCAGATATCCACTGGACGAGAGCCGTCACCGACTGGATTCCGCGGGATGTCAAGAGAACACCAGAATGCCCGCCAACACATTGGTCGGACTTCTTCGTGAAGCCCTGAACAACCGATAGGACACTATTCGTACTTCACGAGCGAGGAGGATCCATTGGAGCACTCTGGCACGCGACAGGGACGAATGTCAAGACGCTGCTGACGACTCGATGATCAGTGTGACGAAAGGTGATACAGGTGATCAGGGATGAGCGGATTAACCGTTATCCGTTATCCGGTTTCCGGCGGGTTTTGGCCTATCCGTTTTGTTGTTCGTTATCCGGTGGTTTTTGGCCGGATAACGAACAACAAAATCTGGCACCCTTACGATTACTTAGTTGAATATAAGGTCAATTTTTAAAAATCGTTTTGTGTTTTTTCCACTGACAGTCGAGATACGTTTGCAATGATAGGTCGGTGCCTTCTCTTAGTTCTCAATGGCATAATTAGGCCAAACTATCAACCTGCTCATAGCGCGTTCTGAAATGAAGAACACTGCCTTGCTCATTTCTATTTGTGGGGTTTTCACCAAAATTCTTTCTAGCAAAAAATTCCTTCTAGCTTTCCTCCTTTCTAATGTACTGTCTGGAAAAAAACCTGTCGGTTAGAAGAGAAAGGACTAAACCTTCATACGAATCACTTTGTTTTAAGGAGGTGCCCGATATTCATCTTCTATGTACACGATCTTTTAGCTCATTGAAACTATGTTTGGCATGTGCATAAATTCCGAGTGGTGGGTGGAAAATTAGTACTTTAATATCTTATCCTATCCTACTATATATAAAAGCGTTAGTCCGTCTGTCCGTGTGTGTGTATGTGAGTCACAAACCTGTGTGAACAAGTAAAACATGTCAAACGTGTAAAGGTGACCCGCACGTGCATGTAAAACCTGTCAAGGCTATCCTTATGTGCAATGGATGGAAATGAACCAAAATTAGCGGGAAATGATTAGGTTGGACAAATGAGTGGAAGTATTCGAACGAACAACCACTATTGATCGATAGCATCGATTTTCGATCGGAGTTGTCGTTCAACTTCCCAATTTGACCAATCGGGATGCGATTATGATTATGCCGGATGAGGATACCAATATTAGTCGATGGTATCGATTTTTCGACCGCAGTTATCGGTTTTCGCCCATAATTGACCAATTGGTGTGGGAGTCACACGACAGTTTCTTCGAGAGAATTACTCCCGCCTGCAGGAAATACTCCAATATAAAGAGATTCAGACAGTTTCTAGAACAAGATAGCAGTATCGATTGACCGAATAACCGATCGATTATCAATTTTTCTGCGCATTAGATCCTTCGGAGTGGGAATAGCACTAATGCGATGGGCAGCAGACAAGGCTTACGTCAATCGTTTTGAGGATCTTCCCTTACTCTATTCTGTGTAAAAAGCAAGATTAGTTTTTTCTTCTCTAATGGGGCCGAAGGGTCAATAAACCGTCGTGTCCAAGGCGTTTTGTTTTCGGAGTTTGGGCCGAAGTCCCAACCAGACGTTTTGCTGTTGACAGGTTTACGGGTAGTTGCTGAGCAGTAGAAGCAGCTGTTGACGAGCTGCAGGTTCAATACTGGTGTACGTACTTGGCCAATGACTTGCGGTGACCAGCCAGTGGACAAGTCAGTGCATTAACATTCTCGTGCAATCCTGATACCTAGACTGGAAATCCGAGTCAAGAACATTGAGTCGGAGTGCATGCGAAAGTCGGCGCTCTCTCAGAGTGCGCTACTTCGCACCTCGAAGAAAAACACCGATAAGAAGGTTAAACGTGGCTCATTTGACATGTGACGAGGACGATATTACAAATCCCGACCTACTATTAGAGAAAGAATGGTTTCAAATTAGTTTTAATTTTTGTTGTTTGTTCGTTATCCGTTTTTCCGTTATCCGGCCATTTTTGGAAAAAATTATCCGTTATCCGTTATCCGGGTTTCAAAATTTTATTATCCGCTCATCCCTGCAGGTGATGTCTCACTGTTATACGTCGCGTTTAACGTCAAGAGGAGGAATTCAGATTAGTTTACAGCAGTAACTCCATCTTCCTTCCGTACCGTTACTGAAGACGACAGATGGAAGGATACTGTGCCTGTTTGGTTTTTGTCCAAGGACCCGTACAAAACCAAACATACACCAATTATTTTTTCAATACTTTCACATCTCAAGTTACTATCACCCTTTATAATGGTCTGTAAACTCATCCCACTCACAACAGCTACCTACATTATATACTGAAAGATTGTCGGAAATATAATGGCGTGTGCTTTCGATTTGTTATTTATTTATTTGTTTATTTATTATTTATTTGCTACTATTAATTCTTAGTTCGTCTTCCGTCGTCTGGTCCAGACTTCACGCCATCAGACTACCATCATTTCCGCTCGATGCTGCACGTCTTGGCGGAGAAAGAATTCAAGAACCGTGATGAATTTGAAATTTGGTTTTTCAACTTCTTCGAGTCGCAGCCATCGGAGTTTTTCAAGAAAGGCATCCATTCTTCGCGAGGACGTTGGCGACATGTCGTTGATAATAATGGAGATTACCTCTTGTATTAAGGTATGCTCATTCTTCTGCTAGTGAAATTTCCTTTTGAGAAAAAAACAAAAAACGACATTTCTTTTCCGTCAACCTAATAGAACTGAATGCGTAGTTATCCGAGACTTCTGAAAGAATGCATGCAGCGTGATGGTTCCTGCTTGACAATCAGCTCATCCAATGAGCCTTCTTCAGTGTCAGTACCAGACAAAGGCAATTTAGACCAAGGTTTGCTATCAACTGCGGGAAGTGCTGCCCAGCCGTCGACAGAGAACGTTCTCACACCATTCGTATCAGTTGTCCTCGATCACGCGGTCTTTGTGGTCGTCAGCTGCGGTGGTAAGATAAGCGGAACTTGGACATTCTGCGAGCGCTACCAGTGGAACTGACATGTGACAGATGGCGTTCCGTTCGTTCATTCCGCTAGAGCAGTTGCGATATGTCCGCTAACAACATGGGAGAGACGTACATGATCAGAGAGCAGAGCTTGAACACGAAAAGTGGGGCTGCTCCCTAAAATGCTACCCTCAAACTGTCGCATAGGCTGATTATGATTTCAGAAGGTCTCAGCTATCACTTATCGTCATGTACACTAAGGGCCTGTTCATACTTCATGACAAGAGCGACAAGAGCGACAGGAGCGACTGGAGCGACGGATGTAGCGTGGTGTACGTAAATAATTACGCATTTCACACTACATCCGTCGCCCCAGTCGCTGCTGCCGCTCTTGTCGCTCTTATCGCGAAGTATGGACAGACCCTAAGAAGGAATTAGAGTGCGTAGCGCTTCTCAATTATACAGGACTGTTATATATGGTAGGATGTGTCAAAAAATGTGGACACTGTTCGAAAGGTTATAACTTTGCTGGCGGTAAAGGTAATGAAGAAGTTAGAAGCTCATATGAAGGCCTAAGAAGATAGAAATTTTCTGACATATTAGAGGCATGGAATGCGCCATGCACTCGTCTGAAATATTGCATTTTACACTCGATTGGTTGTGTTTCGCTTGAATACTTGTCATTTCTCTTTCTCCATAAAGTAACAGTGTTGATTGATTTGAGCTTTTTTCAAAATTTAAGACTTAAAAACACATTACGGCTAGCGAAAAATTTCGCGTATCCTAAAAAGAAGAGGTTCTGTTTGAAGGGCTCTAAATTGCTACTAGTGAAGCTTTTGAAGATGTTTGGGACGCATATAAAAGCACAGGGTAAGGAGATTTCTCTGGTTTGCAAATAGTTAAGTTTGCGCCATGCTCCTGCCTAAAACCTTGCATT
This sequence comes from Heligmosomoides polygyrus bakeri, assembly GCA_947359475.1. Lineage (NCBI taxonomy): Eukaryota > Metazoa > Nematoda > Chromadorea > Rhabditida > Heligmosomidae > Heligmosomoides > Heligmosomoides polygyrus. The sequence continues at coordinate 3,702,172 of OX375868.1, forward strand.
TCGGACTCGATCGATTGTACTTGTGCTAAATGCTTGTTAAAATCTTGCTCCTACCTGACCAGATAAACCTATGCTGTGCTTCTTTTAACGGCTAGAGCTTGACAATTACGATAAAAACACGAGTTTATTGATTGCGCAATTTAAATGTGAGCAGGAGCCCCATTTTCCAAGACGAATTCTGTGGACTGTTGAAGCAACATTCAGGCCGAATGGAGAGGTTAAGCGGCATAATTACAGATACTGGGCGATGGAAAACGTTAAAAGATGCACAGCACAGGTTATTCTGGCCAAGTAGTGACAAAACTGTAACAAGCATTCAGTCTATGCACAATCAATCGAGTCTGGAATGTAAGATTTTAGGCGGTAGCCTAGCGCAATCTGACGTCACAGAATTTTAGTTATTCTTTGTTTCATATGAGCCTCAAACTTTTTCAAAAGGTTCACTAGCAACAGTGTTAGAACCTTTCAAATAGCAACCGCATTCTTAGGATACCCTACATTTTTCGCAAACTATAGTGTGTTTTTGAGTTTTAACCCTTTAAAAACCATAAATCAATCGATACGGCCACCTTGTAAAGAAATTATAACAAGTATTCAAGCGAAACACAATCAATTGTGTGTAAAAGGCAAGGATTCAGTGGAGTGCATGGAGCACTCCACGACGCTCATAAGGATAAAGGATAAAGGGCGGCGTTATTCAATCCCTTTTTTGGGATGCGCCACGCATTCTACCTCTATGGGATATCGTGGAGGCGATTTGAATGCGTATATGGCCATACAGGGCGCGTGTAGCGCAGTCGGAGGAGGCGCGACTGTCGCGTGCACCCGATACCAGGTTCCTGGTTCGGATTTCCCGCCCAGGCCAACCAAGCCTTCCATCCCTCCGGGGTCGGTGAATTGGTACCAGAATTGTCTGGGAAGGATAGAGCGCTGACTTGTTCATCGGCTGGCCACCGCAAGTCATTGTATGGCCAAATAAGCATTCATGTCGCCTCCACGACATCCCGTAGAAGTAGAATGCGCTGGCGCATCCCAGAAGGGATTGAGTAACGCCGTCCTTTATCCTTTTTTATCCTTTATATGGCCATACAATGACTTGCGGTGGCCAGCCGATGAACAGGTCAGCGCTCTATCCTTCCCAGACAAGTCTGGTACCAATTCACCGACTCCGGAGGGATGGAAGGCTTGGTTGGCCTGGGCGGGAAATCCGAGCCAGGAACCTGGTATTGGGTGCACGCGACAGTCGGCGCCTCCTCCGACTGTGCTACACGTCGCTCATATGTCAGAAAATTCCCAGTTTCTCAGGCTTTCATATGAGTTCATAACTTCTTTAGTACCTTTACTTTAAGCAAAGTTATCACCTTTCAAACAGTGTATACATTCTTTTGAGACACCCTGTATATTCGACTCGACTGAATCATTTTTTTTCAATCATTCCATTTGGATACATTCGATCCGACTCATCCAATCATCCTGGGTCTCAAAATCGTCGTTATCCGAATCACTCAAGTATTTAAGGTCCAGACAATTGCCGTTATCCGAATCCGGACCAATTATCCGACCACTGGAAATTACCTTGAATACCATTGTCTCTAAAGTTCCCTCGCTCCAGAAGAAATTGCACACCTCAGTTAACAGCCTTTTCGTCGATGATTTCTTAATAAACACATCAGTTTTCTGTGATCGCTAACAACAAAGGCTGTTAAACAATTATATGATTTGATTTCTGTGAAGTGAGGGAGCTCCCTTTCGATTTTCGAACTTTCGACCAAATCCAGAAGTAGCAAAATTAAATCGGAAATCAGAAAATCTTACAGTCTTTAGCCGCACAAGTTTGAGGTAAATCTGGGTTCGGATTCGTCAAGCAGTGGGCATAGTAAGAGATACCGTAAGAGAATCGTATCCACTACCGACATTGGGTAACGGGTACGACTCTTATTCATGAAAGGAATCAAACGCATGGTAGAGGCATGGTAGAACAGCTGATCTCACTGGAGCGCCATTCTGTGCCAATGAGGCGCGGAATCCTCGCGGGTATGCGGATATACCCACGATGATCGTCGGGTATTCTCTACCCGCTGATATACCCACGATATAGCGGGTAAGGTTGATCATGAATGCCTCATCGGAGGTTCATCTACCCGCATAACCGCTGGTATAAGCGTTGTTGAATCCGGCCTCTGATGTGTTGGCGTTCGGTACTGCAGCGAGTGTACACGTGAACCATCGACAAATATGCGTATTGGCCGGGAATCGAACCCGGGACACTGGCGAGGCAGGCGAGCATTCTACCACTGGACCAACGAGCCGACGTTCCATGAAAGAAAGGAGAAAACCTCACTGGAGTAGCAAACGGGATACAAAGTGATGGTGGCACCTTTTCAAAGACAACTGATTGCAGCAAAGAGGCAAAGTAGCAAGCGACTACAGCATATTTAAAAGCACTAAAGGATAAAAAGGATAAAGGGCGGCGTTGTTCAACCATCTTGGGATGCGCCACGCATTCTACTTCTACGGATGTCACGGAGGTGATTTGAATGCGTATTAGGTCATACAATGACTTGCGGTGGCCAAGCGGAGAACAAGTCAGCGCTTTATCCTCCACAGGGAAGTCTGGTACCAATTCGTCGATCTGGAGAGATGGAAGGCTTGCTTGGCCTGGGCGGGAAATCCAAACCATGAATCTGGTATCGAGTGCACGCTACAGTCGGCACCTCCTTCGACATGTGCTTATTAGAGAGCATTAGCAAGCAATTAACATTTCTGAAAAGCACTTGTTATCAAATCAATCAATCAATCAATCAATCAATCAATCAATCAATCAATCTATCTATCTATCTGCGACTATTATCTATTATTCTGTCTCTCTCCGTATTAGCAATGAGATTGATCTGCTACGATTTTTTTTCGTTCAATTATTTTTTTTACTAATTTGACGAATGGGATCAAAAAGCAGTGTATTGCATTTTTGTTACTATTGTACGTTTTGTTTCGTTCGATTAGAGCCCACCTATGAGTGCAATAAAAAATATAAAAAAATAAAGGGATAAAGGACGGCGTTATACAATCCCTTCTGGGATGCGCCACGCATTCCACTTCTGAGGGATGTCCTGGAGGTGATTTGAATACGTTTTGGGCCATACGATGACTTGCAGTGGCCAGCAGATGAACAAGTCAGTCACTTTATCCTTCCCAGACAAGTCTGGTACCAATTCACCGACTCCGGAGGGATGGAAGGCTTGGTCGGCCTAGGCGGAAAATCCGAACCAGCAAACTGGTGCCAGGTGTACGCGACAGCCGGCACCTTCTCAGGCTGCGCTACACGAGCCCTCAAAAAATAAATAAAAATGGATAAAAATAAATAAATGAATAAAATCACTTCAGTTATGACGCGAATAGCTGTCGAAAGATTTATGGCTGACCCTGGAGAGAGCATGCCAAGGAAAATGTGGGACGAAACCTGTGCGCTGAAATGTTTGCATTGGTTGATATCGAGGTTCAACCTTACGTGCTATTGTGAAAATCCTGCCATAGAAGTCAACGTTTGCAGAATGACGAAGCCGAAATTCGAGACTGCAGAACCGCCCTCTAGAGCAATAGGACGACCTTTTCGATGAAGAGGATCTCCTTTCGGCAGACTTGTCTCGAGGTTTATGGCTGGCGCCGTAGACAATCTCTACCGATGAAAAGTGTCGAATCAAATCAATGGAAAGGGAAGAAATTGAGGTACAAAGAAAGGCATGGGAACATCAAAGAAACCGCCTAGGACGGTGGCGTTATGGTTCTGTAACACGAGAAGAACGGACCGTCTAAAAGTGCAACCACCTGCTGTGTTGTAAAAAAATCGGCGACATCTGGTTTCAGAAGCGAATAGATTTTCGCCTGCAGACCCCATTAAGCAGGAGTATGGGAGTAGACATCGGAGAAAAACGGAGGTTCCGAGGCGGCACAACGATACAAACTTCAGCCGAAGCTCAGCACAGCGGCTTACGAGCGTACTCAGTCGTTGTCTGAAGCTCACTTCCGACAATTATCAGCCGATATATCAGCCCTCACGTATTTACTCATCCCTCGATAAGAGCTGCTATCCACTGATAAGATCAGTTTACTCCACGGCCCATGAGGTTGCTTTCTGGGAGCGATTCCGAAGTACGTCCCATTTTGTAACTAGAACCCCTTGGAGCGGCACTTTGCTCCTTCACATCAGTAACCATGGCAGACAAGAAGCGAACCGAACGTAAGGAAAAGGTATGTTCATCGCTTGACAGCTGAGCCATTGGTTGGACGTGAGCATCTATGTAGTAGAATTTCAGATTCGTCGGTGGCTTCAGTCAATCGTTGACCGGCTGACAAAGGACTGGAAGCCAGCTTTATGCCAATCTTTATTCACCGAAGCCGAACTCATCGAACTGTGCTATCGAGCAAGAGAGACCTTCTGGAGCCAAAAAACCATGATAGAAGTAAGAGGCTTCAACTTCCACGCACTTAGTTTTCGAAAGGCGGAATTGAAATAGTAATTCAGGTTGGAGTTCCTGTTCAAATATGTGGCGACATCCACGGACAATATGAGGATCTTCTCGCCCTTTTCCACCTTAATGGGTTTCCGCCGAGCAAAAAGTAGGCGCCGCTTCTCTCTAAAGATCTTAAGCACGTCTTCGCAGGGAAGATGATATGGGCCCCAGTTGTAGTAATGCTAACACAAGGTAGTTAGCTCTAGGTGGCCTCAGAAGGTTAAGGAGAACAGTTTAATTCTCTAAAAAGTTGGCCATGTAAAGTACAGGGAAGAGGCGATGATTTTAGGAGCGCAAAACTCGGATTAAACTCGGATTTCCCAATGGGGGGGGGGGGGTGGCGCTCCATACTCACTTCAGAACACTACATAGAGTGAATACTTGCAACATAACATGCCTACCTGAACCCATACTGTGGCTTTTGCAGTCTTCTTTCCGAAATAAAGAGGACATTTAGACGAAAAAATGTCGGACGAGAAGACGAAAAAAGGCGCGTCGACAGGTCCACCGTGGCGATACGTGCAGGGATAGCCGTCCATTGGCCGTGGGTCGATACGTGGAGCCCCCAGACATCCCTGTACGTATCGTCACGGCGAACCTGTCGACGCGCGCACATGCGTTTCGGCCCGAAGCCGCCGTGGCTCCCCTCATTGGGATTGAACTCGGTTTTCCTCTCGTGAGCCCTTTAGGTATCGGCGCTATGGCCTATGGCATACCACCAGCGACGAGGCCGGCGACGGCACTGCCAACGGACAAGTAATCGACTATTCGTGTTAGGACCTGCCAGAAACAATGGAGAGAGAGCGCGCGCTTGCCGGTTGTCGCTGCCACGTCGGCACTACGTGTCGTTGGAGAGAGGGCATACCGCCAGCGACCAGCGACCGGTCGTCGCTGCGCTTTGCACGGCGACCGACTGTCGCCCGACCCTTTGCACCACGCATGCACTCACGCAGGCGTCACCAACCGCGCCCCAGCGCGAACTCTCGCTCCCGCCCAACACCGTCGCTGCTCTCGTCGCTGAACTCCAGCGCTCTCCCGTCGCTCCGCTCCTCTCGTCGCCGGCCTCGTCGCCGGTGGTATGCCATAGGCCTATGCGGGGGCGGGGGAGGCAGACATGGCGGGGTAGTGTTCTTCCCCCAGCATGCGGAGGGGCGGCGCTAATCGAGCGAGGAGCGCCCATCGCGGACGAGTTCACGCGCTCGGCGGGCTGGGGGAAGAACGGGCCCCTCCCTCATTAAGTGCCTACTCGAAGGCGAGGTACCATCTTGCTTATCATGAATAGTACTTGTAGCCAAATTCACAAGGAAACCTTCGTGGAGTAGCAAGTGAGTAGAAAGCAGACGGCGAAAATGGGAGAAATAGAAAGAATACGGCGCAGTACATGATGATCCCATCGATGGTAACAGCTGATGGCTTGGGAGGGGAGGGGTCCCGTTGTTCCCCAGCCCGCCGAGCGCGTGAACTCGTCCGCGACGGGCGCTCCTCGCGCAGTTAGCGCCGCCCCTCCGCATGCGCCCCTCCGATCACCCACCCTTCCCCTCCCCCCCACCTTCACTGGACCCCTCCCCTCTCCTTCAACGGTTCCACGCTCATTCATCCCCTGGTCCCTCTTCAGGGTTCCCCCTTTATTGTCAACCCTTTTCCGGTTCACCCTTCACTGGTCCCCCCCCCCCCCCTCTTCTTCGGTCTCTACTACTGCTCTCACCTTCACTGGACCTCGATGGTCCCCTCTTCACTGGTCCCTCTATCCTTCACCGGTCCCCCTTCACTGGGCCCCTCTTCACCAGTCGCCGTTGCTGGTTCCACCTTCACTAGTACCCCCTTTACTGGTCCCTTCTTCACTGGTCCCCTTCATTGATCAACCCTTTCCCGGTGCCTGCTTACTGGACCACCATCCTTCGCCGCTCCCCTATTACTGGTTCCACCTTGACTGGAAGGACGTCGTCTGAATGCGGACAGGCCTTTCGCGACATCAGTGACACCTCTTCTGAACCCAGGCACCTGATGAACGACGTCGGTGACATGTCTTCTCAAGCCGGACGTCTTTTGCGCGTGACATCAGTTACACGTCTTCTTAACCCAGACACCCATTACGCGACATTAGTGACACGTAGTCTGAATCTAAACAACCGTTGCTTGACACGGCTTATCAACAAGCGATATGGTGAAACATTTCGCCCCGCTATCAGGGATTTCGGCTGTATTTTCTCCGTTAAATTGCTTGTAAGTCGTTGATGAATCTGACTCGACGCTACACTTACAACGATGAAATTTTCATGGACGAGTTGTCCGGGGTGCGCCGATGGGCTTGGGGTGCGGTGCTCATCGTGGAGCGCGGTCTGAGGGCGGAAGATTGCCCAGCCCTTTATCGCAACTCCACAACCTTTGCTCCGCCCGGATGCCACGAGCACCCTAACCAAAAATTGTGGTTTTAGCCGAAGCATTGGGCCCGAAGCCGTGGACTGCGAAACACCCCTCGTCGCTATGCAGGCTGTGGCGTAGGCGGCGCGGGTTGTCGCTCTCGCGGCAAAGAAAGCAAAAATCGATACGGTGGCGTTCCACCACGTTGTTGTTGTTGTAACCCGCCCCGGACAACTCGTCCATGAAAATTTCATCGTTGTAAATGTAGCGTCGAGTATGAATCTGGCTCCTGGACTGTTTGCGATATTCACTTGCCCTTACATTGCTGAGAAAATTTCGCTTTTTATTTAGGTATTATTATTTTTATTTTAGGTATTTATTTCTTGGAGACTATGTTGATCGAGGGCCTTACTCTCTTGAAGTTATAGTGCTTCTATTCGCTTACAAGGTAAAAATGAAAACATGCCACCAGTAAACATTATTGGGATGAAATTCCGAAGAAGAGCGTTTCAGGTGCTTCACCCAGACGATATTGTCCTACTTCGTGGTAACCATGAATCTCGTCCAGTGAATATGCAATACGGGTTTTATATGGAAATAAAGAAGCGGTACATTACGCTGTATATCTCAGATCGCTACAGGGCGCTAGAGCACTAGAAGTGACATCTTTCAGATACTCGGCGACACTTTATGAGTGCTTTCAGTACGCCTTCTACACGATGCCGTTCTGCGCTCGTGTAGAAAAGCGAATTCTCTGCATGCACGGTGGCATCAGCGAAGAGCTGATGGACTTCAAACAGGTGCTGACTACTTCTCTGTAAGGCATTCGTGAAACTGCACGAGAGCCTACTCGGGGTCTCATAGTATGAAGCCTCCTGGTGAAGGTGGCCGCACAGGGTGGAAACCTCAAGCAAGGATTGCTCGCTGTCTTGTAATGAGCATGCTATCCACTCTATCAAAATTTCAGCTCGAAAAAATTGAACGGCCATGTGACATCCCCGACATCGGTGTGATAGCCGATCTTACATGGGCAGATCCTGACCCGAACATCTCCGGCTACGAAGAATCGCCTCGTGGAGCAGCGCGAATTTTCGGAGCAGATGCGCTGAAGAACTTCTGTAAACTGCATGGACTGGATCTCGTTGTAAGAGCGCATCAGGTAGGGATTATTCTGTCCTGGAAAACTTGGTGGGCAAATAGGGTATATATTACCCGGAAAACTGGGAGAGTGTAGGTCTCAATCCCAGTCGGAGGAAGGCAACTGTCAGGTTTGTCAGTCCATGCTAGGAAATTGCAAAGAAATGTCCTCTGGTAGGCTAGCTCAGAGTGTAGTTTCTGTAGAGCAGAGCACGTTCAATCTCACCGTTGTTGTGGAAAGGACTAATATTAGGGTGGCCAAAAGAAATAAGACAAATTCAACAAATTTCTTTGTCTCTTTATAACTCAACTACAGCTCAACGGTGGGCGGAATGTATTCACCATTAAGGTCAATGACCTTGCTGCCATCGATCAGCCAACTTCCTGTTCCCATCCTTCCAGAACTGCTTAGGCCCTTGGCTCCAGGACCTAACTCCAACGCGACGTCGCGCGTTAGCCGCGTGCGACGTCGCGGCGCTGGAACGCGGACGTGCGCTCGGCGACGCGTGGTTAGCCGCGGAGCACGAAATGTTCTCAGTGTTTAAGCTCCTAGATCACACTTTTGCAGGGAAGTTAATATCCCACAGAATGTGGTAGGCAACAAACAGTCTGCAGTAGGACAATTGATCCGAGAATGGGTGATAGTGACCTTTTTCCGAAGCATAACCATAATCACGGGTAAAAATTTGCCGAAGAAGTTGTAGATGGCAAATACTGACGCTAGAATCCATCCACATGAAAAGGATTCCTGTATAAGCTGTCGCTGATCGTCCCATTGAAACCACATTCATATACCATCTCCAAGAAACGTTGAAATGAGGTAAAGGCGTGCCGCATGTCCCTGTAGGAAGCGTTTCTAGCCGTCGAACCATCGGATTGCGACAACTCGTCCAGTTTCGTCGCGCACCGAGCGCGACGCCAGAGGGGTTCGCGCGGCGTTGGAGTTATGTCTGCCCCCGGAATCCCCCTGGCGTCATGCACGGTGCGCGACGAAATTGGACGAGTTCTCGCGGTCCGATACTTCCCACGGACATGCGGCACGCCTTTGCCTCACTTCAACGTTTCTTGAAGATGGTATATGAATGTCGTTTCAATGGGACAATCAGCCACAGTTTATGAGGAATGCTGGTGATGTGGATGGCTTTTAGCGTCAGTATTTGCCATCTACAACTTCTTCGGTCAATTTTTACCCGTGATTATGGTTATGCTACGGAAAAAGGTCATTATCGCCTGCGCTATTCTCGGGTCAAGTGTCCTCTGCAGACTACTGCCTACTACATTCAGTGGGATCTTAAGTTCCTTGCTAGAAATGTTGCTGTCGGCGGTGGTCTAGTCCTGTTGCTGGCAGAAACTCAAGACGAAAAAGCATCGTTGTTCGCTGGTGTGCAACCATGGGAGATTCTAACAAGCCAAAATCTTATATGCTGCTTGCTGGACGAGTTCTCTAATCTTCATGTTTACTTCTCTTCTCCATTTCGAGATGAACTTTCTGCAGGTAATTGAGATCGTCGTAGGATTCGCCCTAATTATGGCAGTATGCGTTGGATACAAGACTTAAGTGTCTGCCATGCTTCTATTCGTTTGGTTGTTTGGCCTGAATCTGTGGCTAAATGCCTGGTCAAGTTTCTTGTTGACTGATTCTACCGCGTTTTCATGAACTAAGACTTCTTCCAATCAATATCTGTTATTATGTTGTGTTAGAATGAACATAGGCTAATATCGGGAGTAAGGACGGATATCAACTAGAATTTAACGAGGAATACCCGCACGAAACGATACAAGACAGAATCATCAACCGAGGGACAGTCTGGGAGCTTAAACACTGAGAAAATTCCGTGCTCTGCGGCTAAGGCCTCTGTTATACTCCCGCGGGAGCATCCGCGGAACGTCCGCGGAGCAATGGTGCACCGCGGAGGCGGGCGTGGCGAGGCGCGGCGATTGGCCAGGTGAGGAGTCTCGGCGCGATTCCCGCCCTTCCACGGATGCTCCCGCGGTAGTATAACTCAGGCTTAACCATGCGTCACCGAGCGCACGTCCGCGTTTCAGCGCCGCGACATCGCACGCGGCTAGCGCGCGACGTCGCGTTAGAGTTAGGTGCTGGAGCCCGAGGTCTGCTTGGGTCCTTGTGTCCCGTCCGACCATGAACTCCTGTAGGCTCAAGAAGTGGTGGTAGTCGCATGGAGAGATGTCAGGCGAATACGGTGGGTGAGGCATGTGAACGTAGTCCAGCTGAGCAAGCTTATCCGTGGTCATCTTTGCCCGATGGGGTGTAGCGTTGAATAGGAGGACCTTCTTGAAGGGTTGAGACCGAATAAGTGCGAGTCTCCGGTCCATCTCTTCTATTCCGTTTACCATGGCCTTGGAGTCCATCGTCGTGCTTTTGGAAAACAGCCTGCAGTATACAGTCCATGGCCGCAGACTTTAAAGCTCTGAAGGTGCTTCTCGCTATGAACATCCCGCCGAACGAAGGTCGGTAACAGGTCACCAGTCCTGGACTCGCTGTTTGGCAGGATTAAGGTAGAAAACGTACTTCTCATCTTGCGGGACAATTCAATCCACTCTACTCAGGCTTCGGAATTGGGCGAGATTTGCGCGACACGGATCGCCTCGTCAGACTGGGGTTTCGACGTGAGACAGACTGGGGTTTGGCATGCCTCTGGAAAGGCGAAGTGGTCACTTCTCAGGTGATCAGGTGACCTTCAGTAAGTAGCAAACAAACATACAAATACGAGAAACACGAAATCGAACTCCAACCACGACATATATGGACACGGCAAGGAGAGTCTCATTACTTTTGCCCCCCCCCCCCCAATAGTATAGCTGTGCTCTTCGAATGGTTTCGAATGTTTGATTTCGGATATTTTTGAAAACCAAATGCGAGTGAAGGCCATTCGAATGCCTACTCGAATAGGTCATTCGAACACTACTGTAATTAATAGTAAGTGAAGTGCCTGCCCAAAAAGATAGATCAGAGGATAGCTTGTAGCTCAATTGGTTCAACAGCATGGAGTTCGAGAAAGTCATATACCCAAAAATTCATCCGTTGAGCTTTAGGTCGTTCAAGACGGCTACGAATTTTTTGCCGACCGTCACTTAGTTACGATTTTCTCGGCGCCAAATTATTGTGGACAGTTCGATAACACAGCGGCTGTAATGCTTGTCAACAAAGAGCTTGTAGGCCCTTTCTTTTCAATGTTTTTATTATTTTTGAACTGGTTTTTAGTAAAATTTTCATTTCAGAACTGCACGTTCACACTTCATAAACCGATTCTGAAGAAGGCGGCGGCCTAATTAGTACATTTCTCCAACCGTTAAACTATTAAGAGTGATAATAAACGTTACGTGATGACTTGATGACATGTGCATGGGAGTCGAAGTATCAGGTTGTCGGCTTATAAATGTCTTTTTTGTTCAAAAGGAAATTTTGCTATGAGAAACGATTGATTATACCTTAATACAAGAGGGAATCTCCATTATTATCAATGACATGACACCAATTTGCTAGCAAAGAATGGATGCCTTTCTAGAAGAACTCCGGCGGCTGCGACTCGAAGAAGTTGGACACCCAAATTTCGCCTTCGTCACGGTTCTTGAATTTTTTCTCAGCCAAGACGCGCTGCATCGATCGGAAAAGAAGTTGGTCCGATAGCGCAAGGCCTGGGCTATAAGGCGGGTGAGGCAGAAGTTTCCAGCCCAACTCCTCAATTTCTTGCAGCGTGATATTTGCGACGTGTGGTCGAGCGTTGTCATAGAGGAATTTCACAGATGATATGTTCACTCCTTGTTGACGCAGTGCTTGGTCCACGCGGCTCACTTTGGAAAGGTCTACCGTAGCTGTTGGCCTGGATCCAGCCCCTCAAAATGCACCCGACCTCTACTGTTCCACCAAGCACAGAGACACCTAACCTTTTTCTGTGAATGTCAGATTTCGTCGTTGCCTTCGGAACCTCATCTTGGTTCAACCATTGCCACTCTCGTGTGCTATTGCCGCAGTGGATCCACTTTTCATCACGATGGAGTCACAGAAATCGCTGTTCTTGGTTCTGCGGGTGAGAGTTCCAGCGATGGCGACTCGTGCTGCCTCGTTTTTGTCGCTGAGCTGATGTGGCACCCACTTTGCCCACCGATTTGACTTTCCGACTACATGCGTACGATCGGCAATGGTAGAATGGGGACAATCGAACTTGTGCGAGCTCACGCGTGGTTTGTGTTGGATCCCACTCGACAGCCTCCTTTAATTCCTGGCTACCCACCAGTTCAGGACGCCGTTGATGTTCTTCGTCTTCAAGGCTCGCACACGTCTCGCAAACGTTGAAATCATCGCTAGCGTTGACGTAATGATGGAGCTTCGTTACCAAATACTTCAGACAAGATGCGATGAGGTTCTGTAGCAGTTCTTCTCTGCTTGAAGTCGTACAGCAAGCAAACTCGCACTCGGTACTTTTGCTCGATCGTCGTTAATCTTTAAAAATTCTTTAAAAGGGTCAATGAATCGCAACGAAGCTTTGGCGAAAGATGGCTTCGAAAAGGCTTGTTAAACTCGTAGAGTTACATGGTCCCAATATTACTGTGTGACGATACTAGCGAAAGAACTGATGTCGGTCACTGACTATGTTGATCGTATTGAACCATGTCATGTGGTGCTCTACCTGTCTGTAAAGGATAACGCACTGACTTTTATCCATCGACTAGCTGTTGCTAGTCGAATTGTATAGACCAAACGCGCTTTCATATTGACTCTACGATATTCGGTAGAGCTGAATGTGTGCCGAGCAAGTTGTCTAATGCCGTCCTTTATTGTTATCCATTTTTGTAGCATTCAATAGCCACTTCACAAGCATAAATATTTACAGACGCCCTAGTCAGGAATTGCTCCAATCTCTCTCGGCTAGACTTTGGAGTGTGCCGTAAACAAAGCATATAGGATCGAACCGATCAATCGAGTGGGGGATCGCTCGCAATTTGCACGCGCGGGCGTGTTCTGAGCGCAATAACTCTGTCAACTGCGAATCAGTTCAAATCAACTGCGAATCGTTTCGGCTGCAACTCGTGGCTCCTGTAGGCAGTAAAACATTCTATGGGTGCGCTAAAGTAGGACGGTGTAGCTTATGACTGGACAAAGGGCGAAACCATTTGTGACTACTCATTTGTGAACCCATAATTGATACTTAACCTAGAGCAGTCGTGGAGCAGAAGGCGCTGGTTCGCACATGCGCCTTATTGTTAGGTCTATGTTATACTTCGGCGACGCTGTTGTCGGCGATGTCGGCGACAGTGCAACGCACTGCGTAGCACCCTCTTAACATTAACATCGACGTCGCCGACAACAGCGTCGTCGAAGTATAACATAGGCTTTAAATCGATTTCGTGGTAGATTCGACTTATGACCAGAGGCCGAATTCATCAACGACTTACGTAACTTTAACGGAGAATTGTAAGCTTATCAAGGGATATGGTGAGCGATAAGTCGCCTTATCTGAGCTTTTAACGCGGCTTATCGCTCACCATATCGCTTGATAAGCTTACGATTCTAAGTTAAAGTTACGTAAGTCGTTGATGAATCTGGCCCCAGGTCAATCCTCATCAATTGAGGAATCAATGAATTAGTAGAGACTTGTCTAGAAGAACATAATATTATGTCGTTGCATATGAAGTGACCCATTTTGACCTAAAACTTTGACAAATCATAACTTTGAATGGAAGCAACTTTATTAATCGAAAAAAGCACCATTACAACTAACACACGTTTACACAATAGCTTACACATTCCATCATTGTAAAAATCTAAACTACAAAAATTAGTTAAACATAAAAAGTCATCTTTGACATTATCTTTGTTGCTGAATTTTTTATCCTTCACAGGACGATCTAAATGCTTGAAAAAATGTTACTCGGTAGGACACTGATCTGGTGAATATGCTGGATGTGGCAGAGTTTCGTACCCATATTCATCCTGTAGTACACGGAGATCGTACTCCAATGCACCAGCGATTAGACGCCAGAACTAAGCACACGCCAAGTATGAACAAGTTATTGCAACAATAACAGCAAGTCCTTCGGAATAAGCAGAAATCGGACAGCACGACGGCGGTGACTTCGAGCAGTCAGCAGATCCATATCGAGAGCGAAGTCCTGAGGCGATGGCGTTGACGCTTGGCGGCCCCCTGGTCGACTGCAACGCGTTGCGCGCGCTCCGGCGGCGACTGACTCTGACGGCCCGTGGCCGCCCTTGTATACGGCCAGCTGGTGACAAGCTCCGCCTCCCCCCGCCTCCTATCGATCTTCCCCTAATGTGCACACCTTTTGGGCCATGACGCCGACAACCCTGTTTCCGGACAATAATTTTTGAAGCGTGTGGACACGCGGTGTCGTGCAGTAGGACTGGGCATCTTCGATTGACCAAAGCCGGCTGTTTTTCAGTCAACTTGAGAAATGACCTTTTAATGTCATATACTGTCCGGCAGAATGGAAGTCAATGAGCTACTTAACTTAAAGCCATCACGCACGCGAGGAGGAACTTTAAAAGTACTTGTAGCCAAGGGCAAGAAGAACATAAAGATTTTTTCGTTATCAGAAGGCACAGAAAGTTGGTAAGTTCAGCAAAGAGCAGCAGGTTGCATTATGCATTCGCGCATTCAAGAAGCAACTGGATAGCTATATGAATGATTAAGTAATGAATAATTGAAATCAGCTCCAGTTTTACGGCCACCTATTTGTCCATTTTTCTTGTTCTAATTTTCGATTTTAGTATTACTTCGAGTACTCTTAGAGTTGATGTGCTGTGTTATGTTTTCGATACTCGAGCATTTTTTCTAGATGGTCACCCATGTAATAAACATACATTCATACAACTTCTGGTGCCATCACTTCAACTTCTGCTTAGTACCTTGCTGTGATCGCCTTTCCAATCTTCAAAAACTTGTAATGGACTATACCAGCCATTGTCCACTATATGGTCACAACGGTCTTTCGGCATCTCCATGGGACTCTCATTCTTGTCCAGCCATTGTGTAGAGCGACGGCGATTTTCATAAAGGCTACATTCTTCGTCGTATTTCACGATTCTGTCCAAAAAAGGCTCTCTTGGATTGCGCAGCCTTAACTAAACACAGGTGTTGTGAAGCTTCATCTTCAAGTTGATCGTCGTTAAGAAGTTATGTCAGCTTACCTCGGTCTTCATCTTCGAGACTTTCATCTCCAGATCAACGACCTAATAGTGGATCGCTTGTCGAATGACCGCCATAGCTGAATCTACAGCCTCACTGAGCATTTCAGGTATTTCTACCGTCTCAAGTACAGAAGTGAGGGCAGAAGTAGAAGGAAACAAACGTAAGGCTATAAGGATCTAGGCGCAATCAAAACAAAATAAGGACCGCCTCTAAGTACTTCTGCCGAAAGACGATAGAAAATATATATGTTTACCAGACGTTCAACGGCCTGCCGGCCGCCAAACGTCTGGTTGGGGCTTCGCCGCAAACCCGGAGAATAGAACACCCCGAACGTCTTCCTCTCCTCTTTAGGCCTTCTCTCATTCAAAAAAACTGGCTTTGCTATATAGAATGGCATAGCGGAATAGGACAAAACAGGTCCATCACCTTCACTGGTGCTCCCTCCCCCTTCGTCGGTCCCTACTACTGATTCCACCTTCGCTGGACCTCCCTTTACTGGTCCCCTCTTCGCAGGTCATTTTATCCTTCACCGATCCCCATTACTGGTCCCATCCTCACTGGTTCTCATTTTATTCATCAACGCTCTTCCGGTCCCCCCTTCACTGGACCCCTTCCCCCATTCACCGGTCCCCATTACTGGTACCTTCCTCACCGGTCCTCCCTTCACCTGGTTCCCTCTTTCACTGGTCAACCTTCTATCGGTCCCCTCTTCACTGGACCCCTCCCCCGTCACCGCTCCCTATTACTGGTCCCTTCCTCACCGGTCTCGCCTTCATCGGTCCCCATTACTGGTCCCTTCCTCACCGGTCCCATCTTCACTGGACCCCTCCCCCCCCCTCCTTCACCTGTTCCCCCCTCACTGGATCCCCCCTCACCGGTCCGCATTGCTGGTTCCACCTTCACTGGTCCCTCCTTTATTGGTCAACCCTTTACCGGTCCCCCTTACTGGAACCTCATCCTTCATCGATCCCCATTACTGGTACTTCTTCACCGCTCCCCCCTTCACCTGGTCCCCTCACCCACCTCACCGATTTCCCTTACTGGAACCCCATCCTTCACCGGTCCCCCATAACTGGTCCCACCTTCACTGGTAACACGTCACCTGAATCTGGAAGGCCTTTCGCGACATTGGTGACACCTCTTCTGAATCCATGCACCTGATGAATGACGTCGGTGACATGTCTTCTAAAGTCGGACGTGCTTTGCGCGACATCGTTGACACGTCGTGTGAATCCGGAACCCCTAACGCGACATCGGTGACACGTCGTCTGAATCAGGACAGACCTTTCGCGACATCGGTGACACGTCGTCTGAATCAGGACAGGCCTTTCGCGACATTGGTGACACCTCTTCTGAACCCAGGCACCTGATGAACAACGTCGGTGACATGTCTTCTCAAGCCGGACTTGGTTTGCGCGACATCAGTGACACGTCGTTTGAATCCGAACACCCATTGCGCGACATCGGTGACATGTCATCTGAACATGGACACCTGTCGACAACTACAACACCTGACAACTGGTGACAACTACAACCCCCCCCCCCCCCTCCCCATACTGCCTCTCAACACACTCTTTCAGCAATTCCGTGCAAACAAACACACACACAAACACACGCACTCACCCACAGACAAATGACCGTTCTCGCTTATATATAGTAGGATCATCATAAACAGGCCGAAAGCAATAAAGGATCATATCGTAGATGGCACAGTGGGGCGTGTGGAGAGGTGACTGAAGACGACGTCGGCAGGCGACGGGAGTCGGGTTCGGGTTCAGGACCGTAGCGACGGCACGCAACCGTCTACCGATCAGACTTCCATGTGATTGCCTCCTCCATGCAGCTCCTCCTATAAATACGAGCGTTGGTTACGGTAGTACGAATGGAATGCGTGACTAATGGTAGGTAGAAGCGGTAGAGATCTGGTGCTACGCTAGCGCTACAGTAACCATCATGGGAGAGCACCAAGACATGTGATGGAGGGACTACCGTATGCTACCCTTCCACTAATCGTAAGAAGCGTGGTACACGATTCCTTACACTTTGTACTCAGACCTTGATAAAAGGCACCTATATGTTCAGTTACATCAGAAATGGCCTAACTCAGTTCAACATAGGAGTAGAACACACAGTGCTGTGTAAAATTTTAAAATTGGTGCAACACAAGACGCTGTATGGGGCTGTCCGACAAGGTAGCCGTATAACGCCGGGGTGTTTCATCCGGGAGCTGGATGTCTAGGGATGTGGCGTGAACAGAACAGGAAATCGATTTATTTGCCTTCTATGGCACTAAGGCCCCGTTTAACTTCGTCGCTGCGCGACGCGATGCCACTATATTGGCCATATTGATTGTGCGACGCGATCGATCAATTTGGCCTCATTGCGTGGCCATCGCGTCGCGCCGCGACGAAGTATAAACGGGGCCTAACAGGGGCGGTCTGTCCGCCTCTGCTGTGCCCGCGTTCCGCTCCGTACCGGTCGCTCGCCAGGTACCACCGAGTCCAGAATGCGAGACCGGCCGCTTGCCACCTCGCTCCAGGTGAAGACTCCAAGACCAGCCGCTTGTGACCTCGACACCAGTGAAGACTCAAGACCGGCTGCTCGCGACCTCGACACCAGTCCAGACTAAGCCCGGCGCGCCCGGGCCCCATTTATATAGGTTTGCTCGGGGGAGAAGGCCGGCCCTCTGAGTGGCCGGCGCTGGACACAGGCGAGGCGGACGGCCATCGATCGATCCCGCTGCTGGGAAAACACAGATACACTGCAATAACATACAGAATTACTAACAGAACACCACATAGAATAACACAATTAAACTACAAATACACAACAAAGATCACTTCTGCGAGGCCTCGCACCTCGCCCATCCTTCACAGCCGCCTATTTGAGCCCGAACCTATTACCCTTTCCACCAGCCGTCATACTTTATCGCTGACCTTATTTTTACGATACCAAACCATTTAATTCGTCTGTATCCCCGTTTTCAAGTTGGCACTCGAATTATCTGAACGGGTCCCTCCAGCGCTTCCACTATTCCCCATCACGTACCAGAGTAGCCCATTAGAGCCTTCCCACTTGATGGACACGGAAAACTGGGCATTTCTCGTGAAGGGCATTGACACAAATGCCCTAACAACATATAGTAGGATCATAGTGACCAACTACCTAACAACATGTAGGTACATAGTTGTCGTTAGGTAGTTGGTCACTATGATCCTACTATATATAAACGAGAACCGACATTTGTCTGTCTGTGTGTTTGTTTGTTTGCACATGAGTACTGGAGAGTGTGTTGGAGGAAAGTGTGGGAATGGGGGAGGGTTGTAGTTGTGCAACGTGCCTGGCGACTCAGTAGAGCCCAAGATCGATCTACATTATAGATTTTCTCAAATATTCAACCGATCAGGGTGGCAGTTAAGTGATTATGATCGTCGACGGAAGGCTTGCACAGGTGGAGAGGTCAACCAATGTCGATCGATATTATCGATTTTCTCTCAGATTTAACCGATCAAGGTGCGGATTAAGTGATTATGATCGCTGAAAGAAGGCCTTCACAGCAGGGGAGGCAATCAATATCAATCGATATTATCGATGTTCTCCCAGATCTAGTCGATCGAGATGGGGCACGCGAGTGTTGTGGCCGAAGGATTGCTTCACATCAGGTGGAAAGTTCCAATGGGTAGGCCAATAACGATCGATACTGATGACGGTAATGACACCACAACATCGCGCGAAGCGCGCAAGTGTGAGGCACGCCGATAGGCCTGACGGAGCACTTGTGATGATGTAACGCGGAATCCAGAAAATCTCGTCCAGCTTCTGTGAGCACAACGCGTCTAAAGACGTTTTCGAAAACGGCCCTAGCAGCCACATCTCCGATCCTTGAGCTTCTCACTCCTGAAAGCTGCTCCTTGAAAGATTCGCAAAGTAGAATGTCATAGCACTGGTGACAGGGAGGAAGAGGCGCCTTCACTAAAGCCACCTTTCTACTTCGCTCTCTGGCTAGCAGAGTATCTTAAGTTTTGATACAGCTGGATCAGCAGCGGTTGAGCCTCTTTTCACTGCTCTAAGCCTAGCAAGGAGAGCCTCCAAAGTGGCGGTGAGCTTTTGCGATAGTATTTTTACAGGATGAAGGAACCCGTGTGGGGTGTCGAAAACGTAGCTGATTTTGTCAGAGTGGTCGAAAAAAGGTGTGTGGAAGCGTGGTTGCAAAGATCATCACGTCCTGCTGCCAGCCAATCCAATGTGGTGTTGGCGCAGTGGGTAGTGACGTCGCCTCTCGGCCGCACCGAGTGGGTTTTACGGTTCGACCCCTTCATAGTTCTTGCACACATCGGGCCGATATTGTAATGTGCTCACGTGATCACAGTAGTCAATTTGCACACGATTATTGCTTTTAGGAAGTGTTAAGTATTTACCAGTATCATACCAGATTCATGACTTATCCCGTGAAGTGTAGGTGTTTCTGTGCATTTACGGTATCGCTGCTAATATGACAAAGTGCGGATACGATACATTGAGAGGTTGCTCAAATGAAAGCAGAAAAGGGCTACATTTACTTACTAAAAGCATTAATCGTGCACAAATTGGCTCCTGTGGTCACGCAAGCATATAATAAAAACGACCCGATGTGTGCAAAAACTATGGCGAAACCGGGGGTCGAACCGTAGAAGCCACTCGGTGCGTACGAGAGACCACATCGCTGTCCACTGCGCCAGCGGACCACATTCGGTTAGGTGGCAGCAGGGCGTGATGAACTTCGCTCTCACGCTTCCACTGCTACCACAGAAGAGCATTCCAAATAAAATTAATTACGGTTTCAGACTCCCCACACGGGACCCTACATCCTGTAAAAACTGCATCGCAAAAGCTCACCGCCACTTTGGAGGCTCTCCTTGTAAGTATGCTTTTGCAGCTTAGATTCCATTTGGGGCCACAAACATTCGATGCTACAAGACGTATGACGTTAGGTTGTTTCTAGAGTTCTGATCATTTTTTTTTGAAAAGCAGTTGAGTGCACCAGAATCGAGGTTCTTGGTTCTGCCCCCCCCCCCCCTCCTCTCTAAGCTTCCCATCCGTTTAGAGACGATGATCTGGTACCTGGGCGGAAAAATTAGAACCGCTGGCTTATTCTTCGGGTCAAGTCACTGTATATGTAGGCCAGGCAGGCATTCAAATTGCCTCCTCGACATCCCGCAGAAGTAAAATGTGTGGCGCATTCTGCAAAGCGATTGATTAGTGCCGCCTTTTATTCATTGTCTATCCTTAGTCACGTGAATCTGTTCTACAAAAAGAAAAACGCATTACGGCGTACTGCACTCTAAACGCTCATTTAAAGCCTTAAGATTCAATTTCTGTATATTAGACATATTAGGTTGTAACGAATTTAATGGCACTGGCTCGCGCCATTTTTTGCGCGTCTTTACGCGTTTGATCAAGAGCAAACCGTAACATGTGGCATATCATTTAGAAGCGCAAACTTTGCTCTACCGGTGAGTACCAAATTTTCTATGTGAAAGTGGAAAAACTTTAGAGTTTTATTGACTTTTTTGCAGATGGACAAAAGGGTAATCCGAGGCATTTACTTGTATGAATTCAAGCTGGGCACTACAGCTAAGGAGGCGGACGAGAAGATCAACGCCGCATTCGGTCAAGGATGTTCCACAATTCGGACGGCGTATCGTTGGTATCAGAAGTTCCGGAATGGAGATGAGAGCTTGGAAGAACATGAAGGTCGTGGGAGACATAGTGATGTTGATGAGGACAAGCTGAGAGATGTGGTAGAGGAGGATCCACACAAAGGTACCAGGATGATAGCGAAGGTTCTTGACGTCAGTCACAACACAGCTGCCCGGCATCTGAAGGAAATTGGAAAGACCAAAAAGCTGGAAAGATGGGTGCCTAACGAGTGTCTGAGGAGCAAAGAAACCGACGATATGAGATCTCGTCCGCACTGCTTCTACGGAACGAAACAGACCCATTCCTTGATCGCATCGTAACCTGTGACGAGAAATGGATAATGTACGACAACAGGCGACGATCGGCACAGTGGGTGGACAGCGATGAGAGCCCCAAGGTTTTTGCGAAGCCGGAATTGCACCAAAAGAAAGTAATGGTGACAGCATGGTGGTGTTCGCTGGGAATTATTCACCACAGCTTCCTCCCTCCTGGTGAATCCATCACGGCAGAGAAGTACTGCATTGAAATTGAAGAAATGATGAAAAAGTTGAAGGATATCCGGCCGGCCTTGGTAAACCGAAGGCGAGTTCTCCTTCTGCACGACAATGCTCGCCCCCATGTAGCACGAATGACGTTGCAGAAATTAAATGAGCTGAGCATCGAAACTCTACCACATCCTCCGTTTTCTCCCGACCTCTTCCCAACAGATTACCATTTCTTAAAGCATCTTGGCGACTTCTCGGTAGGGAAAATATTCAAATACCAACAGGATGCCGAAAGTGCCTTCGAAGATTTCGTCAATTCCAGAACTTCTGATTTTTATGCTACTAGGATAAAAAAGCTTGCGTCACGTTGGCAAAGATGTGTAGAATCAGAAGGTTTTTATTTGGATTAATAAACTTGCCTACAAGCCGAGATATTAACTGTTTAAATTTACAGTGGTTCATTTATTTCGTTACAACCTAATAGATTATATTGTATATTAGATTGTAGGGAAAGTATCCCGCTACTTGTGGATTTTTTCAAATTTATTTCTTTCGTTCCATACACACAGCAACCAAAGAGGATATGCACCATTATTATCCACAACATATTGCCATTCGTCAGGTAATTTGTAGATCCCGCTTCTACAGAATTCCTGGGGTTTTGACGAAAAAAACTCAGCGAGGCACTTTTCATGTTGCTCCCTGTTTCTGCTGCAAATTGTTCGACAACGAAGGAAGCAGATGGTGCTCCGCTGGAGCAACGTCCGGTGAATGCGGTGGGCGGGCTAGAACATGCCGTACGAAACACCGGAGTTTTTTTTCTTCTGAGTTTCCCTGCGTGTGGACACGCACTGTCGTGGGGAGGAAGATCTTGCCTTGTTTCCCACGAAGAAAGAGCTGCTTCAACCCGATTCAACTGCCTGCAGCAGACATCGCTAGTGACAGTAGTGTTTGCAGATAGCCGCTCTCACTTAGTGACTCCTTTGCAATTCTACCAGACACTGACCATCATCTTTTTTGGGTGAAGTTCCGGTCTTGGCGTGGGAACCCCCACTTCGCCGAGGCTTAGTCACTGACGCTTTCGCGTGTGGTCAGCGTAGACTACCCAATTCCCGTCGCAATGACCAGGTTCTCGAGCCAAGAACAATTACGCCATGAAGTCAAGAGGATACGCACGCATCCTGACGAACCTGCAGCTGGTGGCTGCTAAGTTCATGCGGCGCCCATGTACCATTTCTATATGTCTTCTCAAAGCCACGCAGGCGTTGAGCTATGCTGGTGGGACTGCACTCGAGTTCTGCAGCCGGTTCAGGGGTGCAACGCCAGGGTCCTCCTGAACAGGCTCCAGAAGGCGCTCCTCATGCACTGCAACTGGCCTTCCAGACCGTGGTCTGCCCTTCAAGCAAAAAGGCTCCCTTCTTGAACTTCCGCCGGAACCATACCTTCGCTGTGTCGCAGGAAACAGTGGCAGGACTTGTCGTTCCACATATGTTATCCACCGCGACTCCTGCGCTGCTTTGCTTCTTGAACTCGAAAAGCAGCAGCAGTCGAACTTGCTTGCAGTCAAGGACGATTTTCTCTGCCATAGTCGCGACGGAATATGAGGACAATAGTGGTAAATCTAGGCCATAGGTCAGCCTATACATATGCGTAATTGGGAGAAGGTTCCAGAACACTTCTCAAAAAATTGGAGGAACACCGTAGTAGTGAGTGGCGGGAAACTTTCCTTCCCCCCTAATACATATTCCAAAGTAATGTACAGTACATAGAGCTACTCGATAACAGAGATCTGACATCGCTGTCCATCTCACAACTAAGGAGGATTGTCCTCTTGTTCTTATATCTGCTCATTCCCGCAGGTCAAATGAGATTTCCGGAAGTCCCAAACGGCGAACCTTGTGCACTCACTGGCGCTTCTGGCTCGACGTCGAGGTCCACTCCAGCTAGGGGTGGCTGATGTGAGTCAGAGAGTCGACGACATCCGACGGCGATTTGTTTGCCGAAACAGTCAGCGATAGCGTGTGCTCACGCTGATCGATCGGCACCACCGACGCACTCCGCCGGCTCACCTACTGCACCACCGGCACCTACGGCAGCGGCAGGTGTGGAAGCTGCATCATCTATGAACAGCCTCATCCCACGACTACCTGAGTATTTTGCAGAGCGCTGATCCGCCTTGGAGAAACGGTTGGTGGCTGTTTCCTGTACATCTAACCCATATCGTAGTACAATACCCACTATAGGGTTTGGAAAAAGGGCGCGGAAGGGGCGATAGCCGTGTTCCTTTGTACTTTTGCCACAAATGCTTTTATTTTCATCCTTTCATTGTAATTTTTCCACGAATCCAATCAATTTGATAGGGGCTGTCTAGTAGTTTAAATTAATTTTGTTCTACATTACCTACATTTGAGTCCTTAATCTTCCAAATTATCAGTTGTGAATTCATTTCGAATGGAGTTACTTGAAGCACCTAAAAAGCAGTGTTCCAAAAGGCACTAGCTTCTTTGCTATAAATTCTTAAAGTTGGGCAGCCCAGGAAAAGCACCAACGAAAGCTTTACGTATTCACCCACTTTATAGAGCAGCAAGGGGCGCGTGTAGCGCAGTCGGAGGAGGCGCGACTGTCGCGTGCACCCAATATCAGGTTCCTGGTTCGTATTTCCCGCCCAGGCCAACCAAGCCTTCCATCCCTCCGGGGTCGGTAAATTGGTACCAGACTTGTCTGGGAAGGATAAAGCGCTGACTTGTTCATCGGCTGGCCACCGCAAGTCATTGTAAGGCTAAAATACGCATTCAACACGCCTCCACGACGTCCCGTAGAAGTAGAATGCGCGGGTGCGTCCCAGAAGGGATTGACTAACGCCGTCCTTCCTTTATCCTTTGTAGAGCAGCTGGTGAGCGTTCAGAATTGTGAAAATTCGTTGTTACTGGTTAATCTAAAGGATTCGTGAAGGCAACTAGACCTCTCCCTCAGCCTAGGATGAGGTTAGAGAGTTAGATTCACTGTGCTCTCAATGAATGACTTCAAATTATAAGGAGGCAACCTGAATTTCGAGCTCAAATATCTCCACAGTCTTCGTTTTCAAAACATTCAAACGACGGTTCTTCCTGCGCAAGCGTTTGAGTATTTTTTAATTGAAAACTCCATCTAAGGTCAAACATGTACAAAATCACACTACCAGCTATGTAAACACCGTAATGCAAGTCTATTGTATAGCGCGACCTCAACATACAACGTATCGGAAAATTCCTGTTATTGATGTTTGATGTGAATTATACACAGGTTCTTTAGCTCTCAGGAATTAATAGTGGGTAATTTGAGCGATACTATGCTATTGGACTTTCGGGACTCCAGAGGTCGGAAAATTTTTTTTCACCCAAACTTCGCCCCGGGTCATTTGGGGTGCTGATCACGGATCTAATTTTCGTTTTGCGCTGGAGTACGGTAGGTTATGGTAGACACGGTTGACCAAGGTCACCAATTTCGCCCAAATTTCGTTCAAGGGGATAAGGAACGCTTTAGAATATCTGAAGAAGTGTCCTAACTTTGGTCAGCAGTAGTGGCGGCGCCTATTCAGCTTCTAAGCAAAACGTTGATAACAGAAATTCGCTTAAGTAGTCTTGGTAAGGGCGGTTGTTTATGACGTACTTTCGTTTTGCCAGAGCCTTTACTTCTGCCATTATTGCCATTATTAAGGTGGAGTACTGTAGGTTATGGTAGCTACGGTAATCGCCGACAGCTTTAGTCACCCGTACCTACCGTAACCTACAGTATTCCAGCGTAAAACGAAAAACGGACCTTATATTCGTGATCAGCATCTCAAATAACCCCGTAGGCGAAGTTTGGGCGAAATCGGTGGTTATGACCTCGACAGCCTTAGTCACCCGTACTTACCGTAATCGGCCGAAATTTCAGAAACACATGTCAGATTCGTGATCAGCACCCCAAATAACATCCCTGGGCAAAGTTTGAGCGGAAATTTTTTCGACCTCTCTTCGACCTCTGGGGCTGGATTCATCAACAACTAACCCGCGGGTATAGGGGGTAGAGATACCCACGATGAAGCCTGAGTCTCTGACTCTTGCTTTATCTCTATCTGACTCTTATCTTATCTCTATCCCTTATACTCCGCATACCCACTGTTTAGTTGTTGATGAGTCCGGCCCCTGGAGTCCTGAAAGTACAATAGTGCCGAGAAATCTTCATTTTTCTCCTACTTGGAGCGTCCAACATGCAGTTTTCTACCGCTGCATAGGGGGTGGTCACTGCCAGAACAGCCAATTTATTCTCGGGTTTGGGTACATAGCATGTGATCAGTGAAGACGAAGCTCGTTTACGAGCGCTATCTGGTAGTTACGAAAAATGTGTGCTCGAAATTTAGGTAGAACAAAATGAATTTAAACCGTTGAATAGCTGTTTTCAAGCGCATTTGATTTCTGGAAAAATTCTAAGGAGGGATGAAAATGAACGAAGAGGCAAAAGAACAAAAAGAACGCGACTACAAGTCCTTCCGCTCCCTTTTTTTAGTCCGTTTGGTGGGTATCGTATAGTACCAACCGTTCAGCGGCCTGTCGGTCGACTCTGTGCTACTAGTACTGAGGTCACCACCTAAGGAGGACTGCCCGCATCGTAAAACGGTGCCGAGGTCATCAATCCAATCAGCTTAAGGGTTTCCCCACATGTCATGTGTGGCCGATCGCGCTTGGAGAGCTGTAGTGAAATCAGCTCTAGTGAAACACTCCTCGAGCACCGCATCTCCAGGCGCGTTTGGCGACGTGTTGGGTACGCCTACTGAGTCGCCATGCACGTTGGCAACGTGTTCACACAGACAGACATACAAACGTCGGTTCTCGCTTATATATAGTAGGACAGTAGTGACAGGAGCAGATTGAAGACGAAGCGGGTGAAGGCGATGTGACGTTTATGTTGTGAAAAGTGACCAAAATCTTAGAGACGCTGTGACACTAAGCATTTCAACGAATTCACAGCGACGAGCTCTATTTTTGTATTTTTTAAATGTTTGTCATAGACCCGTGCTGCTTTTATCCTAACCGCCAGCAATCCATCCATTTGCCTATTTCACTTCCTTTCTGTCCCTTGACTTCATTACTACTATTTTTCCTCCTAATGCTAGAGTCCAGAGTTCTCTTGCATCATTACGCACTTCAAAAACACTCATTTGTTTCCTTTTGGTTTGTTACTGCTCTTTATATGCGCATATGGACAACGGAAAAGTGATGTTACAACGATGTTTTGTTGCGATCAAAACTTCTAGCGCCAGGCGGGACTCGAACCTGCACCTCCCTCTGACGCCGGTGGTGTAATTGCTCTACGCCATTACACCACCGGCGCTGTTTGAGCAAAAAAGAGATGGACACCTTTCTTTGCCTTACCAGCTTTCATCCAAAACTAATCCACGGACGCTACTAGGGTGGTGATGGTCTTCGCTCTTCTCGGTTTTACAGTCCTGTGCAGTGCCAAAATTGCTCAGTAAGTCTGCATGAGTCTGTTACCAGCTGCGATGCAAGTTCTGAGCGGCCAACATATGTACATGAATTAGTATTGCTTCAAAAGGGAACGTCTTCCAACCTCTCAATGGTATTTCGACACTTCAAAGCTAGCAAAACGAGTTCAGCGGTAAAAATTGTAGAGCATATTGTTACATACATATACAGGGTGGCCCATGAGTCCTGCAGCAAAAACTTAGTTGTATGAAAAGGTAAGAAATGCATCAAATTTCGTACAATTTCAAACATTATTTCCCCACACTGTGTCACTGTCACTGTCACTCATCCTTGCGAAAGCGTGCCATTCTCGTGCAGTGCGATTGGACACTGTGCACTCCCCCCCCCCCCCCCCACAAATGCACCATGCGACGACAGGAAGCGGCTGCCGACTCACCAAATTTTGAAGTCATACAATAAGAGACCTCGGATGTACTCCTTCGAAAGCTCCATTTCTCTAGAAGGAGTTACGCGAGAGAGAGTAGCTAGCAATAATTACTAAACTTATACATACCTGATCTCTTTATGTGAACAAAAGATAGGTTGCTATAAGGTAGCGTTGGTGAGAAAAAAGCACATTCAAAAAATGGCGGGAACTTTCGCAACAACCTAATACTTTTACAGGATCTCGTGCAGGCGGTTTTAATGCGTATTTGGCCATATCATGCCTTGTGTGGTCAGCCGATGGACATGCCAGTGTTTTGTCCTTCACAGACAAGTCTGCTAATGATTCGGAGGCATGGAAGGCTCGGTTGACCTGGCGGGAAGCCCGAACCAGGAACCTGGAATCGGGTGCGCGCTACATCTGGCACCCCCTCCTACTGGGCTACATGCGCTCTTGTATACACTCTTTTCCTGTCTTTGTGCTCCTTCGAGCACCAGTTAGTACCAATCTACCGACCTTGAACGAATCGGGAGCGGTTGGGTGAAATGCGACGCATGTCCGAGTAGAAAGCGGTGAAAATCGGCATCTTTCCGATTGCACCACATGTGCCCATCACTGGGCTAAATAGCTTTACTTTAAGACTGAATTAATTTTATAGTAAAAAGAATTACGAGTTCTCGCTCATTCAAAACTCATACATTTAAAGGCATTTTAAATAAGTGTCTGACTTCCTGATTCGCTTTCTCTTATTCGTGTTGTGTTACACGGTTGTTATCTCTAGCAGCGCTTCTGTCATCTTTACCACGTAGGCATCCACCCTTGTACTCGAACTTCCCGCCGCGGACAAGAAAGCCTTTTACCCCTCCGAGATAGGTGATTTGGTGAGAGACTTGTTCGGGAAGAATAAAACTGACTTTTCCATCGGCCAGCCACCGTAAGT
Organism: Heligmosomoides polygyrus bakeri; assembly: GCA_947359475.1. Taxonomy (NCBI): domain Eukaryota; kingdom Metazoa; phylum Nematoda; class Chromadorea; order Rhabditida; family Heligmosomidae; genus Heligmosomoides; species Heligmosomoides polygyrus. The sequence goes on from OX375868.1 coordinate 3,730,343, forward strand.
CATCCTATAGGCCAAATATACATTTACGTCGCCTTCACGACATGCCGCAGAATTGGAGGGCGTGGAGTATCCCAAGAAGGATTGATTAGTGCCATCATTTATTATTTATATTTTAGTTATGTAAATAAAGGCCCTCACAGAGTTCTGCGACAACGCCGCTCGTCGCTATGGTTAAGAATAGGGCAGGACGCCGCTGGCGGCGAGCTCTGCGTCTCTGCCCTATGGTTAAGCATAGGGCCGCTGCGCTGGCCACAGAACTCTGTGGGGGCCTTAATGTATTGGGAGCTCATCACGTTTCGAAAAAATGGATGGAGCCTCTTGCCTTGTGATGCAAAACTGAAGTGGATTGAGTAAAACAAGCAACGCTATATACTACTACATATATATATATATATATATATATATATATATATATATATATATATATATATATATATATATATATATATATATATATATATATATATATATATAAGCGTGAACCGACGTTTATATCTCTCTGCCTGTGTGTTTGTTTGTTTGCACAGAAGTGCTGGAGGAGTGTTTTGGGGAGAAGTGTGGGGAGGGGAGTTGTAGTTGTGTATCACTGTAACAGCAAGACGGTTTAGAGTTTTCTGTTTTGGGCAAGAATATCAACTTGACTGCACCTTTCTTCCACTGCCGTTCACCAGGTAGGGGAAATCGCTTTTTTCTTCATTTAATTTTTTACTCATTGTTTCTTTGTTCAAATTTGTAGGCTGGGGTGCCAATAGTTTTCATTGTAGGTTAGGAAGTAAAATCGCCGAAATGGATTCGTTTCATCGCGGAGTTGGTTCAAGCAGCAGCTCGAGCGAAAATCTGCGAAAGCGCCACAGAATAGGTGCTAAAGAATGCGATGAAAATCTCGAAGCGGAAGTCGAAAGCCAGGCTACGGCGGTTGAGGAGCCTCGGCGTGTAAGCCGTCAACGGCGAACACGTCAGAACGAAACTACTGAAGAGAGAGCGGCTCGGCTTTCTAAACAGGCTGAATACGAACGGCGAAGACGTCGGAACGAAACTACTGAGGAAAGAGTGGCTCGGCTTTCTCAACAGGCTGAATACGAACGGCGAACACGTCAGAACGAAACCACTGAAGAGAGAGTGGCTCGGCTTTTTCAACAGGCTGAATACGAACGGCGAAGACGTCTGAACGAAACTACTGAAGAAAGAGTGGCTCGGCTTTCTCAGCAGGCTGAACACGAACGGCTAAGACGTAAGAACGAAACTACTGAAGAAAGAGTGGCTCGGATTTCTCAGCAGGCTGACCACGAACGGCGAAGACGTAAGAACGAAACTACTGAAGAAAGAGTGGCTCGGCTTTCTCAACAGGCTGAATACGGACGGCGAAGACGTCGGAACGAAACTACTGAAGAAAGAGTGGCTCGGCTTTCTCAACAGGCTGAACACGAACGGCGAAGACGTAAGAACGAAACTGCTGACGAAAGGGAAGCTCGTCGCTCTCAACAAGCTGAGTACCGTAGGCGCACACGTCAGAACGAAACTGCCGAAGAAAGGGAAGCTCGTCGCTCTCAACAAGCTGAGTACCGTAAACAAAGACGTCAGAACGAAACCGGTGAGGAAAGAGAGTCTCGACCAATGGTGTGCGTAAATGATATTTGAAATTTCATAAATCGTAAATCTTAATTACGAAAAAACCGTCGTAAATCGTTAACAGTCATCTGAGATGTAGTGCAGTACAACTAGATTTGTATAGGTATTTTGCTGGTGTTAATACATGGGTGATCCGGGATTTATTTATCGTGTTATCTTCAGCCTAAGTTGAGCAGTTTTCTTACGAATTTTTCTTCTTTTACTTTTACTTTTCTATTTGCTTAGGCACCTTCCAAATCGAACTACACATGTTTTAAGAAAGTCGAAAAAATTGTTGATATAAGAATTTTATCTTAACCTATGCATGGTGTTCCAAAAAAGCTTTCATTGTTTGATAAAAAATCACTAGAAGATACAAAAAATTTAAGAAATCATTTCACCGCTCATTAACATTGGAATCAGCAACAGTACATGCAGTTAGCAAACATCGCCTACTGAGCTTATTAACCTGGGCTGCATCACGTCATTTGAACGACGGTTGTCCGCAGATCGATAACATAGATCGATAACATACGATTTTCGACCCAAAATGTCGTAAATCATGAACCGTAAAAAATTACCAGAAATTGTCGTAAAACGTAAAATCGTAAATTGTAAATCGTAATTACGCACACTCTGGTCTCGACTTTCTCAACGAGCGGAACACGAAAGACAAAGATATGATACCGAACGTGCAGTTGAACAGGAAATTCGGCTTTCTCAGGAGGTGGAGCAGCGTGGACGAAGACCTCAAGAGGCAGGAGATGACATGAAAGCTCGCCTGCAAGGAGTAGAAGTGGAACCTGACCGACGAAGGAGTAGGCAACCGCGTACCACTGGAATCGCTCTGTAAAGTCGAAAAACAGAGCTTTTCTTGGCGCCGCGAATGTTGTTTGCAACAATTGTCGGGCAAAAGATTTCGAAGCAGAACAGATTGGCAGACATCTGGGACAGTTTGTGTAGTGTTGTGATCTCGGTCGCACTCGACTGCAGAAGTTTCAAAATTTTCCGGAGACTCTTAACGAACTGTTCGAAATCGACCCTTTAGCAACAGGAGAACGCCGAAGGCTGCAAAAGAATTTCCACCAGCACGTACGAAAGTCTAATTCCGCCCCTCCTCTGGCTTCGATGGCTGCCCATGTAGTGCCGCCTAGAGGATCTGGATCCTATTGCTACACGACCAGACTTATCACTGCATTGGACCACTACATCGAAGACAATACGGACAAGTCAAGATAATGAGAGAAGCGGAGTCGGCTGAAGAAGAACTTGCCCGCAGAGAACGTCTCCCTCCTCCGAAGCTCAAGATGGTGCTTGAAGAATCAAGGGAGCGAGGATTCTCTCGGCGCCCCATGGTATTCCAACTGCGAATGAAGTTGCTGCTGTTTATGTAGCCGAAGATGGTGACATTCCTGCCTCACGAAGCAAAGAGGAGGCTTCAGCAACTTTCCGATATCGATAGGAAATGCAATCCTCTGACCTATCCCCTCTTTTTTCTTTGCAAGCTTGCGTCAGTCGTTCTTCGCTTTGGCCGCTTTTTGCAAAGTAACACCTTACAGCTAAATGAGAGCTAGAGACGCTGGAGAAAACTGGCAACAATTCCTTTTAAAAGTCGGCAACGGAGAAGCAAACGATGCGAAGGATATCGTCACGTCGGTATTTGAAGAAATGAGCCTGGAAGTGTATTCAGCCTTGCGGAGATAGCAATTTTGGCTCCGAAAAGTTTGCATGTACAAACCATCAATACAGACACCCTGAGACGATTACAGCTGACAAATCCACGCGACGGACGAGCTTTCAAAAGCGTGGATGAGGCTATTCTAGGCGATAACGTTGACCAACTTCACTTGCCAACGGAGTATCTTAACAGTCTCACGCCGTCCGGAATGCCTCCATATGAATTACACTTGAAGCGAGGATGAATTGTAATGCTCCTGCGGAATCTTAATGTCGACAACGGACTGTGTAACGGTACGCGGGTAACGATAGTCGTTAGTCCGTCTTGTACTTGACTCCGATTGGGCAACGAAGAGGCGAACTAACAATCACTACACGAATCAATTACTACTATGACGGTGCTCCTTTCGCCTACGACATCGGCAATTCCCTATTCGACGTACGTTTGCGATGACTATAAACAACAGCCAGGAACAGACATTCTCAAAGATTGGCCTGTTTTTGCCTGAAGATGGGTTCAGCGCCGTGGACAACTGTACACGGCGCTATGCAGAGTTCGCCAGCCAGATGGCATACTGGTCAAGAGCAACTCTAACTTCGTCAAGAACGTGGTTTTCTCAGAGGTTTTCGCATAGAAAAACTCGAACATTTGTCGATATACAATGGGCTCATGGTCAATCGCACGTCAAAATACTCAGGCAAGCTCTACTAACTTTCTTTTTTAGCCACTCTTAACAGTTCAGACTACTCCCGACCATATGTTATCTGTTTTTGCAACTGCTCAGCCTTATCCCCAAAAGAAGATTGCATTTGTTCGACTTATTTCGCTCAATTAAAAGCTAAGAAAAGCAAGTAACGTTTGAGCAGAACTTTCAGTAGTCCTGATTTTCTGTTACGCCTCTACAATAGGCTACATTTTCTTTACACATTTATTGAGATTCGAACCTCCGGTAACATCAGTGTGGACTAGAACTGAGAAATAGTGGTCATTAATCCAGAAAATGGAAGACAAGAAGTAATGATTACCCTGTTTTACTTCAGCTTCATCAGCTTCTCGAATTCCTCAAGGGGAATATATAGCTAAACTGTTTTGAATCTAACAGTGTATATTGAATGTTCATAACCTAAAAGCTACAAGGAATAACGGCTGGTATCTTATCCTACTATATATAAGCGAGAACTGACGTTTGTCTGTTTGTCTACGTGTTTGTTTGTTTGCACAGGAGTGCTGGAGGAGTGTGTTGGGGGAAGTGTAGGGATAGGGGGTTGTAGTTGTGCAACGTGCCTGGCCACTCAGTAGAGTGCCAAACACGTCGCCAAACGCGCCTGGAGATGCGGTGCTGGAAGAGTTGTTAGCGGAATGGGGGTTGTTGTTGCACAACGTGCCTGGCCACTCAGTAGACGTGCCGAACACGTCGCCAAACGCGCCTGGAGATGCGGTGCTGGAGGAGTGTTTCACTAGAGCTGATTTCACTAGAGCTTTGAATTGGTGAAAAAGTAAAATGAAGTGAAAATGAAGTGAACCCTTAAGTTGATTGGATTGGTGACCTCGGCACCGTTTTACGATGGGGCGGTCCTCCTTAGGTGGTGACGTAAGTACTAATAGCACAGAGTCGCCGACAGGCATGAACGGCTGGTATATGTATATATGAATGAGATAGAGTATCTCACAAATTCATCAATCGTTACATCTGTTTCAGATCTGAAGACTTCTAGAGCTTCAGCTGGCTATGAATAACCCTTTCGACGTGACGACGACGACCGCCGCGTCAAATGCCTCGATCGACCGTGTCGTTTTCCAGATCGAAATGCTATCAGGCCAGATCAACGTGCTCACATATCAGGTGGCTAAAGTTTGGGTTATTTCGTTTAAATTTTTTGTGCTGTTTTTACATGCCTTTCTGCTAGATCCGAATTGATAGAAGTGAAAGACATTCAGTCGGGTTCTCTCGGCATAGTTTTCTGATGGAAGCTGTTGAAGAAGGGCAGCGACCTCTTTTATAATTTGTAATTTTGCAACTAATTTGTCAGATGATTATCAAATGAAAGAAAAAAGCCAATCCTATGAACACATGCACGTTTTACGGTTTGCTCCACGTCAATGTTTCGAATTTCTGAAATTACCACACTGATAGTATGCCTCACCCTCTAATAGGCGCCCTATATATTGGGAATGAATCCTAGGAGACTCAGCTTTCTGTTATTTTCCAGATGTGGTTTCCAATAATGGTGTTCAGATTGACGGAGCCGTGGCCGCTATCAAAGAGCGAGGAGAAGAGACTGTTGCGTCGATCAGCAACAACTTCAACAACGATACGATCGCCAATGTGAAACGGATGCTGGTGAATAGATGATTTTTGAACACTGATCTGGGCGCGTATGGCGCAGTCGGAGTAGCCGCCGGCTGTCGCGTGCACCCGATACCAGGTTCCTGGTTCGGATTTCCCGCCCAGGCCAAGCAAGCCTTTCATTCCTCGGGGGTCGGTGAATTGGTACCAGACTTGTCCAGGAAGGATAGGGCGCTGACTTGTTCATCAGCTGGGCACCGCAAGTCATTGTCTGGCCATGTACGCATTCAAATCGCCTCCACAACATCCCGTAGAAGTAGAGTGCGTGGCGCATCCTAAAAGGGATTGAGTTACGCCATCCTTCATCTTTTTGAATTTTAATGTAGTTTAGTCTAAACGATTTAACGATTTTAACGAAATAACGGTATTTTCCTTTAAGACCTTTCCTAAAGATTTATCAGAGTTTTTCAGAAATAGAACGCAATTTTTAACGGATTTTTTTGAAATCTGCACTGAATCAAAGACCCATCGACGAATTCTCACCTTAGCAATATATGCGTTAGTAATAAGTACAATTTTTGAGATTTTGATGTAGATTACGGCGAGTGCTGCATTTTCGAACTCAAATGTCGACAGGTTTAGGTGTAGTTGACAATTAGGGGTGTGCGTAAATGAAATCCACAATCGTAAATTCTAATTACGAAAAAATCGTCGTAAATCGTAAATCGTAAACCGGAAATCGCAAGAGGTGCCTGACCTATAATGCATCTAATTTCTTTGTTTTTTTCTATTATGTTAAAGCTAACCGAAACTGACCATGTCTTACTGAGACGTTTTCAGCTCGAGCTGGACACTTTCCTTGTTAAGATGGAAGCCATTGAAATCAACTAGCACCTTTCAAAGTTTTTGGAGAACCAAAATAAACTGCTTGTTCAAAAACGCTATCCTAAAAGGTGCCTATACAGGGTGCCTAAAAAAAAGCTTACACTGCTTAAACAATCAAAAATGTTTATCATTCTACTAGCTACTGGCTTGCATATAAAACTATGACTTTGTAGGAACAACCGCAACAACTCCGAATAAACCAACAAAAACCATTCATCAAAAACCAAAAAAAATTGATCGCTGGCCAACTTGACGAAAACAGTATTTGCACAAATAATCCAAGCATCCCCTTCGTCGTTCAACGATACCAGGCTATTACTTTCGGCATTTACTTCGCTCGCAGGTTTCCTTGCACTTGTTAAATTTCGCAAACTCCAAAATATTGCATTTGTAATTAATGAATGCTTGCATTCGCCAGCCCTGCTCTTCACTACCTTTGTAGCAAACGCTATCATATCTTTTCACAGTCTTTAGCATTCTGAACGGATCGCATAGGGCGAACGCAACAGCTCCAATCAAACCACTGAAAAAAGTGATAAACTTTTTCACTTTTTTTCAGTAGTTTGATTGTGGCTGACATGAAAATGTCAGACGTTTTGCTTAGTTTTGCTTAAGGCGTACCTCATACGTGAATAACTCCGCGCCATGTCGTGCATTGATAATCAGATTTAAACATTATTGTTTTACTCTTTCCAATAGTTTGCTGTTATTCCACAGCCTCCAGTCAAGTCCAATATTCCTTGAATGCTTTGCATGGGTTCTACTCGTGTGCATTGGAAAGAGTCGTCTATATAGTGGACAAGTGATGAAAAAGTTACAAGTTGACTAGGCGGTGGTTGCAGCCACCGCCTAGTCAACTTGTAACTGATCATCTTCATTCCAGTGCAAGGAGAATTTTCATGTCTTTCTGTGGACTGGAACGAAATGCTCTCAGTTCATTCGAATGCGAGATGTTGTGCTAGAGTGTGACCAGAAAAAAGGCAGGCCCAGTTCCATTGCCAGGAATTAACTTGAGCGGCCTATCCACAAAGCTGTGTTGTTTTGTCACAGCGCCACAGCATAGCATGAAAAAGGAACTAGGAAATAGCAATGTGCTATGAGGGAAGTCTTTAAAATGGGTACATCGTCATAACCCGAATTGTATCACGTTATGTGGATGTTTGTCATCCGTGGATCGAAGATCACATTTACGAAAATTAACGATTTACGATCCAAAATGTCGTAAATCGTAAATCGTAAAAAATTTGCCAAAAATCGCCGTAAATCGTAAAATCATAAATCGTAACTCGTTATTACGCACACCCCTGTCGACAACATAGACGGTGAATGTAAATTTCGAGGAAAAATCCGCATAAAATAGAAAACGCTGCTGAAGTAAAGGATGTTAGGACAAAATAGGGCGGCGACCTTGAAATTGAAGAGAAGTCCTACATGAGGCAGTGTCCAACACTCTGGCATCTTCCTTCTGAACCTGCTCGAGAGCTTTCACGTATTCTTAGGCAGCCAATGGTGACCTCGGGCAAATTTAGGAGAGAAGTGGAGTCCCAATCGGAATACCGTTTTCACGTAATGAAGTGGGTGTTACCCAGTTTAATTAGCCAAATACTTCTCCAGGAAAGTTAAGAAAAGTCTTCGGTTTGAAAAACTTATCGTGATTTTCTTTGAAAGTTCATATCTCACCTCTTCCGAAAGATGAGTACAGTGAAATGTTATGGAATTTTTATTTATTAAAAGAAAGCAACCGTATATGTTTACTTCAAATTGCGAGAAAGCAAAAGCGAAAATTACAAACAAAATAGCTCCATGTACTGGTCTGATGTTCGCATTTGAATAACTGATAGTACTGATATGCTGCTTACTTGAAGCTACGAAATGCATTTGTTTTCGTTTTCTTCAGTTTTTTGTTTTACCGTTCACAAATGCAATTATCCACACGGAAAGAACGTTTGCAACCAATAAAATGAAGATCGCCCCTAGATGATTGCATGGCTCAATATTTTCCTAAGCGCACTCGCGAGTTTCTTTTCTAACGGTACGCAACCAACAGAAGACTAACGTTGGTGCCTGTAAGGCCTCATGCATACTTCCCGTCGCCACGATGGAATCGCGGCGATGAGTTTTGCAGAGCGACGCGAAAGAATTTGAACTTCTCAGTGCTCATCGATCGCTCATCGCTCTGCAAGCGAGGGCGACGGCGATCTGCCCAGGACCAACGCTAAACACCGCGCGCGCGAAAAAGTATGCCATGCCCGCGATGAGCGCGGGAAGCCGTCGTGCATGCCGACCGCCACTGTTGCGACTGCCGCGGCGAAGTGGCTCCAGGACCTAACTCCAACGCGACATCGCGCGCTGGCCGTGTGCGACGTCGCGGCGCTGAAATGCGGACATGCGCTCGGTGACGCACGGTTAGTCGCAAAGTACGAAACGTTCTCAGTGTTTAAGCTCCCAGACCTCATTTCTAGCAAGGAACTTAAGATCCCATAGAATGTGGTAGGCAACAGTCTGCAGTAGGACAATTGATCCGAGAGTGATAGTGACCTTTTTCCGTAGTATGACCAGAATCACGCGTAAAAATTGACCGAAAAGGTTGTAGATGGCAAATACTGACGCTAGAAACCATCCACATGACCTAGATTCCTGTATAGACTGTCGCTGATCATCCTATTGAAACCACATTCATATGCCATCTCCAAGAAACGTTGAAATGAGGCAAAGGCGTGCCGCATTTCCTTGTAGGAAGCGTTTCTATCCGTCGGAAGCATCGGACCGCGACAACTCGTCCAATTTCGTCGCGCACCGTGCGCGACGCCACGGGGGTTCCCGCGGCGTTGGAGTTATGTTTGCCCCCGCGGCGAAGTTGCCTTTGACTATTCGACCGCGTGCGGCGGAATGGTCATGAACTGAGCGCCGCGATGCCATCACGCGATGGAAGTATGCCCGGCCTAAGGCGTAGTAGCCTGTGTTTGTTTTTGTTCGCAACTAAACACTCATCTAACAACATTCGTGCCTTTAGAATCACTGTGCCGAAATCTGTCTTCTACATCAATAAAGGAGCTCTTCTCGCAAAAAGAGTGATATGCTGTTCATTCAAAAGAGACTGAAGGAGTAGAAATCTTGCTTCGTTCTCTTCAGTTTTTTTTACCTCGAATTAACAGAAAGATTACAAATTAGGCAGTTTCGGTTGGTCTTCACCACGACTATCTAGTGATGGAAATTATATTATTGAAGTAGAATCACGTTTAAAGAGGACTGTTTCAGAACATTATTTCCGAAAAGACGCACAACTGGCCGTTGACCGCTCTTATCGTCGCTGCAATAACAGCACTGATTCTCATTGTTATAACAGTAAGTTTTTGGTGTTTGATACTTGAAGGCCAGCATTTTTGAGTAGTATGATAAGAAAAGAAAAATGATAAGAAGTATGATGGGAAGTAAAGTCTTTTCATTTTCGACATTTAAAATTAAATGGCCTTAGCTTCGTTCAAAGCTTGTAATTTAAGAAATTGTAAATACTGCTACGCATACGGTGCCTCTGCCAACAAAAGTGACCGTACCCAACGTTGTCAGCCGCTAATATTTGGGCTGTAAGCGTTCGTTCGTGGGGGGGGGCGTGTAGCGCAGTCGGAGGAGGCGCGACTGTCGCGTGCACCCGATACCAGGTTCCTGGTTCGGACTTCCCGCCCAGGCCAACCAAGCCTTCCTTCCCTCCGGGGTCGGTGAATTGGTACCAGACTTGTCTGGGAAGGATAAAGCGCTGACTTGTTCATCGGCTGGCCACTGCAAGTCATTGTATGGCCAAATACGCATTCATGTCGCCTCCACGACATCCCGTAGAAGTAGAATGCGCTGGCGCATCCCAGAAGGGATTGAGTAACGCCGTCCTTTATCCTTATCCTTAAGCGTTCGTGAACTCCTGGATTAGCTTTTTTGACATCATTCACTTACATAGCTGTATTTCCGGCCTGAAATCTTTGTCTGGGACGAGCAGATTTTACGGTGGCGTAAGTATGTTCCCATCCAACTTTTCCGTAGTGCTTATAGAAGATACAGTGCAGTTCCGCACATTATACAGGCATTAGGGCCCGTTTATACTTGGACGCCGAGCGACGCGACGCTACGTATTGTGGCCACATTGATTGGGCGACGCGATCGATCAATTTGGCCGTAGTGCTTGGTGTGGCGTCGCTCGGCGTCGGAAGTATAAACGGGGACTAAAGGATAAGAAGCGGCATAGATAGAATCTTTGTGAGGGTTTGGCCATGCATTCCATTCCCACTGGATGTCGTAAAGGCGTCTGTGGTGATAAAAAGAGTTTGGCCCAAAGAATGACCTCCGGTGGCCCGGCCGCTCTACAGTTCTCTGTTTTCTCGTTCGCAGACAAGTCTGGTGCAATTCACCGACACCTAAGGGATGGAAGGCTTAGGCTTATTGACCTAGGCGGAAATCCGAACCAAGAACATGGAATCTGATGCACATGAAAGCCGGCGCCTTCTATCACTGTGACTGTGCTACAACGCGTCCCTTCTAGGCCCACTCCACACCAGATATAGGGTTTTTGCATTGCCAAAACTGCTTTATCTCAAAAACAGTGTCTTACTGACAACTGTATTGTACTGGATGAGATAGGCAGATCCTCTCTGACGTAAATAAATAGATAAACAAATAAATAAATAAATAAGGGATAAAGGACGGCGTTACTCAATCCCTTTTTGGGATGCGCCACGCATTCTACTTCTGCGGGATGTCGTGAAGGCGATTTGAATGCGTATTTGGCCATACAATGATTTGCGGTGGTCAGCCAATGGACAAGTAGCGCTTTATCCTGCCCAGACAAGTCTGGTACCAATTCGCGACCCTGGAGGGATGGAAAGCTTTGTTCGCCTGGTCGGAAAAACTTTGTTGGCCGAACTAAAAACCTAGCATTGGCTACATGCGAGAGCCGAAACCTCCTCCGATGGCTCTACACAAACCCAAATAAATAAATAAATAAATAAATAAAGGCTAAGACGTCTTGGAGACTGGACGATGGCATGTAGGCAAATAAAATCGAATCGCATATTGCGTATATGTTCTATTAGGTTGTAACGAAATAAATGGCACTGAACCACTGTAAATTTAAACAGTTAATATCTCGGCTTGTAGGCAAGTTTATTAATCGAAATAAAAACCTTCTGATTCTACACATCTTTGCCAACGTGACACAAGCTTTTTTATCCCAGTGGCATAAAAATCAGAAGTTCTGGAATTGACGAAATCTTCGAAGGCACTTTCGGCATCCTGTTGGTATTTGAATATTTTCCCTACCAAGAAGTCGCCAAGATGCTCGAAGAAATGGTAGTCTGTTGGGGAGAGGTCGGGAGAGAACGGAGGATGTGGTAGAGTTTCAATGCTCAGCTCATTCAATTTCTGCAACGTCATTCGTGCTACATGGGGGCGAGCATTGTCGTGCAGAAGGAGAACTCGCCTTCGGTTTACCAAGGCCGGCCGGATATCCTTCAACTTTTTCATCATTTCTTCAATTTCAATGCAGTACTTCTCTGCCGTGATGGATTCACCGGGAGTGAGGAAGCTGTGGTGAATAATTCCCAGCGAACACCACCATACTGTCACCATTACTTTCTTTTGGTGCAATTCCGGCTTCGCAAAAACCTTGGGGCTCTCATCGCTGTCCACCCACCGTGCCGATCGTCGCCTGTTGTCGTACATTATCCATTTCTCGTCACAGGTTACGATGCGATCAAGGAATGGGTCCGTTTCGTTCCGTAGAAGCAGTGCGGACGAGATCTCATATCGTCGGTTTCTTTGCTCCTCAGACAGCTCGTGAGGCACCCATCTTTCCAGCTTTTTGGTCTTTCCAATTTCCTTCAGATGTGTTGTGACTGACGCCAAGAACCTTCGCTTCTCCCTGGTACCTTTGTGTGGATCCTCCTCTACCACATCTCTCAGCTTGTCCTCATCAACATCACTATGCCCCCCACGACCTTCATGTTCTTCCAAGCTCTCATCTCCATGCCGGAACTTCTGATACCAACGATGCGCCGTCCGAATTGTGGAACATCCTTGACCGAATGCGGCGTTGATCTTCTCGTCCGCCTCCTTAGCTGTAGTGCCCAGCTGAATTCATACAAGTAAGTGCCTCGGATTACCCTTTTGTCCATCTGCAAAAAAGTCAATAAAACTCTAAAGTTTTCCCACTTTTACATAGAAAATTTGGTATTCTCCGGTAGAGCAAAGTTTGCGCTTCTAAATGATATGCCACATGTTACGGTTTGTTCTTGATCAAACGCGTAAAGACGCGCCAAAAAATGGCGCGAGCCAGTGCCATTTAATTCGTTACAACCTAATAGTTTTACCAAAAATTACTTCCAGTGCAATGTGTAAACATGACGTCTAGATCTTTCATACTCATACAGTTCTTGCCCATCTCCTATAGTATTCAAATGTTCAGCTAAACAGACATTCTAACGCATTCTTTATTTCAGTTCCTGTTCCTGATGGCTAAAGGTGGTCAGACCATCGTTGAACGTCAGCAAAAGAAGAAGATACTCGTCCAAGATCACGATATTGAAAGCTTATGAGCTGCTGCTCACTGTTGTCGTCGATTATTTGTACATATCGGTTTTTTCTTTTGATTTTTTGCATGTCTCTAGATCTACAGATGTACTTAAAGGATGAAATGTATATTTTATAAACCGCGTTTTTGAAGTTGCGTTTTGTTTATTTAAAATTCGGCGTTTGGCAACTTTTGTGCTTCCGTATTATAGCTAAGTTCTCTTGACGTATTGCTTAACAAGAGCATATGGAACAACAGTATAGCTATGCTAACTATAATATCTCTTTAATTCACAAAATTGCAGTTTTCCCTTCATTTGAAATAAAGCTTAGTTAATTTTTCAGTTTAGCTTATTTTTACCTTTAGTAAGGTTGAACATTTATAAAATTTAAAGCGCTGTATTTACTTTATTTTGGTATGTAGGTGAATTATTAGGGTGTAACATAAGTTATTTCTTCGACGGCTAAGCTTCCTCTGAGCCACGTGGAGATGAGATGGGATTATGAGCAGGTTCTGGAACGTCCTTGGTTAAATATGTTAGACTAAGACAGCTTGTTGTACGAATTCGAAGAAGTTTACTCCGCAGCAGAAGCTGCCGAAATATATGCAGCAGATACGACGAAGTGGTGGTCTCTACAGAAACCTGCTAGATATGGTTCTTCCGCTTTAAGTCAGGCGACCGCAGCTTGGAAGATGACACGGGGTCGAGACGTCCAGTGGAGGTTAATCATGAGACTCTCACAAGGGAAGGGTCTGAAGCGTATATCTGAACGGAAGGAGCGAGTCATATGGGGAAAATCCGCACCCCTCAATTAGTATGAAAATGTGTTTTTTGCTAAGTCGTTAAACCCAAGGTGTAGGGGGTCCTTGAAGTCGCAATGGAATGCGGCGCATCACGAATTCGGGGGTCTTGTAGCCCGCGATGCCTCTGCCGGCAAGCGGTTCGGAGCGCAGTGGAAGTGAGGTTGCTTCGTGCGAGGAAGGTCGGGAGTTTGGATCTTGTGCACTGCTGCATTTTTGCATTTCAACTGACTGGTTGAGATTTGGGGATTCTGACGTCTATACCATCTTCAGACGTTTTTATGCCTAATTTTCCAGCTGAATGTTGTGGTATTCAACATGACGATGTAGAAATGTTCAACATCAGTGATACATACACAGGTGCAAAGTGCATAAAGCACACTGGTCACAATACGCGTATAAAGCTAGGCCCCTCACGGTGTGTTTCCCTACATGGACCGATGACCTCGGAAAAAACTACCCTGCTCGGATTTTCAAAAGAGACCAGGATGTGACGTCGGAGGTGGTTCAAACGAGAAGCGAGGTCTGTGTATCCCGCAAATTAACCTAAACGGCCTACACTCGTTCCCTCATCTTTGCCTGTCAGAGGTCTGCTGAAGGTTTTCTAGAACCTAACACCAACAATGCCCCCAACAATGTCCGCCGACGGTCGAGTGGTGATCCACCTGCTCACGCTGAAGTGTGGCCCATCTTTAGACAAGGAACCTTCGAGGGAAGAAATCAAGCTGGCTGAACGGTTGGCCAGCATGCTAATCGACTTCAAGGTGTTGAGCGTTTATACATCATTGAATAGCTTTCTCATTGTCTTGCGGTTAGAAAACCGGTCAGTAATAAACAAGTTACAAGAAAGGTACTCTCCACAGCGTACAGCTGAAAAATGCGCAGAAAACATCTGAAAATGGTACACACACAGAAAAAGAGAGAAATTTTCGAAAATGGACTTTTTCTAGCGCGTAACACTTTATGTGGACCACCCTGTAGACGTTAGAATCCCCCAAATCTCGACTAGTCAGTCGAAATGCAAAAATTCAGCAGCGTCCAAGAACCAAACTCCCGACCGTCCTCGCATGAAGCAATCCCACTTCCACTGCGCTCCGAGCTGCTCGCCGGCAGAGGCATCGCAGGCATACAAGACCCCTAAACTCGCGATGCGCCGTACCCCGCTGTGACTTCAAGGACCCCCTACTCCTTGGGTTTAACGACTTGGCAAAAAAATAAACACATTTTTATACTAATTGAGGATGAGGATTCTCCCTATATGGCTCACCCTCCCCCCTCCGTTCAGACATACGCTTCAGACTCTTCCCTTGTCAGAGACCTCGTCGAAGCCGATCCTACAACAAGGCTATCACATGCACAACGAATTTCCAGGTTCTTGGTTAGGATTTCTCGCCTAGGCCAATCAAGCCTTCCATCCCTTGGGGGTCGGTGAATTGGTACCAGACTTATCTGGTAGGTATAAAGCGCTGAATTGTTCCTCGGCTGCCCACCGCAAGTCATTGTATGGACAAATACGCATTCAAATCGCTTCCACGATATCCCGTAGAAGTAGAATGCGCTGGCGCATCCCAGAAGGGATTGAGTAACGCCGTCCTTTATCCCTATCCGCGTCAACAATATGCCATAGGAGTATAATGTATGGCGCAACCTCCAAAGGTACTGACGCCGATCGTTATAGTTTTACCCCTTTATTCTATAGCTGGCTGTTTGTGGAAGAAGGGAAGTAATAGAGGAGCCAGTCTTCTACCAGCTACATAAGGTAAGACGAAAAAACTAGTTTTAGCTTTAAAAGTAGAGAAAAGTTACCACGTTAGGTGTCATGACTAAGCTCAGCGTGGTCGGTGGTTGCATTGAAGACATCTCACAAAAGGAGACCGCTTTGTGAGGAACACGGTAACATCAGCGTCTCGTCGGTCCGACGGGAAGCCGACCGGCATCCTTTCATCAGTCGCCTCAATCCGACAACTTTCACAAAGACCATCATCGACTGAATATTCATCGAGTGTTCCTGTTTTCACCGCAGTTCCGTCATATTATGCTAACAGTGCGATTTGTACAATTCTAGTAACAGACGTCTCGCATGGTGGGTTGGTCTGGGATAAATGGTGGAAGCCAAGAATTATACAAAATTTCCAATATGTGGTTGGTAAAATTTTGTTCTTACAGCAAGAATTAAAATTGTACATATAACAAAATTATTATTTTTCATTTTGTTGAGGAAAGGATGATCATATGTTGTAGTGTCGGTGCTAGTTGATCAGGAGTGTCATTGTTGATCTGTGACTGATCTGTGACTACCAAACTAACCAATCAGGCGGCTCCGTGGGCCCTATATAAGGCTGTCGTTCTCACACTAGTTGTTCAGTGTTCTTCTACCCAATAAACCTATATTCACGCCGTCGGATCCTCTACACATTTAAGGCGCTATTATTATTATTTATTACATGGCTAAAATCCATGTGAAGAACAATATAATTAGAACAGTATATAATGACATCCACATGACATTGGCTAACGATCCAGACCAAAGTGTAATAGAATGATTAGAAAGTACATGCGATAACAAACACCCGGAGAATGAAGAATAGAAAGGAGAACAGACCAAGAGGGGCTCTGCCACAAGATCTCGTTATGTCCTAGAATTATTATGAATCGACTTGCATTCGTAATAAATGGCTTCAGGTTGTACGGAATAACTGAGTTTTTGGCAAGTTTCATATAATCCGAACCTGCTCTATTGACAAAAAAATTATGTCGAATTGAAGATTTTGCAGTGCTTAGTGAAAGCTTCTCTCCTCCACCTCGGGTTCTAGATGGTCTCACCATGAAGAAATCACGTTTGTCAAGTCCACAGAAACCATGGAGAATTTTGTGTACCATTACGAGGTCGTATATTCTTCGTCTGTATGAAAGTGTCTGTAGCCCAAGTTGTTTGTTTCTTGTATCACTGCTGGGAATAGCATGGTAACCAAAGCCACATTTCCTAATAAATAGTTTTCTAGTGAAGCTATTTTGGACTTTTTCAAGTCTAAGTATATTCTCCTTCTTAACTGGGTAAAAAATTGTTGTTCCATACTCAAGTATAGACCTAACATAAGCCTTATAAGCTTTGACAAGGACAGAGAGGTTTTTGTAGGCAGACTTCTAAAGAGATTGTGTACTACAGGCATCGCTTTATTTGCAATTTGTTCACAACGTCCAAGCTAAATTTGCATCGACGAGGAACCCAAGATGTGTTGTTTGATCAGTGCTTGTAATCTCATTTTCACCTAACTTGTATGTGTAGCGGGGATTTGTCCTTCCTAAATGGAGCATCTTAGTTTTTTCTTTTGACAAAGAGAGCCGCCACTCGTGGGACCAGCGATCAACAGCATCTATGGCTCGCTGCAGAAGGTTTTGATCATGGATTGGTGAGCTATGGTAAATTTTCAAGTCATCAGCAAAAGCTGTGCATTTCACTCCTGAGTTCGTTACTAGGGACGGTAGTTCGTGGGTATAGATGTTAAATAGAATAGGGGATAGAACGCAACCTTGTGGAACGCCACTAAGAGCCACTTGTGGTGCTGAATAATTGGAATTGACGCGTACAGTAAAAGTTCTGCGATCTAAAAACTCAACTATCAAAGAAATTATTCGAGGATGTATGCCCACCATGATCAGTTTAGCTTTTAGTCTCTTATGGCATACCCTATCAAAGGCTTCTGTAAAATCAAAACAAATCACTCACATCACCAGCTATGAGTTTTCTGTGTCGTGGCAAGCCCAGGGAATCTTCTTAATCTGCCTTTGTTGCTAGGCAATCTGAGGAGACAGTTGTTTGGTACCAAAACTTCGAGTAAAAGTTCGCTCGATTTTTTGGATTAATTTTGGACTTAATTACATTGCTATGATATACGGATACCAGACTATAAACTCTGCCAAATTGGAGCTCTTAATCGCCGACATACGTGCTGCCCGTCAGTGGCTGGTTTACCTAATTTATTTAAACCGGCTGTCTATGTACCAACTTCTAACGGAGGCCGTTCAAAAAGTCAGGCGCTTATTCTTGCCTTCCTACCCTTTCTTCCGCACTAAGCACATCCAATTCGCCCATTTTTTCTCGTTTTTCTGGAGTTTTTGTTGTCAGCGTTTACTTACTGATAGGTGGACGACGCTTGTTTCCATGAAAAATCTGCCTAGGTTAGCTGTGATTGTTCGTCTGCTTTCTGCTGTTGTTTCTGTTTGTTCCTTATGTGGCGCGTATTAAGACGTATTCAATAAATAAGTAAATAAATAAATAAATAAACAAGTATTACGAAAAAAATATTAAAAAACTCTACCATGAGCTTTCTAGTAGAAGTAACAATATGATTCGAAAGGTTCTAGGCAAGCTGGTGCTCGCTGCACACCGGCAAGGTACCTTAAGACAGGTAAGTTAAATCAGCCAGACCCAGGAGTTCCTTACCTTGCCTAGTTCTGGGGTGCAAGAGTTTCTGTGGGTGTTTCACGAACATGTGCAATCTTGCAGCGAACACCAGCCCGCTAAGGGCCTAACAAAACCTGAGATCCTTTTCAAAAATAGCTGCAAGGTCTTTGACAGAAGTGCGATTTGGCAAAGCTGGAGAATTCATTAGAAAAAAAGTCGACAGAAGCAGAACCGCCTACATGTAGCACGATGCTCTTAGCTAAGTTGAGAGGGATACTCCAGCTAATAGTCGATCGATTTCATTTTTAAGCCGAGGCGAGAAGAGTTGCATGTTCCACGGTCCTATTTGACTCGTTATATATACCATATGCACAATTTTCACGTCGAATTGTACACTTTTCACATCTAACACGACACTTTTCAAATCAAATTGGACACTCTTCTCAGTTAGCCTTCGAAGACCATCGAAGTCAAGGCAGCCCTCCCAAATCAAAACGAGCGTTTTCTACATTAAACTAAAGACTTTCAAAAAGTTTAGAATAATTTTTTGTTCAATGAAAATTTCAGTATAACTTTCGTAGAAGTTTTAGTTCGCCTACTCTATAAGGCCGCGTTTATAGTTTTGACGCAGAGCGACACGATGACACATATAGTGACCAAATTCGCGGCGCTGGCTACAATATCAATGTGGCCACAATATGTGGCGATGCGTCGTTCGGCGTCGAAGCATAAACAGACCCTAAGTAAGCATATTGTTTCAAATTCTATGTGACCTTTCTTTTTTGAGGAGAACAATGGTTTTTTACTTGTTTTAACGTGTAAGAAGGCGGTCGTTTTTTAGCCAAAAAACGATTTTTTCGCTGCGATTTTTATTCGACTGATAGCAGAATTTCTGTTTGCACAGAGTTTGACACCTGTTAACAATACAACAAAAACTGCTGCAAAAATCACTCACATATCCTCACTTTATCCGTTCATCAAGTGGCTTTTGCACTATCAAATAATAGTGCGGCGAGCATTCTTAGTGCATGGCGCGATCTGAGCTTTTAATGCGCTGATTTTGCTATATGCTATATGCTGCTTGATTTTTCGCTGTGCATTATAACAAACAACAAACTTTATTTTTCTCTATAAATAAAAATTTTATAAAGTTATAACACTTATTGCGACAGTTAAACTAAAAAATTCAAAAAAGTTATGTTAAATTTTTCTTGAACAAAGAATTATTCTAACAATCCTAATGAGGCTGTAGTTTAAACTGCCTGATGCTCATTTTGATTCGGAGGAGCTGGTCTTGATTTTAAAAGCCTTAATGGCGGCTTACAAGAGTGTCAATTTTGATTTGAAAAGTGTCCAATGCGTCGTGAAAATTGTATTAGGCTGTCGCAAAATTAATCACCGCTTCGAGGTATGTATAAATAAATAAGGTTTTTAACCCTAAATTATTTCGTCTCAGGCTAAGCTACACATACCGTTAGGTAGGTTTTTTCCTTCTCTTTCAAAAAATATATGTGGATGTCACTCTAATTTTCTAGCCGACCTTTTCCAGGGCTTCGTAAAGTCATGAACCGACGCGATTATCGAGTCATCGTTCTCTACGAATTTAAAATGGGGACATTCTGCGGCAGAGGCATCCCGTAACCTTAACAGCGCTTTTAAGAGGAACTGCCCTTGAAAACGAATGGTGAGGCCCTTATTCAAAAAATTCACTTCTGGCGATTTTGATGTCAAAGAAAACCCGGGTCGAGGGTGCAGGTCATCGCTTGACGATCAAGTTTTGAGGAGAGCCGTCGAAGCGAATCCGAAGGCGAATACACTTGCGTTAGCAGATGACCTTGGCGTACATCATAGCACGATAGCAAGGCATCTGGCGAGAATCGGCAAGGTGAAGAAGATGTCGAAGTGGGGGCCTCATGAGCTGATCGATGAGCAGCATCGACACTTGCTCCAACCTGTTTATTCACTTCGAAAATAAGGCTTTTGTAAGCAGTATTATAACGGTAGATGGAAAATGGCTCTTTACGACGACAGGAAGCGGAGATTGTTCTGGGTAGATAGGGATCCTTCCCTAAACCCGACCTTCACCCTAGGAAATCGTTATGCTTACTTTGTGGTGGTGTTGTAAAGGTGTAATCCATTACAGTTTTTTGCGACCTGGTCACGGCGTCACAGCAAAGTCTTGCTGCTGTGTTTATAGCAAGTCTATGAGAAGTTGCAAAAATTGTGGCCGGTAGGAGTGAATAGAGGAGGGCCGCTCCTGTTACAGTGCCACACACCTCACAAATCACGTGGCGAAAATTGACCCATTTAGGTATCGGAGTTCTCCCTCACCCTCCTCATTCTCCCGATATTTTCCCCACTATCTGCCACTTTTTCCGAGTTCTTGATTCTCATTTGCGTCAGAAACAATTCACGAATTTAGCAGACGTTATATGGGCCCTCCTTGATTTCGCCAATTTCTGTGATCTCAGTTTTTATTGTAAAGGTTCAGTTTTACTACCATCCGATGGCAATGGATTCTGGGTTTTTTACTTCAGTTAATAAAGTTTAATAAAGTTATGTTTAAGCTGTGCTGTAGCAGTTTGAAGTAAACGATCCATTTCGGTGATTAAATTTGCGACAGTCTAATATATTTTCATGTATTCGTCGTAAGCCCTAAAACGTATAGTGAGATTAGTAGAAAAAATTCTACTTAATACTTCTGTACTTTAATTAGTCGCTACTGGTCTTACTAACTTTGAATGGTAACGCAATCGCTAGTCTCAGAACGGTGGACCATTGAGTCTTGAAAGACCGCATTGCACTTTAGACCAGCAGAATGTTCCACATAGCAACTTGATGGCACGGAAGTATTAAAGACTTTTTTAAGTGCTGCGCATTTTTCAGGAAAACTGCAGAAGCCGTTCCCTACTGTACACATTCCGAAATCCACGTTTAAGACTCTCCCTCGGCCCTGTCACCGACGGTTCTCCCGGAACCCACCTAATGCACTTTCCCAGGCTCATCGAGCAGGCTATCAGAGCGCACTGTTTGTCGCCTGCTGAGCCGTCCAGTTCCTTCTGGAGCCGCAGTGCTGCCGTCTCCGCCGTCGCGACGCCAGCGGACCGGTTGCGGACCACCGCCGGGTTCCTTGCACTCTCGCCGCTGAGCAATGGATCCCATACTCCTGCTCAGCAATCAAACATTCAGCCTGAGAGCGACTCCTCAACGGTCGGGCTAATACGTCGAATCGCCGACCTGTTTGATCGTTTCTCATCGGTTCCGTTTTCACAGAATTTTTTTTCACGAGGTCTTTGGAGGGATAAGAAACTTTTTTCCGAATTCTAGCTTGAAACTTCTCAAAAATTTCAAAACAACTTCGTTACGTGCAGAAGACTAAGGATAATTTCTAGAGTCTCATCAAAGTCTTTCTTCGTTATCGTCCAAATTCATCTCTACCGCTACGTTCCAATGTCTTCGCATGTGCCTATCGTTCATCACATTCTTCTTCTTCTTCTTATTCTTCAGCGTTTGTCCCGCATCGTCGCGGGGTCCGCTCTTCTGGTGTTACGACGCCACCTTTCCCGATCCTGCGCTTGATCAGGGTGGACACCAGCTACTTTCATGTCCGTGCGTAACGTATCGGACCAACGCTGCTCGGGCGTCCTCTAGGCCGCTTTCCAGATACTTCCAACTCAAGGCCAATCTTGCGGACGCTGTCTTCTTTCCCACGCAGAACGTGGCCGTACCATCGCAAGCGAGCTTCGCGCATCTTGTCCGCTATCGGCGCGACACCGAACTTCTGCCGAATAGCATCATTTCTGATGCGGTCCATGCGCGTGACTCCAGCCGTCCAGCGCAGCATCTTCGTCTCCATGACGCTGAGGCGTGTTTCAACTTCCTTAGTCGCAGGCCAACACTCAGCGCCGTACATCGCTACCGGGCGCACGACGGCTCTGTAAATCGTCGACTTCAGGTGCTCTGGTATCCTCCTATCGCAGAGCACGCCAGTCAGCGAACGCCACTTGGACCAAGCTGCACTCACGCGTGAGTTCACTTCAACCATCAGACCGTCGTCAGACGCTATTGCTGATCCCAGGTATTTAAACACCGAAGTGCGTGCAAGTTCAGTACCGTTAATCTTAATGGAGCCGGACTCGTTCACGTCAGTCGTTAGGTACTCGGTCTTCTTGACGTTCAATTTGAGTCCGAACCTCGCCAGACGGTCGCACCAAGCTTGCACCTGCCGCTCGAGATCGTCTTTCTCTTCGCAAGCGAGCATCACGTCATCAGCATAAAGCAGCGTCCATGGAACAGGCTGCTGAAGATCTCGCGTAATGGCATCCATGACGACAACAAAGAGGAGTGGAGAAAGCGCAGAACCGTGGTGCACCCCAACAGAGATGGGAAACTCCATTGAGGTTCCAGCTGCAGCTTGCACTCTACTCTTTGGGCAAGAGTAGAGCATCCGCACCCACTCTATAAGTTCCTCAGGTACGTTGTGTCGTCGCAAGGCGTACCATATAAGCTCACGCGGTACGCGGTCGAAGGCCTTCTCCAAGTCGAGAAAGGCTATATGCACCGGCTTCTGTCTCTCGCGATGCTTCTCCACCAGGAGGCGGGCGGCGTGTATAGCATCAATGGTCCCACAACCAGACACAAAGCCGCACTGGTTGTCGGAGGGCTTGACGATTTCACGGATTCGTCTATCGAGGATTCGCTCGAAGATCTTCATGCTGTGCGAAAGCAAGCGAATCGGACGGTAATTGAAGCAGTCCGCAGGACTGCTCTTCTTCTTCCAAATCGGAATCGTCGTACTGTTGTGCCAACACTCCGGTACTTTCTTCTCCCTCACTACCTGGTTGAAGAACTCAGCCAACCACTCAGCAGGATACCAGAGCTTCGACTTCCAAACATCGGCTGCCAGGTCATCCGGCCCTGTCGCCTTACCGGGCTTCATCTTCTTTAGAGCCGATTCTGTTTCCTCCACGGTGATCTTGCGAACGGGACCGTGAACAGAAGCCACAGAAGGGATGGCCGGATGAGGAAATTCCATAGTGGAAGTTTCCTCAAAGTAATCACGCCATCGCTTCAGCGCCTTTTTGCGGTCTGTCAGAAGATGGCCGCTCTCATCATTGATGCCAAAGAACTTTTCAATATCCTCGGTTTGGCGATGGCGGGTCTTAGCAAGTCGGTACAAATACCGCTCACCATCGCGCGATTTGAGCTTTCGGTAGACATCACCATAATGAGTGGCTTTCGCAACAGCCACGGCTTTCTTTGCAGCCTTCTTCGCCTTCTGATACTCCTGCCAGTTGTCGGCTGTTCTGTCGCCGAGAAACACATGATACAGCGACTTCTTCTCTCGAACTTTCGCTTTCACATCGTCTGTCCACAGCCATGCCTGCTTGTCGACTTTGCGTCGTCCAGGCTTCGTAGTGCCGAGTTCCAACCTTGCAGCTTGGCGTATCGCGTCGGTTGCTTTCTTCCAAGTTTCGTCGACAGTCGTAACTGTCGGTAACCGCACGCGAGAAATCACAGCTGCTTCCTTTCCTTTCAGTTGCCACCACTTGATTCTTGCAGCACCGCATCGCTCGACCTGCTTCAGCCTATCGTTCATCACATACTCTACAAAATTAAGGTCCATGTGTGAAAGCATAAAAAATAAAGGTTGGTGAGAGTTTCTGTAGCGTCAATGTCTTTTGTAATGCGCTACGCGTTCTACTTTTACGTGAAGTCGTGGAGGTAAATGCATATTTGGCCTACACAATGACTTGCGATAATCAGCCGATAAACACCACTATTTCGTCACTATTTCGTCCCTGCCAGAGAACTTAGATACCAAGATAACTGATCCTGGAGACATGGAAAGTTTGGGATCTATCCTAGTCGGAGGGGGGGGTCCACAGAAATAAAAATTATGTAACAAGTTGACTTCAGACATACCAAGCGACTCATAGAGAACACGATAGGCCTTAAAAGAAACAAAAGAACGAAAGGCCAAGCACGAAAAAATCGCCGCATTTTACAACCGTCTCGGCGGGCAAAGAACGGCGCAATGGAGACATGTCGCATGATGACCACCGCCTGACATATTATAACCAGGATCTAACATGGTGAGGAGTGCACATAACTTTGCCTGCTTACAACCGCGGCGAAAACGAATGTGATTTTTTTCCTTTTTTCTTCGTGAATTTTTCTAATTTTGGTCCTATCGTGTTCTGCAGGAGCCGCTCGGTAAGTTTCAAATCAATTTGTTACATGATTTTTAATTCTGTGACCTCCCCCCCCCTCCGACTAGGATAGATCCAAAGCCGACGCTTCCATTGACTGTGCCACTACTTCCTTATCATATTAGGTTAGTGCAAAAGAAATGCAGGCTTTTTGTTTTATTGGTTTCAACAGAATTTTTTTATAAACTAAGGCTTTTCACATGGTGTTCTGCAGCTTTGTAAAGCTTGTTATGAAAGTGCTTTCAAAAAATGTATATCGAATTTAATTCATGTCCTTATTTAAAAAATAATTTGGTTTTATTTTCAGATGTCCAAACGCGATTTTTGTCAAATTTACTTTTAGAATTGGAACTGGGCCGGACTTCCGCTCAAGCGAACAAGCCGCTCAAAACATCTAAGAAAAAGGCCAGCAAAGTACCAACGAACGCACAAAGTACAACGTTGGTTCCAAAAGTTTCGTGTCAGAATATCAGCCTCGAATACGAACCACATGACCGCCGTTGATAACGACCCATTGAAGGCGTCAGTCGAAGCTGATCCGCGCAAACCCACACAAGACATTGCCGAGGACCTCGAAATCGATCACACTACAGTTGTTTCCAATTTCGAGCAAATTGGGAAGACCAAGAAGCTGAAGTGATCGAAAGTCAGAGAAATCGTCGTTTTAAGACATCGTCTCTTCGACATCTTCTGCGCAATGCCAACGATCGTTTCTCGAACGGATTGTGACTTGCGATGAGAAATGGATACTCTATGATAACCGGCGACGATCTATCCAGTTTCTAGACCAAAAACAAACTCCTCGACATCATAAAACTCCGGAGAATTTGACGAAAATCGCGTTTAGTCATCTGAAATTGAAACCAAATTATTTTTTATGTAAGCAACATGAAATAAACTACATATACATATTTGAACAGCGCATACAATAAGATTTCTAACAATCTATTATATGATACCTTATAGAAAATCTTAATTTATTAAAAATAGTCTTAAAACCGATAAAACAAAAACCTGCATTTCTTTTGAACCAACCTAATAACATCTTTGGATTTAGGATCTGTCACATAAGAGGACTGCGCCATGCTTCCGCCGGAAACCTTGCATTTCAGACGTGATTTATTGTGCAATGCTTTTTCCAATCTTGCTACTACTTGGCCATATTAAACTGTGCTGTGCTTTTTTAACGTTTAGAACTTGACAACTGCGTAAAAAACACGCATTTGTTGAGTTTATTGATTGCATAATTTATCGCTATAATAACGCTCTCTACGTATCTGAGCCCACAACAAGAGTCGTGCCCGGATCTAGGCTTTAGAGAAGCTTTAAAATTTTAAAAAAGCTTAGTTTAAGCTCTAAACGTTTAAAAACACAACACAGGTTAATGTGGTCTATTTGCACGCGGCAGAGATCTCGTTACCATGTGCTTTTGTCTCAAACGACTTCAAAAGTCTCAATAGCAGCAATGTTAGAACCTTCCAAATAGTGCCTGCATTTTTAAAAAATATCCTGCATTTTCGTGAGCCTTAGTGCGTTTTTAAGTTTTAAACCTTAAAAGAAGGCCAAATCGATCGATACATTCACTTTCTGAAGAAAATATAACAAGTGTTCAAGCGAATCGCAATCAATCGATTGTAAAATGCAAAATTTTAGGCTTGTGCATGGCGCATTCCATACCGCTCATATGTCAGAAAATTTCTATTTCTTAAGCTTTTGTTCGAGCTTTTAAACTCTTCAGCACCTTTACTGCGAGCAAAATTATCAGTTTTCCAACATTGTATACATTTTTTGAGACACCCTGTATTAATGGGCGCGTGGAACGCAGTCGGAGGAGGCGCCGGCTGTGGCTGCACCCGATACCAGGTTCCTGGTTCGGATTTCTCGCTCAGGCCAACCAAGACTTCCATCCCTCCGGGGTCGGTGAATTAGTACCAGACTTGTCTGGGAAGGATAAAGCGCTGACTTGTTTATCGGCTGACCACCGCAAGTCATTGTATGGCCAAATAGCGGCACATCCCAAAGGGATTGAATGACGCCGTCCTTTATCCTTTTTTATCCTTTACCCTGTACACGACTCACGCAAGTGAGAGAAGGCCTCCGGAGTTCCGAGCTTCGCCGACGTTCGAAGATCAGAGACGCTGTCGCGTGGGCCAAGTTGTCGAAAATTAGGTGGGCCGGCCACGTAATGCGCTTCGCAGACACCCGCTGGACGAGAGCCATCACCGACTGGATTCCGCGGGATGTCAAAAGAACACCAGGACGCCCACCAACGCGTTGGTCGGACTTCTTCGTTAAAGCCCTGAACGACCGATATGACGCTCTTCGTGTTCCTCGAGGGAGGAGGATCCATTGGACCACTCTGGCACGCGACAGGGACGAATGGAGACGCTGCTGGCACCCGCTCGAGCAATTCGATGATCAACGGGACGACAGGTGATACAGGTGATACCCTGTATTAATGCTTTGCATATTATTCAGCAATATTTCTTGTGTTGAATTTATAGCTAAGTTTTATTTAACATTATTTTAAAGTTTCTATGATATTCTAAGTATCTTACGAGCTCCATATGAGGCCGAATCATGTTACTTTCCATCTAGGATGCTCGAGAAATTCCAAAGTTCCATTTTTTGCATCGGAATTTCTCCAATAGACGCTCTGACTACATACACTTCTGTGAAATTCTCCCCGTTCCATGGCTGTGTTTACACCACTGGCCTCGATCAGCCGTCGCATACAGTTTTGTTGTGCTTTCGCTGTATCTTTTCGGTCATCTAACGTAATCCTATTATGGAATTGGAAGCGGACGGGACGATCGCGGCTCTCATAGCAGCCGCCGCCGCCGGCGTCGACCAGGTCGGCGGCTACTATTCGATATGCTCTCGTGTTGCGCAAACATCAACCTGGTCGAGTGACAGCCGACCCAGAGACCTCCGCCCGCGTAGTGCAGCCGGCGACGTCGCCGGCTCTTCCACTTCGAGCGTTGTTCATGGCGGAGGCGTCGAGAGTGCGTGTGTTTGCCTCGGTGCACGCGGCGCGCTTCTCCCCGTCTCGACCGTTCCTTGTTGATCCGCAGCTCGAATTTCGTCCTGGACCGAGTATCGGTGGGCACTGTAGGTACGATCAGCATCAGCTTACCAATTCCTGTGCGGGACCATTTCGCTGCACCCCTTCTTACGCTTCAAATGTTCGCGAATCCGTATGGAGCCGTCCTGTCTACTGTCCATTATTTACCACTGTCATCTATGTTAACATCATACGCTTTGTCACTGATACCTAGTTGTTTTCTCTGTGAGATCATGTCTCCGCTGTAATTTTAACCACCACTGCTACTGCAGGTACCACACTACTGAATTTAAATGATCAGAATTTTGTTCGGTCACGTATAGCGTAGTCAGGAGAGCTGCCGGCTGTCAAGCGACCCGATATCGGGTTTCTGGTTCGAATATCTCGCCCAGGCCAGCCAAGCCTCCGTTCCCTCCGGGGTCGGTGGTTTGGTAACAGACCTGTCCGGGAAGGTTAAGGCACTAGCGTAACACAAATCTTGTATGGCCAAATACGCATTCATATTGGCTCCGCGACATACCGTAGAAGTAGAATGCATGGCGTATCCGAAAGGAATTGAGTAACGCGCACCGTCCTTTATCCTTTTATTCTTTGATTCTGTTTAGGCGTGTCATTTTGATACAAATTTAAAAGTGTGAATTTAGAATTGCTTTAATTTCTATATTGCTTTCACTAACAACATTTAACCTAAGGTCTCACGGTAGTCATTCGAGTTGTTAAAGTGCATAGATTACTGTAGTGCACTACTATCATCTTCCTGGGGTCGGATTCATCAATGACTTACCTCAATTTAACAGTGAAAATCACGGTCGAAATCCCTGATAGCGCGGCTTATCAAGCGATATGGTGGGCGATAGGCCCCGTTATCCGAGTTTCCGCCGTGAATTCTCTGTTAAAGTTATGTAACTCGTTGATGAATCCGACCCCTGGTCGCTGTTCACATTTATCTCACTCTCAGTGTCTTCTCAGTGTTGCTCATTCACAAGGGACGTCAATGAACTTCCCGTGGCAGATTTAAAAGCGAGCTATTGGCGGTTGTAGGAGACTGTATGAGAAGCACCGTAGTGGTTTTTAAAATTTCTGCGGAGTGCTGAGCCTTCCAAGGGTTCCAAAAATGAGGCAGCGTTGAGAGTCCTGAAGACTTCGGAAGATAGTGTGGAATGCTTGTTACAGGTGCTCGTTCTTCGCTGTGAGTTCCTCACTCTATGGATTTGTGCTAGTCGAATAGGCGAAGCTCATATGGACCTTCAAACTGCTGAGTTGCACTTCCGCTTCCTGCTGATTTATACA
Source organism: Heligmosomoides polygyrus bakeri (assembly GCA_947359475.1). Taxonomy (NCBI): domain Eukaryota; kingdom Metazoa; phylum Nematoda; class Chromadorea; order Rhabditida; family Heligmosomidae; genus Heligmosomoides; species Heligmosomoides polygyrus. The sequence continues at coordinate 3,759,126 of OX375868.1, forward strand.
AAACTCTCGATGAATAGAGCTTTATCTGTCGGTCAGATAAAGTTCGCCGTATCATGTGAGAGTGCACGGCGTGGCATAGTCTATTTGTGCAGCAGAAACAAATAATTTCTCATCTGCGATTTGTTGTTAACCTGCTGAGCATCACCTGTATCAACTGTCACCTGCATCATCTGTCATCCCGTTGATCATCCAGTTGCCCGAGCGGGCTATTCGTACCAGTCGCGTGCCAGACTGCTTCAGTAATTCTTCCCCATTCGAGGGACACGAAGAGCGTCATATCGTTCGTTGATGGCTTTGAGAATAAGTCCGACCAACGCGTTGAATGACGTCCTGGTGTTCTCTTGAGATCCCATCAGTCGGTGACAACCTTTATGCAGCTGGTGTATGTGACACGCATCACGTGGCCGGCCCACCTAATTTCCAACGTATTGGCCCAGCGACAGCATCTCTGATCCTCGATATCGAACATCAACACGGCTAATTAATAACAATTATATTAACACTAAGGCTGTATGGTCTTACCCACAGTCTTACCTTCCCCCATATAGGCGTGACCCAGTCTTTTTTGGGATGCGCCTAGCATTCTACATCAACGGGATATCTTGGGAGCGATTTGAATGTGTATTTGGCCATACCATGGCTGGGACGGCCGCCAGATAAGTTGGACACCAATTCCCGACCCTGGAGAGATCGAAGGCTTGGTTATCCTGGGCAGGAAATCTAGCTTGAACTGGAGTGAAACCGACGGCCGACGGGGCCTCCTAACTGCGCGCCCACACCCTATACATAACAGATGAGGAAGCGAAATTCCAAAAAATCATGCTCCTGACTAGATGCTATGTAGTAAAAAAACACGTTCTGTTGGTCATTTTAGCGTTTCTAGGAAAACTGACCAGTCCTTCGCCGTTTGCTAAGTTTGCAAGTGGTAGAGCGCTGATGAGCAGGCTCCCAGGCACAGGATTTGAAACTATAACTAGAATGTGCACTATACCGCCGCAGGCTGTTTAACATTTCGATTCAAGCGTTTTGATTCAAATGAAGGGGGACGTTTTGAAAAGTGACCATTTGTTTTGAAATTCTACCGTATCAGAAAAATCGGCATAGAGCTGCCGCTCAACTATAGTTTTCAACTTCTTTGACAAGTTCATACTTCGAGCGACTGAAACGACTGGGGCGACTGATGGAGTGTGGAGTACGTAATTAATTGCGTAGATTAATTGCTATTACTAAGAGGGTGAGCTGTTGTAACGATGTTTTGGTTCGATCAGAAGTTTTGCGTCAGGCGGGACTGAGAACCGCATCCCCTCTGCTAAGTGGAGAGAAAGCTCTACATCTTTACACCACCGACGCTGCTTGATCGGGTACAACAAGCATCACCAGAACATCGCGATAGGAATATTTTTTTATTTTCGGTGGACAACCTAAAAAACGCATGCATGGTAGCGCAGTTGAAGGAGGCGCCAAAATCCGATTCTGGGTTCTTAGTTCAGATTTCCCGTCTAGGCAAACCAAGTCATCCATCCCTCCGGCGTTGGTGACTTGGTAACGGACTTGTTTGGAAAGGATAAAGCACTGACATCTTCATGGGCTGGCCACCGCAAGACATTTTATAGGCCAAATACGTATTCAGACCGACTCGACGACATCCCTTAGAAGCAGAATGCGTGGCGCATCCCGAAAGCGATAAAGTAACCTCTCTTATCCTTTAGGATAAAGGATAAAGGACGGCGTTACTCAATCCCTTCTGGGATGCGCCAGCGCATTCTACTTCTACGAGATGTCGTGGAGGCGACATGAATGCGTATTTGGCCATACAATGACTTGCGGTGGCCAGCCGATGAACAAGTCAGCGCTTTATCCTTCCCAGACAAATCTGGTACCAATTCACCGACCCCGGAGGGATGGAAGGCTTGGTTGGCCTGGGCGGGAAATCCGAACCAGGAACCTGGTATCGGGTGCACGCGACAGTCGCTCCTCCTCCGACTGCGCTACACGCCCCCCCCCCTTATCCTTTACCCTCTATAATTCAACGGGTCAAAAATATAATTCTGAATAAACCCCTTGCGAATATCGGTCAACTCAAACGGTAAATCTTGCAAGTTTGACTGCTGCCTTGCCAAAATTGTACGGTAAATTTTGGCCGCCGATGTTGCCATCAGCCGGGCGGCGCGGCCGCAAGCTGTTGCCACCCGTTGTCGGCGGTCTTATCTTACCACGTCTCCGCTCGTCGTACAAATTGTTGTGGGCGAGGTGATATTTACTTTGTGACGATGATATGCGGATGAGTCAGCGGACGATGACTCCCAGCCGAAAAGAACCCGTGGCCGTGCCGAAAAAAACCTGAACCGTCGTGCGTCGTCTGTCTCGAGCCACTGCTGGCCTTGCTTGTCCCCGATTCCCACCGCTCTCGACGTTACATCTCCATAGATCTCCAGATAGGATCGACACTGCTGCTTCGGAAAAAGCCATCGCCGCTCCGCACAGTGAGCGGGAAATGTCACGATATTTGCGATGAATCGTTTGGATAACCTTTTCAAAGCGCATTTCATTTGTTCGTTCCGCCGAAGTTCTTCGGAACGACGTTCTTCGCCTTTGCAGACTTGCGTGTTTTGTTTACTTGATGTCCTTAGATGGAGCATTCCATTTAGGGAACGGTAGCAGAATTTGTCGTAGACAATGGAATAGACGCTTTATTCCAGCGAAATCAACGCGTTTTCTAGACATCAGGCTCCTTGGGGGCTGTCGGATGGGATTTTCAGCACAAAAACTAGCTAAGGATAAATGACGGCGTCACTCGATCCCTTTTTGGATGCGCCATGCATTCGACTTCTGCGTCGTTGAGGCGATTTGAATGCGTATTTAACCACACTATAACTTAAGGTGGCGAGTCGATGAACAAGTTAGCGCTTTAATTTACATAGAACACTTTTTTATTTTTAATGTTAACATAATATGGTTTTTAAATAATATTTCAATAACAGCTTTTATCTAAATGATTTTATATACAGTTATATTCAATTTCAAATTCACATTTGAATTTTATAACTTATTTGGCGATACAATGACTAGCGGTGGCCAGCCGATGAACAAGTCAGCACTTTATCCCTCCCAGACAAGTCTGGAACCAATACACCGACTCCGGAGGGATGGAAGGCTTGGTTGGCCTAAGCGGGAAATCCGAACCAGAAACCTGGTATCGGGTGCATGCGACAGTTGTCGCCTCCTCCGACTGCGCTACACGCGCCCAAAAACTATTTGTACAATAATAAATAAATAATGTTTTAACACATTTGCTTGAGCCTGGAGCGGCTGGTAGAGAGGCTATATGTCCCATCCCGTATCACGGGTGGGTGCTGACAGACCTCGAGGATATCGCGGATGTTACGTGCGGTTAAACAGCGCCGGTGGTGTAAGGCGAACATCGCTGCCCGGAAAGCAGAAGATGCGGGTTCGAGTTCCACCTGTCGCAAGAGGTTTGATCGCAACAAAACATCCTGTAACAAAATAAGTAAATAGTTTTCCCGCGAGGAAGAGGGTCCGCCGCGCAGATCAGAATATGCCTCATCGAATAAAATTTCAAAATTTCAAACATTTACTGGGCGTTTTTTCCTCGTGTCGTATAGATCATTCGACGCTGATCCCAGATATCGAATTTATTTTCCAAAGCACGTCGTTTGAAATACGCAGCAAAAAGCGGCAAAAATGCGTTTTTTCTCTTTTTCCGACCAAAGACCACAAAAGGTACGACCTATTGCACTTTCTCGCCATCATAGGACGATTTCATAGGATTTGTGAGGAATTTTCGCTTAGAGCTTTATCAGATTGGGAGCTGTGCAAACAAAAAACTCCTTATAAAAGGGTCATATGGGAAATTCACATGACGCTCTTCTCATGCTCCATTTTTTCGATTCTTCATTCTTTTGTAGGATGTTTTTAGGACGCGCTAATGTGTACTGTATTTGTACATTAATGTATTGGTTTAGTTACCCAAGTTTGAGGTAAACTGTGTCGAACAACTGGTGCATGTGTGTATCGAAGGACAAACTCTGAACCATCGAAATTCTAGCATTCTAGTTTACGACCGGTATTGTAGGTGCACTTCAATTTAAAGTTTTTGATTAGGAACGTTTGGACTCCAACCAAACCCTGAACGGATCTCGGTGAACTGGTGCCAGACCCGTCTGGAAAGTTAAACACTGGTTTCTTTATCGGCCAATACGCATTCGAGTGGTCTTCACGATTTCCGATAGAAGCAGAATGCATGACGCATTCCGCAAAAGGATGGACCACCTCTTAGCTTTATCATTCATCTTTATCTGTGTACGCTTAAGCGCATCAGTTTTTACGTTGATTCTAACTTTAATTGTAGTGAAGATTTTTGGGATCATGTAAGCCATAGGATTCCAGAAGAAGGACAACTTTGGACCCTAAAGAAGCAGGCCAAACATCATTTCCGAACAGCTGTTGTAATCGCTATTATTCCATCATTCTTCTCTGAGTCTTCCATTCGCGCCGGACCCTTACGGGCTTTTGATGGGGCGAACAAGGGTTTTTATTGTCTGATCTCTATCTGATCGTTTGTACGTTGTCATGCATAATGAGCTGCGCCGATTCAGCCATTCACCTTGACGAAATGTGCGACTTTACGTTACAGTACTTCTGTGCACTTGGTGAGCGGGACGTCTGAATCTGGCCTTAAGAGACCACTGCTTCAATAGGCGTCAGTTCTTTTCAAGCCGAGACACAGATCTTTCAACATTGCACTTTCTTTATCGAACAGATCGCTCTGCAACGCACTTTCAAGAGCAAAGCCTACCTCCTCCAAGTGAGCCTGCACGACCCATCTATACCTAGGTTCTTCGTCTTGAACTGATCCTCTCCGTGGTTTTAGCTAACAGATGGCATCAACTTACATGGATAACTGCTAAGCAATGTCAGCAGCAGGGATGTGCGGAATTTCCGTTTCTGTGTTTCGTATTCCGGTTTCCGCCCATTGTTCCATTCCGTATTCCGTGTTCCGCTTTCCTCGAAAAAAATCCGCACATCTCTAGTTAACAGTAAGGACAAGAGCAAAAGATTGAAAAGCGTCCATATCACTTTCGGGCAGAAGGAGGCACCTACAAAGGGCTAAGTTTTACCAGGATACAGGAAGGCACAGGATTACATTCTTAAAGTTTCTGCCGGTGACGGCGGGTAGAGACAGAATCCTGAAGAACGGATGTCAGATTCGTGATCAGCACTCCAAATAACTCCCCTAGACAAAGTTTCAGCGAAATCGGTGACCCTGCCTGGACCACCCTTGTTAACGGTATGGGTGGTCTCCGATCGAATCGTGAAAAACGGATGTCGGATTCGTGATCAGCACCACAAATAACCCCTCTAGACGAAGTTTCAGCGGAAATTTTTTTTTACCGAAGTCTTGTCGGTGGAGTCAGAACTTTTAACTAGTGCCACAAAATATCTATCGTTACATAACTATAGCTTCACACAAAATAGGCTTAGAATAAGTGACACACAGAAGTGAACATTTTAGCTAATCTGTAGTTTGAAGCATATGTTATATGTAAACATGCTCTATAACACACTATAATACCCCTAGTTGGATTACCTATATGATAAACACGGATTTTGCAAAAGTGCAAAACCAACGCAATACGCGGGATACAAGCCCTCGACCCCTCGCTCACGAGCCCGAGCTCTTCCCTACTACGCCACCTGTGCACTGCGCTTAGCCGCGATACGAGCCCTCATCCCGCGCGCGCCCGTCAGCTGCGGAGCGCCAACACGCGTCTTCCGTCGCCCCTAACTCTGCGCAGAGTTGTATTGGGGTCGAGATACCTGCAGTTTGTTACTTCCCAGGGAGAGGAGGTTCTGCACATATACAACACTTGCGCCGTTCCGACCTACCGTTTAGGTAGTATCCTGGTTCGGTTAGTTCCGGTCATGCCTATGTGCGCCGTAGCTTCTTTCAGCTTCCATTCGAAGCTGCCTCCAACGGAACTGAGCCACCACACATCGACTTGTTAATATTTATTTAGTTACAACCGCTGTTCAGAACTAGGATAATCCGAGAGTTGATGTTTTTTCTGAATTGACGTTTTTTCTTGCGTTTCTTCTTCTTTATATGTTTATCCCTGTCACTATGCCCGTTTTAAACTCTTTCTGACCTGCTTCCACTCCTTAGCCGGTTAGCAGGTATTCAGAGTTTATGTACGGAGGAGCCTTTTATAACTCCAGATGCTTTCACTCTTTAGTCACTTCTTTACAATGTCTTTCCTTACACTTATATCACGTGAGTCTTTACCTTCAAACATGTTTTATTGCTAGTCGGTTAGGCTAGCTCAGTTCCTATGGAAGCGTAATGAGGGCCTAGGTATGACCGGATCTAAGACCGGACTCCTAGGTGCTTCCTTCTTATATGCTGCTCGAAAGTGATTTTTCTCATGCAACTGGAATCCCGCCATATCTATACTGAGTGCCTAACCGACCTCTGCACCGTTATATCACGATCAACTCAATGTCGTAAACTATATTAAATTAAATTATTTATTACTGTCATTCCTATGTTATCGCCATTCTTTGGGTCTAGCTTCCTGTATCTGAAGAGCCACGGGAGGAGCATTACACAAAGGTTCGTCTGAAGATAGAGCTTCTGAATGCTGCAGAACACTTGAAAATAACGAAATTGCAGGGCATAGTGATACTACGCTCGTTTTACATTGTTGTTTCCCCGTTAGGTTAGCAGTGTTGTGCAGGATTGCGCAAAATTTAGTGATGCGTGCGGTTCCTCAGCAATCAATCGAGTCTGAAATGCAAGCTTTTAGACCGGGGCATGGCTCAGTCCTGATTGTTCGCACGTCATAGAAATTTCGTTGTCCTACGCTTGCATATGGGTCTCAAACCTCTTCAAAACCTTTACCAACAGCAATGTTAGAATCCTTTAAATAGCACCAGCATTTTTTGGGAGACCCTACAATTTTTGAAACAGATAAATAAACCTTTAATTAATCCCTTTCTACTTATAAGAACATATTTTACTACTTCTTTGAGTTAAACCTTTTTGTTTAGCTCACTTTTTTCTACTCCGCCTTTCTCTTCACTTTTGAAATCAATCTTCTCGAATAGAGTCTAATTCCTTATCCTACCATATTCATTCTTTCCCCTCTTTTCTACATCTGAGCTCTCTTTCTCTTCATTTTCCTTCCTCTCTTCACAACAAACCGATTTCAAAGATATCTTAAAATATGCTCCTCTTCTTCACTGAAGAGCCACGGAATGAGCATTACGCAAAGGTTCGTCTGAAGATAGTGGCGAAACGAACCTTTTAGTACTTTCTATATTGTTTTATAATTAATTAATTAACACTTTACATATTTCTTTACTTCTTTGAATTTCTATATTTGCTTGTATTTTATATTGCAGTACAACGCTGTCTGAAAGTAGAGACTTATTGTGTATACAAAAAACTATATAAATATGTGGTTGAAGAATAAAAGCAAGAAAAGGTGGTGCTCCTCCATTCTTAAGTCCTGAACAGCCGCTAACACCAGTAAAAAAGCAGGCATCAAGGCTCAGTAAGCAGAGGGAAGAAGAAGAAGTAAGGCTAAGGATAAGTTCCTATTAGGGTATCCCACACTGAAAAACCGATGGGGGAATAGTGAAGGAAAAATAGGAAATGTAGAGGATGAAACGCTGCGAAAAACTAACCCTAAGTGAGCTCACAACCGATGCGAATAACTGTGAAAAGAAGGCCACAATGCATGCGAAATTCCGTGTGGGGCAACCTAGTAGGACCACGTATCACCCCGTTTTAAGAAGAGGGTTGCCATCAAAGCAACTTACACGCCAACTTCTGGATGTCATAGCCCAGGTACGTGGTGACTGTAGAGATGAAACTGTGCTACGGAAGCATGTTCAATGATGGGCGACGATTGATTCTCAAGATCGTCTCGGTAGCGAAATCAATAGCAAAGGATCGATGCTTTCCTTCTGGAGCACCTTTCCACTACAGGATGTTTCGACTTGATGCATCAAAGGCTCCACTGTCCCGAGTATGCGATGCTGTCGAGCACGTGGCCTCGATGGTATTCACGACGTCTCAGGCAGGCGGCCTTGGCAACTTTCCGCTTCTAAACGGCACTGAACGGCCAGAATTCGTCAGTGAGCCGGCCGGACCATCGTGTCCATCGGCTGCTTCGATATTCAGCACGTCGTCGGTAATCTGCACCGTTGCTCATTACGTCGCCGTCACAATGTTTGTGCTCGGCTCCGCGTTCAGCTAGCCGTCGTTCATATTGATTGACGTCGGAGCCAACCGGATGGTGGTAGCAGGCTGTCGGAGGACTATTCGGATGATCCGACCATTTGACGGGGACGGGAGAATCATGGATCTGAAGTCTGCTAGAGGCAGAATAAGGCCACCTTTAGGTAGGCCACCTTGGTTCCTTTTGCTGTCTGCTGCGCATAGAATGGGGTTAGAATGGACAAAACTGGAACCTCTCCCTGTCAGATGTACTATCATAATATTCGCGTCAAATTGGACACTTTTCACCTCAAATTGAGCACTATTCCAGGCCAGCCTAAGGCTTTTGAAAAAAATTGAAAGAAAATCAGAGCCAATCCTTCAAATTGAAATGAGCTTCTTATAAATTTGACTAGAGACTTTCGAGAAAAGTTAGAAAAATTTTTTTGTTGAAGGAAAATATTAGTATGATTTCCTCAAAGTTCTAATTCATCTACCCAATAAGTGAACATATTGTTTGAAATTGGCACAAAAGTTTTATTTTTCATAGAAAAATAATGCTTTAAAGATCGTTTTAAAGGGCAGCAAGCCGTCCATTTTTTTGCGTCAAAACAGAGATCGCGCCATGCCCTCGTTCAAGACGTCGCGATTTTTATAGGATTGATAGCGAGATTTCTTCTGTTTGTATGGAGTTCGACATCTGTTAACGAGACGACTAAAACAACTGTAGAAAACACACAAACCCTCACTTTGACGGCTCATGTAACTGACATTTACACTGTCAATCAAATAAACGACGGCGAGCGTTTTGAGTGCATGGCGCGATCTGATCTTTTAAAGCGCTATATGCTTGCTGGTCTGCTGCGCTTTGAAACAATATCTAAACTAAAAATTTTACTCGAAAAATATATAAAATTATCAGACTTATTGGGGCAGGTCAACTAAATAATGAGAAAACTAAACTTTGGTGTAGTGGCGTAGAGCATTTCCGCCCGGTAAGCGGGAGGTACGGGTTGGAGTCCCTCCTGGCGCCGGAGTTTCGATCGCAATAGAACATTGTTATAGCAGCTTACGGAGCTCGACTCCAGTTATTTGTGCTTTAAAGAAATTGACTTGGATCAGTTTTTTCCTTATTTTTTGTTCATAAACATATAAAAAAGTTTTTTTTAGAGTTTTCAATTTTCGGAATGCTGATTTCTTTTAACACTGCAATCTTCTTTGTGCAGCCATCTAATCTTAGGAGGATCTTGCGAATATTTTGACTCCTTCATGCCTCATGCCTTCCAGCTGTGCAGAAATAGTACAGAGGCTTGGAGGTTGTTTTAGGGGTGCTGTATGGCTTCTACTTCGCAGGAGAAGGCTCAGTTGATAGTGCACTATAAAGAACAAGTGCTTCAACACGCCTGTTGGCGTGTCGGGCACTTGCGCGCTTCGCGCGACCTTAGTGAGTCACTTAGCCAAGATCACTCACTTCAAGCAGCTGCTCTGCTTGTACAGCCTTCTCGGCACCTTAGCAGTAAAAAGAGGTATTTGAAAACCTTAATAATTTCGAACCTTGCTCTACCTTCTTTAAGATCAGGTGAGTAGTTCTTCGATATGAAGCCATCCAGCTCTCTCTCCCTTCATCCTCAACATCTCTTAACGGTTAAATCTAGGAGAAAACCACCGGTCAGTACCTCGATTAGCCCCAGGGCTGAAGTTCCGTGCCGCTTGAACGACACCCACAGAAAACCGATAACGTTGATCGATATCGATTGATCGACTTCCGATTCGTGTTCAGCGACCTCGATTAGCCCAGCGCTGAAGTTTCGTGCCGCTTGAACGACATCCGCAAAAAATCAACGATATCGATCGATATCGATTGTCTCCCCTGCTGTGAAGGCCTTCCGTCGATGATCATCTAAATGCCCAGGCGCAGTTGCCGACGTCTTCGACACGTCTACGGCTCACCACGCACGGTCACCGACGTGTTCGGTACGTCTACGGCTCGGCATGCACGATCGCCGACGTGTTCGGCACGTCTTTTGAGTCGCCAGGCACGTAGAAGCCGTCTGGGTATGTTCCGCTAATTTCTTGCCTTAATTTGTGCCCCGTAATTTCCCCTATTTTATGACTCATCGCCGATCGATAGTGTGACTCATCGCTTAGCGGATTATTATATAGTATGATAGGGACGCTTGTAGCGCAGTCGGAGGAGGTGCGACTGTCGCGTGCACTCGATACCAGGTTCCTGGTTCGGATCTCCCGCCCAGGCAACCAAGCCTTCCATCCCTCCGGGGTCGGTGAATTGGTACCAAACGTGTCTAGGAAGGATAAGGCACTGACTTGTTCATCGGCTGGCCACCGCAAGTCACTGTATGGCCAAATACGCATTCATGTCGCCTCCACGACATCCCGTAGAAGTAGAATGCGCTGGCGCATCCCAGAAGGGATTGAGTAACGCCGTCCTTTATCCTTTTTTATCCTTTATGATAGGGACAATATCAGACGTCAGTTCGTTCCCTGGAGGGCTGCTCCTGGCACATTTTTTACGTGAAAAATCGTGGATGTAATTTGAATGCATTTCCGACCCGTGTAACATCACGCGGCGGTGGCGTAATCGGAAGAGGCGCCGGGTGTGCACTCCGAATCAAAGCTTTTGGTTCTGTTCCCACACAGGCTAGCATTCTTCGAAACGTACAGGGTGGGAAATTGGTATCAAGATGTTCTAGAAGGAGCGAAACATTGACTTGTCCTTCGACTTTCCTACGTAAGCCGTTGTATAGGCCAAGTACTCATTCAAAGGGCCTCTACGATATCATGTTTGAGTAAAATTCGTTGCGCACTTCATACAGGGAAGAATTACTCCTTTATCATTTTATCGGCTGTCCATTTACCATTTTCCACGTTCTTCTTGGGATTCACCACGCATTCCATTTTTCTACCGCATTCTAGTGAGGCGATTTGAATGCGTATTTGGCCTATGCATTGACTTTGCGGAGGCCAGCCGATGAACAAGTCAGCGCCTCATCTTTCCCAGAGGGCTGGCACTATTATAATTAATTCACCGATTTTACCGAGTTACTGAATTTCTTTTGGTCTGCGCCACTCACCCTACTTCTACGGGATGTCGTGGAGGCGATTTGAATGCGTATTTTGCAGTACAATGACTTGCGATGGCCAGCCAATGAACAAGTCAGCGTTCTACCCTTTCCAGACAAGTCTGGTACCAATTCACCGACCCCGGAGGAATGGAAGGCTTGGTTGGCCTGGGCGGGGAATCCGAACCAGGAACCTGGTATCGGGTACACGCGACAGCCGGCACCTCCTCCGACTGCGCTATTCCGCGCCCATATTCGATAATGCAAATACATATAATGGCTTGCGGTTACCGGTCGATGAACAACTCAGTGCTTCATGTTTTGCAGGCAGATCTGGTGCTAGCTCACCGACCTAGTAAGAAATAGAACGCTTGGTTGGCCAAGGCTGATCTCGAACTTAAAATCTCAATTCGAGGATCTCCTTTCCTCCAATCGTTCTATGAGCATTAAGACGAACCGTCATTAAGGAGAATTTTATAAAAAAAGCGTCGTAGATTATTTTAGAAATTATAAAAAGCGAATTTAAACAAAAAGCACGAGTGCAGAACAACGCTAGGAAGTTAGGTGTCAATGATTCCGACTCCTCAGCATGTTGTCCATCACCATTAGTTTACTTAAAAATTTGTACTGTCTGCTGTAACTACGCAATCGTTGCGAAATTCGTTTAATTTTTGCTTATTTCTTGTTTTTTATGGGTTGTCTTCCTGCACCTCTAGCAATCCAATTTGCCGCTGCTTATCATCTGCTGCCCTGAAAAAATCGATTCATTAACAAAGAATTCTCCTTATCGTCGTCACTAGAAGTGGAGCGCGTTGCAGCGCACTTCTCTCTTGATGAGCTGGCCCATCGACATTTGATGTGAGCTGGCCATATTGCTCCGTCGTGGTAGTTCTGCATTGCAAATCGCTCGTCGTTTTCCGAGAATCACTGCTGGTGGCGATTTTTTCTCACACCGAATTCTCAATCACGCCGTCGAGGAACATTGCAGAGCTCGAGCGATTCTCGTCAGCTATTCTATTTTTGCTGCTCTCTTTTTTTGGCTCCTTTTGTGTAGATTTTGTTAACATACTGTAGTTTAGCAGTGTAGTGCTATTTCATTAAATGTTTTTATAAATTGTAGGTGATTTTCTCAGTAGCTTCTTTATTAAAGACAAGTTCATTGACACCATTTTCTGAACCGTTTCGAAAATCGAAATTTTATTATGAAGAAGTAAACGTGGAAGTTTAGCAACAGATGTTAAACCTCTCGTCAGCAGAACAAGCTGAAACTGCCGCACAAAATCTAATCTATGATGGAAGTTGCCATAGTACATATCGGTAGCAAGATGGTAATTATTAAATTAGTGCGGTTTGTATTTTTAATATAGGTGAGTGTTCATTTTACTGTTGTTTTAACGGTTATTTTGTTTGCTCGAAGATTTTTTTGACATTATAGCCCACCTTTGAGTGCACTTTAAATAAATAAATAAATAAATAAATAAAATCTTTAAACAATAAACAGCTCAGCTTTTTTCTGTGGTTCCTTCCTTTTCTCATAAAATGAATAAATAATTAAATATATACAATTTGTGTCTTTTGACCGACTTATCATCGTAAATGAGCAACTCTCTCCTTGCTGCAACTACTGCATACATAACTGTGCGTTCTATTTTAAGTCGAATTTAGCAGAGACATTGATTCAGATGAATAATTGTGCCTCCTATTCCGGCTCATCTGAAGTTTCTAGCCTTCTTTCACGTGTTTCAACCGTCTTATGCCATGGCGTGGACCTCTGAAGACGTCTTCTAGTATCACGCACGGTACAGCGGCCCATTGTGAAACGCTTTGCAAGCAAACATTCCATAAATCTCAGTTGTCGAGCATTCAACATGGCTCTTCTCATGTTTGGCTTCAGCTTCAACAACGACTGAGACTTGACTATACGAGGTTTCTTTGTGGCCGTTCAGTTTTTGCAAAACTTTAAACTTTTTTCACGTATGTGCTGCTATAATTCAAGCACTTTGAGAAGCAGTGTGATCTTTCTTTTTGTCACGCATAGTAAACTTTTTCGAACGTTCTTTTTTCTTTTTTTTCGTTCTTTTTTCTTTGTGATTTTTTCTTTTTTTGAACGTTTTTCAAAAATTAGTTGCGTGTTATAGAGAAATAATCACGGCTAATCACAAAAATTATCAGAAAAAATTGAAGAAAAAAGAAAAAGGCTTCTGGAATAATCGCAAAATTTCTCAATTAATCTAAGGGAGGGCGCGTGTGGCGCAGTCGGAGGAGGCGCGACTGTCGTGTGCACCCGATACCAGGTTCCTGGTTCGGATTTTCCGCCCAGGCCAACCAAGCCTTCCATCCCTCCGGGGTCGGTGAATTGGTACCAGACTTGTCTGGGAAGGATAAAGCGCTGACTTGTTCATCGGCTGGCCACCGCAAGTCATTGTATGGCCAAATACGCATTCAACTTGCCTCCACTACATCCCGTAGAAGTAGAATGCGCTGGCGCATCCCAGAAGGGATTGATCAACGCCGTCCTTTATCCTTTATCCTAATCTAAGGGATCTGTGTTTCTTCTTGACTACCAATTGCTGATACAATTCGAAACAGAATCGAGGGGCCGGATTAATTAAGGACTTGCAGCAATTTAACAGAGAAAATTACAGCTGAATTTCCTGGTAGCAGCTTGGTGGTCGAGATTTGACAAATTCCACGAAAACCGTTTTGGTTGGTCCTAATTGGTCAAGGTTTTGCCAGCGAGAAAGTTCTGAAGGTGTTTGAAAGGGTGGTAGTCGGTTGGCAAGAATTCTGGAGAATATGGCTAGTGAGGCAGAACTTCAACCATTGATTGGTCTAATTCTCGAAAAATGATTTGTTAAAAGTGTGGGTGGGCGTTATCTTGCAAAATTATCGGGACTCTTCTGTTGACGAATACTGGCTATGAGTTGACGGAATTTTCGGTGCATTTCGTCGATTTCCTCACAGTAGGACTCTGCTGTGGTCGTTTAGCCTGGCGCCAAAAAGTTCTAACGGACCACACCAGCCGCGAACCGCTACAAGAGACCATCACCATCTTTGGTGGAGGTTCGTCTCTGGAAAATGCCTAGGGGGTTCGTCGGCGTTGAATCACTGTCCATCCGGAGCGTTTCCTGTTACCATACAGATTCCACTCTTCATCACAAGTGATGATTCGATTCAAAAACGGGTCAGTTTTGTTGCGTAAAAATAGAGAAGAACAGATCTCGAAACGTGACAGTCATTATTGTTCAATTACTACTTCAACAAACCCCTCATGAACGGAAATATAAAGAAACTTTGAAACGTAAATTACTTAGTCAGACAGAGCGAAAAATTCTGCACAGAATTTGCCATTAATCCGAGATGCATGTTGAATTTTTACTTGATAATAGACGAATGAAAATAGTAGCACAAAACGCTGAGAACTTTCCGGACAACCTAATATTCAGGGTCAGTATCGAATGGCCTATTCGACGAAGAGAAAAACGTCTAGTAAACGTTAAAAATGTTGTTTTGATGACGGACCACCTCCCTTCACCTGTATCATCTGTCGTCCCGTTGATCATCGAATTGCTCGAGCGGGTGCCAGCAGCGTCTCCATTCGTCCCTGTCGCGTGCCAGAGTGGTCCAATGGATCCTCCTCGCTCGAGGGACACGAAGAGCGTCATATCGGTCGTTCAGGGCTTTAACGAAGAAGTCTGACCAACGCGTTGGTGGGCGTCCTGGTGTTCTTTTGACATCCCGCGAAATCCAGTCGGTGATGGCTCTCGTCCAGCGGGTGTCTGCGAAGCGCATTACGTGGCCGGCCCACCTAATTTTCGACAACTTGGCCCACGCGACAGCGTCTCTGATCTTCGAACGTCGGCGAAGCTCGGAACTCCGGAGGCCTTCTCTCATTTGCGTGAGTCGTGTCACTCCGAGCATCGTCCTCTCGATTCCACGCTGCGCGACGCTGATCGCGTGTTCATCCTGCTTTCGTATGGCCCAGGTCTCTGAGGCGTATGTTAGGGCAGGAAGAACAGTGGAGTCGAATAGGTGGGCACGGAGTCGGACGTTCTTCGTTTTCTTCACGACTTCTTCGACGCTCTTGAAAGCTCCCCAAGCCGCTCGTTTCCTCCTGCTCAGCTCTGGTGCTAGGTCGTTGGCCATGTTGACTTCGCGACCCAGATACACATAGCTGGAGCATTCGGAGATGTTCGTTCCGTTGAGCGAGAATGGGGCATCAGAAACCCATCCGTTCCTCATGAACATCGTCTTCGTAAGATTCAGCTGCAGTCCAACGTTCCCACATACACGATCGAAGTCTGCCAGCATTCGCTCCGCCTGGCTGATGCTCGGTGTTATGAGCACGATGTCGTCAGCGAAGCGAAGATGATGTAGTTGCCGGCCGTCGACCTTCACTCCCATGTCTTCCCATTGTAGTTCGCGCATGACGTTTTCGAGAGTGGCGCTGAAGAGCTTCGGGGATATGGTATCCCCTAAGCTCTCCCCTCTCTTCACGTCGATGACGACGTCGTTGTAGAATGGTGAGATCTTGGTCGTGAATCCACTGTACAGCTCTCGAAGGACTCTGATGTACTGAGTAGGAACGCCCTGAGTGAGCAGGGCGTTGATGACCGCTTCAGTTTCGACAGAGTCGAATGCCCTTTTCAGGTCGATGAACGTAAGGCAAAGCGGCAGCTTGTACTCTCGCGACACTTCGATGAGCTTCGTAATGGTGTGTATGTGGTCGATCGTGCTGAATCCTCTCCGAAGTCCTGCTTGTTCGCATGGCTGTCCTTCGTCCAGCGTTCGGCTGATCCTATTCAGGATAACTCGAGTGAACAGCTTGTAGATACGGACAGCAGGCAGATCGGGCGATAGTTGCCAATGTCGTGCACGTCTCCCTTCTTGTGCAGCAAGACGGTCCTGCTGGTCTGAGATGGAACCTTGCACTCCGACAGGTAGCGCGTGAAGAGCCGCGCCAGGGTGTTGATGAGCGCTGGCGGGAGGTTCTTCCCTTCTTCCCACCTCCCTTGCGGGCGATAATTACACCCAAAGTCGTATTCTGAACATGGATAACCAAATGAACATTTTAAACATTTACTAGGCCTTTTTCTGTTCATTGGATAGATCATTTGAAAGATCAGATTTGTTGTTCAAAGCACGCAATCTGAAGAGTGTCATCAAAAAGCGCCGTCCTTTTGCGCTTTTTTTTTTCGCCGAAAGGCCGAAAGATACGGACGGTATTACAGAAACAATCAGAGCAATGTTCTTCACTGTGATTTACAAGAGAACCAGGCAAGACGACAACACTCGCGCTGAGGGCTGTCAGCAGCTGAAGCAGCGTATTGAGAATCGTTCTTGGTTTATTAGCAATCCATCATTCAATTGTTCGCTGTTGTTTCCCGATTTTAGGGTTGCAATTTCAGTGCTCAATCATTCCGAATTCGTTGTTCCAAAGTTTCCCAAAGCTGCATAGTCTCCCAGCCTCTCTATGAGTCGACACGCCGTTCTGACAGTCTTGTCACTATTTGCTCCCGATAGGCGTGACTAATTGCGGTAAGACCAGCTCCAACCACTCTGTCTTGGTGGCTTATCAGCCTTGCGTTGTGCAGCCCCTTTCTTCCTTATCAGTACCGACGAAGCCACATAAGCCTGTCCTCAATGATTTATATCAACACCGGATCAGCACTGCTCTGATGGACAGCACTGATCCATAGGCTCCAACCGTGTTCGATCCAGCGGATGACGCGGCTGTATACATTGCTCTCTAAAGCTAATTGTATCCTCCTATTATTTAAATTATTGTGCCTATACCTCATGGAATTTTGATGGCAGAGGAGGCATTACGTTTGCTCGTGCAGATTCTGATCCAGGTTGTTATAAGCGAATACACTTTTTTGAACAAGCCTGAGACTTTCTTGTTGAAACGGAATCCGGGCATTAATTTCTCGATTTCCTGTAGTTATTTGATATCTATTTTTTTAAAACTACATGCAGCTAACTAGGCTGTAATAAGCACTACTTCGTTCACTAATCTGATGTAATTGTGGATATTCTCCTCAACGTCTTCTGTTCAATATCTCATTCCAAACCTGTTTATGTTGGCCACAGCAAACTCATAGACGAGACTTAATGGCAGGACAAACCAAATGATGATGTAGGTTCATACCAAGAACAGAAGCCACACAAGGAGTCGATATGCGATTCTAGGAATCGCATATACGCTCCTATCTCAAACTTGGGTAATTAAACCGAAGGGCGCGTGGAGCGCAGTTGAAGGAGGCGCCGGCTGTCGTCTGCAATCGATACCAGGGTCCTGGATCGGATTTTCCGCCTAGGCCGACCAAGCCTTCCATCCCTCAGGTGTCGGTGAATTGGTACCAGACTTGTCCGGAAGGACAAAGCGCTGATTTGTTCAGCGGCTGACCAACGCAAGTCATTGTGGCCAAATACGCATTCTACTCGCCTCCACGACATCCCGTAGAAGTAGAATGTGTGGCGCATCCAAAAGGGGATTGAATAGCGCCGTTCTTTATCCTTTTTATCCTTTTATCTCATTACAATACAAGAGGAGGCGGAAAATCCTAGTTCCTAGAACTGGTAGCAATATCAGATCTTTTTTTTCACAGATCGAGAGCTGGCATTGAATTCCTGGAATGCCCCAAGAAAATGGGTTACCAGACTCTATAAAGCAATGCAAAACCCTCATTGCAGGTGTCTGCAGGAAGTTCCTTAACAGTTTGATTGGGTCTATTGCGTTGCTATACTAATTGTATCCTCCTATTTTCTGCTCATATCCATCGTATTCTGAGTTAATTTTTGGTGTTGGATTCTTTTTGCGTGAATGATCGTGTACATCGAATAAATAAAGGATAAAGGACGGGGTTAACCAATAATTTTTTTTTGTCAAGATTCATTCCTTGTGCAATCTCGCAGCGTCCAGGCGTATTTCTCTCCGTTTTCTCTCCTATTTTTCTTTTTTCCATTATTTTCCTGTCCCTTTATTGCTTTTTGCAAACAGCCAACCATCATCTGAAATCCCCGCTGCTTGCCTATGTTTCCCATTGTTTATATTGGTCAAAATGTATAAATAGACCAATCCCTTTGAGAGATACACCACCCATTTCACTTCAGTTTGAATGCGCTTTGGCCTATACATATGTACAACGACATAAGGTGGCCAACCGGTGGCAAATCAGAGATGACCAATCAGAGCACCGACCGAACGTGCGCTGACCAATCAGTGGATCGATCATACACACCTTCTCTGACTAGCACGGTCATTCTATGCGGCATGATTGGCTGGCGCGCCTCCGCTACACAGTGCTGGCCATATTCGCGACTTCGAAAGAAAATTCAAAGAGACGACATCTTAACACTTTGAGAACGTAGGCACACATTTGATATTCTGCAAGAGATAAAAGTGCTTTACATTAGAGGATAAAGGACGGCGTTATTCAATCTCCTTTGGGATGCGCCACGCAATGTACTTCTATGGATGTCGTGGATGCGAGTTGAATGCGTATTTGGCCATGCAATGACTTGCGGTGGCCAGCCGATGAACAATTCAGCGTTTTATTCTTCCCAGACAAGTCTGGTACCAATTCACCGACCCCGGAGGGATGGAAGGATTGGTTGGCCTGGGCGGGACATCCGAACCAGGAACCTGGTATCGGGTGCAGGCGGCAGCCGGCGCCTCCTCCGACTGCGCTCCACGCACCCCGTTGCATCATTTGCTCTTATAAAGATGGCCTTTGATAGCGTGTGTAGCGCGGTCGAAGGAGGTGGTACCAGACTTGAGGGTGAAAGATAAAGCGTTGATTTGTTCATCGACTAGCCATTGCATGACCAAATACGCCTTCAGATCACCTCCACGAGAAGAAGAATGCGTGGCACATCGCAGAAGGGATTGGGTAGCGCCTTTGTTTAATTTCTATAATCACCTGTATCACCTGTCGTCCCGTTGATCATCGACTTGCTCGAGCGGGCGCCAGCAGCGTCTCCATTCGTCCCTGTCGCGTACCAGAGTGGTCCAATGGATCCTCCTCGCTCGAGGGACACGAAGAGCGTCATATCGGTCGTTCAGGGCTTTCACGAAGAAGTCCGACCAACGCGTTGGTGGGCGTCCTGGTGTTCTTTTGACATCCCGCGGAATCCAGTCTGTGACGGCTCTCGTCCAGCGGGTGTCTGCGAATCGCATTACGTGGCCGGCCCACCTAATTTTCGACGACTTGGCCCATGCGACAGCGTCTCTGATCTTCGAACGTCGGCGAAGCTCGGAACTCCGGAGGCCTTCTCTCACTTGCGTGAGTCGTGTCACTCCGAGCATCGTCCTCTCGATTCCACGCTGCGCGACGCTGATCGCGTGTTCATCCTGCTTTCGTATAGCCCAGGTCTCCGAGGCGTATGTTAGGGCAGGAAGAACAGTGGAGTCGAATAGGTGGGCACGGAGTCGGACGTTCTTCGTTTTCTTCACGACTTCTTCGACGCTCTTGAAAGCTCCCCAAGCCGCTCGTTTCCTCCTGCTCAGCTCTGGTGCTAGGTCGTTGGCCATGTTGACTTCGCGACCCAGATACACATAGCTGGAGCATTCGGAGATGTTCGTTCCGTTGAGCGAGAATGGGGCATCAGAAACCCATCCGTTCCTCATGAACATCGTCTTCGTAAGATTCAGCTGCAGTCCAACGTTCCCACATACACGATCGAAGTCTGCCAGCATTCGCTCCGCCTGGCTGATGCTCGGTGTTATGAGCACGATGTCGTCAGCGAAGCGAAGATGATGTAGTTGCCGGCCGTCGACCTTCACTCCCATGTCTTCCCATTGTAGTTCGCGCATGACGTTTTCGAGAGTGGCGCTGAAGAGCTTCGGGGATATGGTATCCCCTTGCCGAACCCCTCTCTTCACGTCGATGACGACGTCGTTGTAGAATGGTGAGATCTTGGTCGTGAATCCACTGTACAGCTCTCGAAGGACTCTGATGTACTGAGTAGGAACGCCCTGAGTGAGCAGGGCGTTGATGACCGCTTCAGTTTCGACAGAGTCGAATGCCCTTTTCAGGTCGATGAACGTAAGGCAAAGCGGCAGCTTGTACTCTCGCGACACTTCGATGAGCTTCGTAATGGTGTGTATGTGGTCGATCGTGCTGAATCCTCTCCGAAGTCCTGCTTGTTCGCATGGCTGTCCTTCGTCCAGCGTTCGGCTGATCCTATTCAGGATAACTCGAGTGAACAGCTTGTAGACTACGGACAGCAGGCAGATCGGGCGATAGTTGCCAATGTCGTGCACGTCTCCCTTCTTGTGCAGCAAGACGGTCCTGCTGGTCTGAGATGGAACCTTGCACTCCGACAGGTAGCGCGTGAAGAGCCGCGCCAGGGTGTTGATGAGCGCTGGCGGGAGGTTCTTCCCTTCTTCCCACCTCCCTTGCGGGCGATAATTACACCCAAAGTCGTATTCTGAACATGGATAACCAAATGAACATTTTAAACATTTACTAGGCCTTTTTCTGTTCATTGGATAGATCATTTGAAAGATCAGATTTGTTGTTCAAAGCACGCAATCTGAAGAGTGTCATCAAAAAGCGCCGTCCTTTTGCGCTTTTTTTTTTCGCCGAAAGGCCGAAAGATACGGACGGTATTACAGAAACAATCAGAGCAATGTTCTTCACTGTGATTTACAAGAGAACCAGGCAAGACGACAACACTCGCGCTGAGGGCTGTCAGCAGCTGAAGCAGCGTATTGAGAATCGTTCTTGGTTTATTAGCAATCCATCATTCAATTGTTCGCTGTTGTTTCCCGATTTTAGGGTTGCAATTTCAGTGCTCAATCATTCCGAATTCGTTGTTCCAAAGTTTCCCAAAGCTGCATAGTCTCCCAGCCTCTCTATGAGTCGACACGCCGTTCTGACAGTCTTGTCACTATTTGCTCCCGATAGGCGTGACTAATTGCGGTAAGACCAGCTCCAACCACTCTGTCTTGGTGGCTTATCAGCCTTGCGTTGTGCAGCCCCTTTCTTCCTTATCAGTACCGACGAAGCCACATAAGCCTGTCCTCAATGATTTATATCAACACCGGATCAGCACTGCTCTGATGGACAGCACTGATCCATAGGCTCCAACCGTGTTCGATCCAGCGGATGACGCGGCTGTATACATTGCTCTCTAAAGCTAATTGTATCCTCCTATTATTTAAATTATTGTGCCTATACCTCATGGAATTTTGATGGCAGAGGAGGCATTACGTTTGCTCGTGCAGATTCTGATCCAGGTTGTTATAAGCGAATACACTTTTTTGAACAAGCCTGAGACTTTCTTGTTGAAACGGAATCCGGGCATTAATTTCTCGATTTCCTGTAGTTATTTGATATCTATTTTTTTAAAACTACATGCAGCTAACTAGGCTGTAATAAGCACTACTTCGTTCACTAATCTGATGTAATTGTGGATATTCTCCTCAACGTCTTCTGTTCAATATCTCATTCCAAACCTGTTTATGTTGGCCACAGCAAACTCATAGACGAGACTTAATGGCAGGACAAACCAAATGATGATGTAGGTTCATACCAAGAACAGAAGCCACACAAGGAGTCGATATGCGATTCTAGGAATCGCATATACGCTCCTATCTCAAACTTGGGTAATTAAACCGAAGGGCGCGTGGAGCGCAGTTGAAGGAGGCGCCGGCTGTCGTCTGCAATCGATACCAGGGTCCTGGATCGGATTTTCCGCCTAGGCCGACCAAGCCTTCCATCCCTCAGGTGTCGGTGAATTGGTACCAGACTTGTCCGGAAGGAAAAAGCGCTGATTTGTTCAGCGGCTGGCCAACGCAAGTCATTGTGGCCAAATACGCATTCTACTCGCCTCCACGACATCCCGTAGAAGTAGAATGTGTGGCGCATCCAAAAGGGGATTGAATAGCGCCGTTCTTTATCCTTTTTATCCTTTTATCTCATTACAATACAAGAGGAGGCGGAAAATCCTAGTTCCTAGAACTGGTAGCAATATCAGATCTTTTTTTTCACAGATCGAGAGCTGGCATTGAATTCCTGGAATGCCCCAAGAAAATGGGTTACCAGACTCTATAAAGCAATGCAAAACCCTCATTGCAGGTGTCTGCAGGAAGTTCCTTAACAGTTTGATTGGGTCTATTGCGTTGCTATACTAATTGTATCCTCCTATTTTCTGCTCATATCCATCGTATTCTGAGTTAATTTTTGGTGTTGGATTCTTTTTGCGTGAATGATCGTGTACATCGAATAAATAAAGGATAAAGGACGGGGTTAACCAATAATTTTTTTTTGTCAAGATTCATTCCTTGTGCAATCTCGCAGCGTCCAGGCGTATTTCTCTCCGTTTTCTCTCCTATTTTTCTTTTTTCCATTATTTTCCTGTCCCTTTATTGCTTTTTGCAAACAGCCAACCATCATCTGAAATCCCCGCTGCTTGCCTATGTTTCCCATTGTTTATATTGGTCAAAATGTATAAATAGACCAATCCCTTTGAGAGATACACCACCCATTTCACTTCAGTTTGAATGCGCTTTGGCCTATACATATGTACAACGACATAAGGTGGCCAACCGGTGGCAAATCAGAGATGACCAATCAGAGCACCGACCGAACGTGCGCTGACCAATCAGTGGATCGATCATACACACCTTCTCTGACTAGCACGGTCATTCTATGCGGCATGATTGGCTGGCGCGCCTCCGCTACACAGTGCTGGCCATATTCGCGACTTCGAAAGAAAATTCAAAGAGACGACATCTTAACACTTTGAGAACGTAGGCACACATTTGATATTCTGCAAGAGATAAAAGTGCTTTACATTAGAGGATAAAGGACGGCGTTATTCAATCTCCTTTGGGATGCGCCACGCAATGTACTTCTATGGATGTCGTGGATGCGAGTTGAATGCGTATTTGGCCATGCAATGACTTGCGGTGGCCAGCCGATGAACAATTCAGCGTTTTATTCTTCCCAGACAAGTCTGGTACCAATTCACCGACCCCGGAGGGATGGAAGGATTGGTTGGCCTGGGCGGGACATCCGAACCAGGAACCTGGTATCGGGTGCAGGCGGCAGCCGGCGCCTCCTCCGACTGCGCTCCACGCACCCCGTTGCATCATTTGCTCTTATAAAGATGGCCTTTGATAGCGTGTGTAGCGCGGTCGAAGGAGGTGGTACCAGACTTGAGGGTGAAAGATAAAGCGTTGATTTGTTCATCGACTAGCCATTGCATGACCAAATACGCCTTCAGATCACCTCCACGAGAAGAAGAATGCGTGGCACATCGCAGAAGGGATTGGGTAGCGCCTTTGTTTAATTTCTATAATCACCTGTATCACCTGTCGTCCCGTTGATCATCGACTTGCTCGAGCGGGCGCCAGCAGCGTCTCCATTCGTCCCTGTCGCGTACCAGAGTGG
Organism: Heligmosomoides polygyrus bakeri; assembly: GCA_947359475.1. Taxonomy (NCBI): domain Eukaryota; kingdom Metazoa; phylum Nematoda; class Chromadorea; order Rhabditida; family Heligmosomidae; genus Heligmosomoides; species Heligmosomoides polygyrus. The sequence goes on from OX375868.1 coordinate 3,782,852, forward strand.
TCCAATGGATCCTCCTCGCTCGAGGGACACGAAGAGCGTCATATCGGTCGTTCAGGGCTTTCACGAAGAAGTCCGACCAACGCGTTGGTGGGCGTCCTGGTGTTCTTTTGACATCCCGCGGAATCCAGTCTGTGACGGCTCTCGTCCAGCGGGTGTCTGCGAATCGCATTACGTGGCCGGCCCACCTAATTTTCGACGACTTGGCCCATGCGACAGCGTCTCTGATCTTCGAACGTCGGCGAAGCTCGGAACTCCGGAGGCCTTCTCTCACTTGCGTGAGTCGTGTCACTCCGAGCATCGTCCTCTCGATTCCACGCTGCGCGACGCTGATCGCGTGTTCATCCTGCTTTCGTATAGCCCAGGTCTCCGAGGCGTATGTTAGGGCAGGAAGAACAGTGGAGTCGAATAGGTGGGCACGGAGTCGGACGTTCTTCGTTTTCTTCACGACTTCTTCGACGCTCTTGAAAGCTCCCCAAGCCGCTCGTTTCCTCCTGCTCAGCTCTGGTGCTAGGTCGTTGGCCATGTTGACTTCGCGACCCAGATACACATAGCTGGAGCATTCGGAGATGTTCGTTCCGTTGAGCGAGAATGGGGCATCAGAAACCCATCCGTTCCTCATGAACATCGTCTTCGTAAGATTCAGCTGCAGTCCAACGTTCCCACATACACGATCGAAGTCTGCCAGCATTCGCTCCGCCTGGCTGATGCTCGGTGTTATGAGCACGATGTCGTCAGCGAAGCGAAGATGATGTAGTTGCCGGCCGTCGACCTTCACTCCCATGTCTTCCCATTGTAGTTCGCGCATGACGTTTTCGAGAGTGGCGCTGAAGAGCTTCGGGGATATGGTATCCCCTTGCCGAACCCCTCTCTTCACGTCGATGACGACGTCGTTGTAGAATGGTGAGATCTTGGTCGTGAATCCACTGTACAGCTCTCGAAGGACTCTGATGTACTGAGTAGGAACGCCCTGAGTGAGCAGGGCGTTGATGACCGCTTCAGTTTCGACAGAGTCGAATGCCCTTTTCAGGTCGATGAACGTAAGGCAAAGCGGCAGCTTGTACTCTCGCGACACTTCGATGAGCTTCGTAATGGTGTGTATGTGGTCGATCGTGCTGAATCCTCTCCGAAGTCCTGCTTGTTCGCATGGCTGTCCTTCGTCCAGCGTTCGGCTGATCCTATTCAGGATAACTCGAGTGAACAGCTTGTAGACTACGGACAGCAGGCAGATCGGGCGATAGTTGCCAATGTCGTGCACGTCTCCCTTCTTGTGCAGCAAGACGGTCCTGCTGGTCTGAGATGGAACCTTGCACTCCGACAGGTAGCGCGTGAAGAGCCGCGCCAGGGTGTTGATGAGCGCTGGCGGGAGGTTCTTCCCTTCTTCCCACCTCCCTTGCGGGCGATAATTACACCCAAAGTCGTATTCTGAACATGGATAACCAAATGAACATTTTAAACATTTACTAGGCCTTTTTCTGTTCATTGGATAGATCATTTGAAAGATCAGATTTGTTGTTCAAAGCACGCAATCTGAAGAGTGTCATCAAAAAGCGCCGTCCTTTTGCGCTTTTTTTTTTTCGCCGAAAGGCCGAAAGATACGGACGGTATTACAGAAACAATCAGAGCAATGTTCTTCACTGTGATTTACAAGAGAACCAGGCAAGACGACAACACTCGCGCTGAGGGCTGTCAGCAGCTGAAGCAGCGTATTGAGAATCGTTCTTGGTTTATTAGCAATCCATCATTCAATTGTTCGCTGTTGTTTCCCGATTTTAGGGTTGCAATTTCAGTGCTCAATCATTCCGAATTCGTTGTTCCAAAGTTTCCCAAAGCTGCATAGTCTCCCAGCCTCTCTATGAGTCGACACGCCGTTCTGACAGTCTTGTCACTATTTGCTCCCGATAGGCGTGACTAATTGCGGTAAGACCAGCTCCAACCACTCTGTCTTGGTGGCTTATCAGCCTTGCGTTGTGCAGCCCCTTTCTTCCTTATCAGTACCGACGAAGCCACATAAGCCTGTCCTCAATGATTTATATCAACACCGGATCAGCACTGCTCTGATGGACAGCACTGATCCATAGGCTCCAACCGTGTTCGATCCAGCGGATGACGCGGCTGTATACATTGCTCTCTAAAGCTAATTGTATCCTCCTATTATTTAAATTATTGTGCCTATACCTCATGGAATTTTGATGGCAGAGGAGGCATTACGTTTGCTCGTGCAGATTCTGATCCAGGTTGTTATAAGCGAATACACTTTTTTGAACAAGCCTGAGACTTTCTTGTTGAAACGGAATCCGGGCATTAATTTCTCGATTTCCTGTAGTTATTTGATATCTATTTTTTTAAAACTACATGCAGCTAACTAGGCTGTAATAAGCACTACTTCGTTCACTAATCTGATGTAATTGTGGATATTCTCCTCAACGTCTTCTGTTCAATATCTCATTCCAAACCTGTTTATGTTGGCCACAGCAAACTCATAGACGAGACTTAATGGCAGGACAAACCAAATGATGATGTAGGTTCATACCAAGAACAGAAGCCACACAAGGAGTCGATATGCGATTCTAGGAATCGCATATACGCTCCTATCTCAAACTTGGGTAATTAAACCGAAGGGCGCGTGGAGCGCAGTTGAAGGAGGCGCCGGCTGTCGTCTGCAATCGATACCAGGGTCCTGGATCGGATTTTCCGCCTAGGCCGACCAAGCCTTCCATCCCTCAGGTGTCGGTGAATTGGTACCAGACTTGTCCGGAAGGACAAAGCGCTGATTTGTTCAGCGGCTGGCCAACGCAAGTCATTGTGGCCAAATACGCATTCTACTCGCCTCCACGACATCCCGTATAAGTAGAATGTGTGGCGCATCCAAAAGGGGATTGAATAGCGCCGTTCTTTATCCTTTTTATCCTTTTATCTCATTACAATACAAGAGGAGGCGGAAAATCCTAGTTCCTAGAACTGGTAGCAATATCAGATCTTTTTTTTCACAGATCGAGAGCTGGCATTGAATTCCTGGAATGCCCCAAGAAAATGGGTTACCAGACTCTATAAAGCAATGCAAAACCCTCATTGCAGGTGTCTGCAGGAAGTTCCTTAACAGTTTGATTGGGTCTATTGCGTTGCTATACTAATTGTATCCTCCTATTTTCTGCTCATATCCATCGTATTCTGAGTTAATTTTTGGTGTTGGATTCTTTTTGCGTGAATGATCGTGTACATCGAATAAATAAAGGATAAAGGACGGGGTTAACCAATAATTTTTTTTTGTCAAGATTCATTCCTTGTGCAATCTCGCAGCGTCCAGGCGTATTTCTCTCCGTTTTCTCTCCTATTTTTCTTTTTTCCATTATTTTCCTGTCCCTTTATTGCTTTTTGCAAACAGCCAACCATCATCTGAAATCCCCGCTGCTTGCCTATGTTTCCCATTGTTTATATTGGTCAAAATGTATAAATAGACCAATCCCTTTGAGAGATACACCACCCATTTCACTTCAGTTTGAATGCGCTTTGGCCTATACATATGTACAACGACATAAGGTGGCCAACCGGTGGCAAATCAGAGATGACCAATCAGAGCACCGACCGAACGTGCGCTGACCAATCAGTGGATCGATCATACACACCTTCTCTGACTAGCACGGTCATTCTATGCGGCATGATTGGCTGGCGCGCCTCCGCTACACAGTGCTGGCCATATTCGCGACTTCGAAAGAAAATTCAAAGAGACGACATCTTAACACTTTGAGAACGTAGGCACACATTTGATATTCTGCAAGAGATAAAAGTGCTTTACATTAGAGGATAAAGGACGGCGTTATTCAATCTCCTTTGGGATGCGCCACGCAATGTACTTCTATGGATGTCGTGGATGCGAGTTGAATGCGTATTTGGCCATGCAATGACTTGCGGTGGCCAGCCGATGAACAATTCAGCGTTTTATTCTTCCCAGACAAGTCTGGTACCAATTCACCGACCCCGGAGGGATGGAAGGATTGGTTGGCCTGGGCGGGACATCCGAACCAGGAACCTGGTATCGGGTGCAGGCGGCAGCCGGCGCCTCCTCCGACTGCGCTCCACGCACCCCGTTGCATCATTTGCTCTTATAAAGATGGCCTTTGATAGCGTGTGTAGCGCGGTCGAAGGAGGTGGTACCAGACTTGAGGGTGAAAGATAAAGCGTTGATTTGTTCATCGACTAGCCATTGCATGACCAAATACGCCTTCAGATCACCTCCACGAGAAGAAGAATGCGTGGCACATCGCAGAAGGGATTGGGTAGCGCCTTTGTTTAATTTCTATAATCACCTGTATCACCTGTCGTCCCGTTGATCATCGACTTGCTCGAGCGGGCGCCAGCAGCGTCTCCATTCGTCCCTGTCGCGTACCAGAGTGGTCCAATGGATCCTCCTCGCTCGAGGGACACGAAGAGCGTCATATCGGTCGTTCAGGGCTTTCACGAAGAAGTCCGACCAACGCGTTGGTGGGCGTCCTGGTGTTCTTTTGACATCCCGCGGAATCCAGTCTGTGACGGCTCTCGTCCAGCGGGTGTCTGCGAATCGCATTACGTGGCCGGCCCACCTAATTTTCGACGACTTGGCCCATGCGACAGCGTCTCTGATCTTCGAACGTCGGCGAAGCTCGGAACTCCGGAGGCCTTCTCTCACTTGCGTGAGTCGTGTCACTCCGAGCATCGTCCTCTCGATTCCACGCTGCGCGACGCTGATCGCGTGTTCATCCTGCTTTCGTATAGCCCAGGTCTCCGAGGCGTATGTTAGGGCAGGAAGAACAGTGGAGTCGAATAGGTGGGCACGGAGTCGGACGTTCTTCGTTTTCTTCACGACTTCTTCGACGCTCTTGAAAGCTCCCCAAGCCGCTCGTTTCCTCCTGCTCAGCTCTGGTGCTAGGTCGTTGGCCATGTTGACTTCGCGACCCAGATACACATAGCTGGAGCATTCGGAGATGTTCGTTCCGTTGAGCGAGAATGGGGCATCAGAAACCCATCCGTTCTTCATGAACATCGTCTTCGTAAGATTCAGCTGCAGTCCAACGCTTCCACATACACGATCGAAGTCGGCCAGCATTCGTTCCGCCTGACTGATGCTCGGTGTTATGAGCACGATGTCGTCAGCGAAGCGAAGATGGTGCAGTTGCCGGCCGTCGACCTTCACTCCCATGTCATCCCATTCTAGTTCGCGCATGACGTTTTCGAGGGTGGCGCTGAAGAGCTTCGGGGATATGGTATCCCCTTGTCGAACCCCTCTCTTCACGTCAATGACGACGTCGTTGTAGAATGGTGAGATCTTGGTCGTGAATCCACTGTACAGCTCTCGAAGGACTCTGATGTACTGAGTAGGAACGCCCTGGGTGAGCAGGGCTTCCATGACCGCTTCAGTCTCGACGGAGTCGAATGCCTTCTTCAGGTCAATGAACGTAAGGCACAGCGGCAGCTTGTACTCTCGCGACACTTCGATGAGCTTCGTAATGGTGTGTATGTGGTCGATCGTGCTGAATCCTCTCCGAAATCCTGCTTGTTCGCATGGCTGTCCTTCGTCCAGCGTTCTACTAATCCTATTCAGGATGACTCGAGTGAACAGCTTGTAGACTACGGACAACAGGCAGATCGGGCGATAGTTGCCAATGTCGTGCACGTCTCCCTTCTTGTACAGCAAGACGGTCTTGCTGGTCTTCCACTCAGATGGAACCTTGCATTCGGACAGGTAGCGTGTGAAGAGCCGCGCCAAGGTGTTGATGAGCGCTGGCGGGAGGTTCTTCAGGTGTTCAGCTCTGATCCTGTCAGGACCGGGTGCTGTACGTTTCTTCACCGACGAGATGGCGTGTCGGATCTCGGAAGGGAGAACAGAGGGAACGACGTATCCATCCTGCGGAAGATGGCGTAGGGGCAGGTGGACGTGGCTATCGAAGAGATCGGAGTAGAAGTCGTGGATGACTTTCTCCATGGTCCTTCTGGAAGAGGTGACGGTTCCGTCAGGACGTCGGAGAGCGGTCATCTTGGTCTTGAAGTTGGCGAAGTTCCGGCGGGCATTGCGGATGCTCAGCCCTGCCTCTGCTGCTTCAACCAACACTTCCGCCCTTCTCTCCTTCAGATCTTCCTTTATCGCCGTTCTGCATAGCTTTGCAAGCTCGGACGTCAGTTGGTAGTTGCCTGACGCTCGTGCTGCTCCACGCTGGCGTATCAGCTAGAGAGTTTCCAGAGACAGGCGTCTCTTGGTGGTCTTCAAGCGCTCGGCTCCCTTAGCACTATCGTGGAGATGGTGCACGAAGCGATCGTATTCCTCGTCGACGTTGTCCATGACGGCATCTTCCCAAAGGCCGACAAGAGAGGTGTAGAGATCCCAGTTGATGGTCGTTCTGGGACTCCTCTTCTTGAACTTCGCGGCCTTCTCTCCTTGACGCGAAAAGCGGAACCTCGCGCGAAGGAGGCGGTGGTCCGATCCCGTGTAGAACTTGGGGACAACGGAGACATCGGTCAGGCAATACTTGCGATTGAAGATGATGTGGTCGATCTCGTTGTGGAACTGGCCACCGGGGGATTCCCAGGTCCATCGTAGGGAGGGAGGCTTCTGGAACTGCGAGTTTCCATGGATGGTCTTGGTCGACATGATAAACTCAGACAGCCTTTCACCTTGCTCGTTCCACTCCAAACCGTGGGTTCCGATGTGAAGTTCTTCCGGCGACCTTCGTGGCCCGATCTTGGCGCTGAAGTCGCCGACGATCACCTTGTAGAAGGTGTGATCTTCCTTATAGAACTTCTCCAGCTCCACGTAGAAGGCCTCGACGTCTTCGTCGTCGTAGTCGGATGTTGGGGCATACGCGACGAACACAGTCAAGGCTGGCACGGAGCCACATCGCTTCAGTCGCAGACGTCCGATTCGGCTTGTCAGAGACTGTATTAATTATTAAAAAATAATTTCTATAATATTTTTTAATAATTAATACAATAGCTTTAACAGATGCGAAATGGGTACAACATCAGTTGCTACTGTTAGAGACGCACCATGTTCCTCTGAAGGAACCATAACCGGCGCTTTTGTCAGAAAGCGCTGCTTCTGTCCAAGAAATGCGAACGGAATTCCGATATCAAACGGCTGGCAATGGCTTAGTCAAATACCGCCGCATGCCTCTTTCGCACAAACAAATAACATACCATCCAGCTGACTGCTGTTGTACGTACACGATCCAATCCATTGGAAACCGCCGCAGGAGACTGCTTTTTCTCGCTTCAGGAAACGGCATCGTCTCAGTTCTCCGACGGATTAGCTGAGTTTGCTCAGCTCTCTGACTGGGTGACCCCGGACACAATCGGTGAGTCATCTGAAGCCACCATTGCTCATTGCGTACACGCGCGTCGGCGCAAATCACCACCGAACAATTCTTTTCGGCTCGACTCATCCGCAATGACACCGCTCCCAAGAGTGTCCGGTTTCTGGGTGACCAGTCACTGCGACCTGCTGTGCGACCCGTCTCTACTACGAGTAAGAAATATTCTTCCAAATAGGTTGGGCCTCACAGTTATGCACCGCGAGGCATATCAGCAGCAAAGGCGGCAGATGGGGCTTTGAAGGGTGGCGGCTGGTGACTGTAAAACTGGCAGGCGACTGATAAGCGCTGTGAATTTCAAGATCAATCTTGAAATTCACAGCGCTTATCTAGAAATTATTGCCTTTTTTGAAACGCGTTCAGAAATGCTTGATGTTCTTTCACTGTCGTTCTATAATTTGGTCGTGCATCTCGTTCATTCACTGGACTAAAAATTTCAGCTTCTTCCGATGAGTAGATTTGGGCTAACGATGCAGCCGGATTCATCATCGCGCATATCCGCGGGTATGCATGGTGAAGGGGGTAGACGTACTCACGATGTGATTGGCATTCATGATGAACCTTACCCGCCACATCGTGGGTATAGCAATGGGTCGAGAAAATCCATCGATCGCATTTGCGCCACCATTTCGCGCCCCATTTACAAAAATGCGCCCCACTGGGATTAGTTGTTCTCACGAGGTCCTGTGAGCTGCTTCTTTTCATTCAGAAACCTATGAAACCTCCCGAATCTAGGTCATTAAGAAAATTAAATCGCGAGGAATTTATTTATTCATCCAAAGCGTAAGCATGGTACTCACGCGTAAAACAAATGAGAAAAAAGGAAAAGTTCCACTAAAAAGAGTCACAAAACAGCAACCAGACATTGATAAGAGGCATTTGTAACTCAGAATGTAGCCATGAACAGAATTTAGTCAACAGCAATATCTTGAAGACATGCATGGATATGGACAGGAGATTTTCTTTTGTAAGCAGAGAGTTGAGCTCCCGCAGCCTTCTATATGTCAACGATCTGATCGTAGTTTTTGCAATGGGAACCTGCAGACGGTGCCTACTTCTTCTTGTTCTTAGTACTTGACCGCCGAAAAAATGTGATGGGTTTATGTAGAGTTTGCCTGTGAGCATCTTGAGCAGCATTTTGAGATCAGCAACCCTCCTTCTACACACCAAAGATTTTACTCCAAGTATCCTACTTCTTTCTCTGCCGTTTGGGATTTGCGAATAATCTACGCTAAAGCACCCCATTATGAGTTTTCATGCAAAATTATTTTGAACGCTCAATACGAAACCCCGAATTTTTTAACTAGCGTGTGTTTCAGTATTTCTTCTAGTTCTAAAAAAATCGGCGAATGCAATCTCCTCATTCCTCTCCTCCCCTAACTTGGACAAGTTTTTAACCCCATACTGGCAGCAGAATCAGCGAAATGCTAGAAGATAACGTTCCTGGGGCCGGATTCATCAACATTCAAACCCATGGGTAAGCGAGGTATAAGGGGTAGAGATAAGCTAAGATTCAGGTAGAGATAAGGTAAGAATCAGACACGCAAGCTTCATCGTGGGTATCTCTGCCCCCTATACCCGCGGTTTAGTCGTTGATGAATCCGGCTCCTGGACGTCTGTCAGAGTTTTTTTACCTTACCCTCGATTCGTTTAATGAATATGAATCGTGCCCTATATCCACCGCGGGGGAGGACGGTCTTACCGTACTGCTACCCATACCTTTCGCTTGATGAATCCGGGCACAGAACACCGTCGCCGACGATTTGAACTTCAGGGTGTCTCGAAAAATTTATTCACTGTTTGAAAGGTGATCATTCTGCTCCCAGTAGAGATGATGAAAAAGTTGAGGGCTCCTATGAAAGCCTATGAAAAAAGAAATTTTCTGACATGTGAGCGGTATCGATTGCGCCATGCACTCATCTCAATTCTTGCATTTTACACTTGATTGATTGTTTTTCGCTTGACTACTTGTCATGATTTCCCCACAAACCGGCCGCTTTAATTAATTTGCGTTTATTTTAAGGTTTAGAAATTAAAAACAAACTATGGCTTGCGAAAAATGCAAGGCATCCTAAAAAATTCAGATGCTGTTTGAAAGGTTCTAACATTTAAAGATGGCTTATATTACGCTCCTCTTCTACACTGAAGAACCACGGGAGAAGCATTGCACAAAGATATCATATAACATCGTTTATTCGTTTGTATTTTTTTTTAGAAATTAACAAAAAATAAAGATTTTACTCCTTTCTTTGCTTCTGGGAATTTCTTCCTTTTCTTTCGTTTTATATTGCTGCAAGTGAAGTTTTGAAGATGTTTGAGATTAATAAGTAAACGCAAGATAGTGAGATTTTTGTAGCGTGCAAATAGTCAAGATTGCGCCATGACGCCGCTTGAAATCTTGCATTTCGGACTCGATTGATTGTTGAGGAACCGCTCGCATGATTCAGTTTTGCGGCAAATCGCCTCTGCACTTCGACGACGTTTTCGAACTTCCAGTAGCACTTCAGGATAAACTTCTCCTTCCTCGAAGGAAAGCCTAGAGCCGAGCATTACTTTTGTTGAGGGCTTTACTACATTACTTCCTCAGATTAGTGTAAATTACCTCTTGTTTCAGTAATCGGAAACCGTTCTTTCTTATTCATATAAGGTGTGCTGTTTTCCATCCCGCATATATTGCACATTAAGACGCTGACCTTATATGTTTAACATAATAGAAGCACATTGAAGCTAAAAATCAAAGTTTCTAGCAGTTTCCCCGTCGGTAGAATCATTTCAAACTTGATACAAAATCCGTGAATGCTTCGAAGAAGAAGAGCAAAACCCCGCTCTCATTGCACTCTACGACACTGGGAGTGCGAACTCACTCACTTGTTTTCTGCTCCTCATATATCTACACTTTTTTCGATGGATTTTCTCAAATTATGGTTCGCTTTTTGGGTCTTATTTATTCTCTCTCTTCTGCTCTTCATCCGATCCCTCTTCTATTTTATTTTCTTATCCCTTTACACATGATCAGATTTTAAAAATAGCTTATAACGCGCTCCTCTTCTTCAATGAAGCCACGGGAGGAACGTAACACAACGGTGGTTCGTCTGAAGACCGTGGCGAAAGGAACCTTTTTATATTTTTAAATTCATCTTTCTTTAATTTTTTCAACTGGTGTCACTGCTCTACCTTTTCCTGCAACATATACTTCGCCTTCTTTCGCGGTGGGGGGAGGAAGGGTGAGAATCAGTTTTAGTAGAGCTCTGAAGGAGAGCATCCTTGTCGGAATGTCTTAGGTAAGAGTTTAAGATTATTCAGTCTTTTCCTTTAAGAAAATCGAATGGAAATCAAACGCGTGCTTGAATGGTCATAGAAAACCAGCGCATCTAAAATATTATCTCAAGCTTGTGGCGCGTATTTTTCGTTTAAATCGCAAAATTTAAAACCTTAAGCTGCGTTTCAACCTCAGAGAATGGTATATTGGCCGCTCACATGGTCACGGCCAATCACAAAATTACCTTTTTCGTCAATATTGCTAGTGTGCATATAGCGTAGTCGGAGGAGGCGCCGACTGTCTCCTGCACCCGATACCAGGTTCCTGGTTCGGATTTCACACCCAGGCCAACCAAGCCTTTCATCCTTCCTGGGTTGGTGAATTGATACCAGACTTGTTTTGGAAGGATGAGCCGCTGACCTGCTCATCGGATGGGCACCGCAAGTCATTGTATGGCCAAATACGCATTCATGTCGCCTCCACAACATCCCGTAGAAGTAGAATGCATGGCGCATCCTAATAAGGATTGACTAACGCCGTCCTTTATCTTTCATCCTTTTATCGTTCAACTAACTGTGATGATTTCTTCTGCCCGCACGTGCCGCTGCTTATTACTCGTCCGCTTCGCACTTCGCAAACTTATCGTTGAATTTTCGACGTGCTGTAAGGTTTAACATCGGATTCCAGGAAATGTCAGTAGATCAGACGATATCAGAGCTTAGTGGAACATTAGCACAACTTAGCACATTGGTCGCACACATTAATGGACAGATTAATGGTATTACTAGTCGAATCAACCTCACGCTGGACAACTTCGATCAGGTAAATAGATATTTAAAGTGCAGTCAAAATCCCTTAGTTTTCTACTTTAATTGTGTCGTGTCTTGATTTATAGTCGTTTCTTTTATTTTTATTGCGCACTTTGTATAATGATTATGGCTCTTTCTTGTTTATTTTTTTAAAATGAAACAAATAAATACTCGCTTTTTCGACTGAATTCGTAGCACAATTAGAATGTAGTAGAGAGATTAGATGAGGTAATCGTAATTGTATTGTAATAAAAAAGTTGTAATCAAGGAGGGTACATGTCGCGAACATGGGCAGCACTGGGAGTGGAAATGCTCCAGCCGGTCAGATCACATCGGAGTGGTGTGCCACTCAGACAGGGTTTGTACAGTCAGTGCTCTGATTGGCTGGTATATGCTCTGCTTGGTTAGGATTGGCAAGCGGGCCCTAACCTCCCAATGCTGCCCATTTCACGACATGAACCACAAGAAGTTAACAAGAAATCGTATTGTAATCATGAAGGCTGTAGAAAGGACTTCCATAGTATTCTTTAGAAACTGGAACTAATCTGAATGGTCATAACCAACCAGTACTTGACCCAGAAATTTTCTATTGCGATACCCGGTCCCTTGTCGCTAACGTGGGCAGCATTGGGAAGAGGGTACGCACCATCCAATCGAAGCCGACTAGTCAGAGACTGAACGGACACTAGCCAAGTAGCGATAGTACACGTCCTCTCCGATTGGCTGCTCCATTCGATGCTGGCTGGTTGGCTGACACAATCCGATCTCCTAATGCTGCCCACATTCGCGACTAGGACACGGTTGCAAATTGCTGATCTAAAGGGCTGAATTTTGACCAATCGTTCAAGTGAATTCGGTTGCTGTTGCTCCTACTCGAAATAAAGCGAAACGCCACACCAGTAGTCCGATTTAGTGGTGGACTTTGGGCAATAAATAAAAATGTATGGTCCTCAGCGAGTCTAAATCCATAATTTGGGCTTTTATTAATCGCACAACTCTGCAGTTATTTCACTGCGCATACTTTTAAATCCTTAGGAAATTCATCGTTGGAAATTCCTCTAGCCCTGTCGTTTCCTACTGCCTTACATTAATTAGAAATTTTCATCAAGAATAAGTGGTAATTTTTTGATATTGTTTTGCTGGCAAGTAGAGATTTGGAATTTGAAAAATTATTTTAGTAAGGTTTATAAGCGAATGCGTCAGAGGCGTAAACGAAGGAAATAGGAAAAATCCAACGACTGTCACTGCAAAATTGCCTTATCTTAATCTCATTTTTAGGCCGTTGCGAATATAGCAAAGGATGCCGGTTCAGTCACGTATCAAGTAGGAGACTCTGTATCTCAGGTAATTTTTTAATAATAAATTATGAATTTTTCATTGTTATTGCTATTGTTTATTACGATTACATAAGGCAATACGTTAGAATGCAAACATAGTAACAATCACGAAAAAGTACACCGGGACACAAACAGACAAGCAATGGGACAGTATATTTTAACACATTTGCTTAAGCCTGGAACGGCTCGTAGAGAGGCTATATGCTGCTAAAGGATGTTTTGCTGCGATCAAAACTCTTGCGCCAGGCGAGATTCGAACCCGCATCCTCTGCTTTCCAGGCAGCGATGTTCGCCTTACACCACCGGCGCTGTTTGACCGCACGTAACATCCGCGATATCCTCCAGGTCTGTCAGCACCCACCCGTGATACGGGGATGGGGCCGCTGATACCAGCATGGAACCGGTCAAGCTGAAGACCTTACTAGCAACAATGTTTTAATGGGACAACACTTTCAGACAATAATACCATTAAACCGAATACAGATCTAAGCGGCAAACTTTCAACTCGGCTTCTGAATTGTTTCGGTGTTAGGGGAAACTGAAAGTGCTTAGGGAATTTTGACTACAAACCAGCTGTCCTATAAGTGAAAGACATGGTTACAATTTGGTTCTTGGCCGAGGTAGACTATAGGTTAGCTGAGCCCCCTCCTGTATGGGATGTCTTCATCTTAAAGAATCTACAAGGCCCAGAATCGGTGGTAAAGTATAGCAACTTATGTGCAAGACAGACGTCAAAAGTCTGCGGCGAGATTGCAGGGATGCTAGTCTGAGATATCTATTTCTGATTGATCTTTTCGGTACACGAGAATATACGAAACCCCTGTTCCTAGAGAAGCTGTTCTGTACCTTCCCTATAGCAAGGATGTTCTTTTTCTTATATGGAGCAAACACGGATACACTTGTGTCTACAATGGGTCGTATGTAAGTTTATTAGGGCCCTGTTTATACTTCGACGCGGAGCGACGCGGCTCCACGTATGGTGGCCACATTGATCCACCGACGTGATCGATCAATTTGGCCTCTATGCATGCCATCGCGTCGGAAGTATAAACTGGGCCTTAGGCCTCGTGCATACTTCCCGTCACCGCCATGGAATCGCGGCGATGAGTCTTGCACAGCGACGCGAAAGAATTTGAACCTCTCAGTGCTCGTCGCATCGCTCATCGCTCTGCAAGGGAGCGCGACGGCGATCTGCCCAGGACCAATGCTAAACACCGCGCGCGGCGTGAAAAAGCATGCGATGCTCGCGATGAGCGCGGGAAGCCGTCGCGCATGCCGACCGCCACTACTGCGACGGCCGCGGCGAAGTTTCCTTTAACTATTCAACCGCGTGCGGTGGAATGGCCATGAATGTGCGCCGCGATGTCATCGCGGCGATGGAAGTATGCCCCCCCCGGCCCTAGTTTACACTTGAGCCGCTGCGCGGCGCGGCACCATGGTCGGAATAGATATCGACCGGGCGACGCGAAAAATCGATATCTATGGCGATCGTAGTGCCGCGCCGCGTGGCGGCGTAAAGGCCTTCGCACACTTTCGCCGCCACACTGCGCGGCACCACGATTGCCATAGATATCGATTTGCCTCACGAGGCGATTCTGCGTCTCTGTCCCATGCTTAAAGATAGGGCTGCCGCGTGGCGGCGAAAGTGTGCAAAGGCCTTAAGTATAAACTAGGGCTTAGACGCCGTTTATACTTCCGACGCGGAGCGACGTGACGGCACGTAAAGTAACCAAATTGATTGATCACGTCACTCAATCAATATAGCCACTATACGTGGGGGGGGGGGCGGTCGTTCGTACACCTTGCTGCCCGCCGCCCACTTCCCGCCCTGCCCGCGCCGCCCTATTTGGACAAGCTTGCTGCGCGCGAAACAGTCCTTAATTGTCGTGAAACAAAAACCCAAAAGCCTAAAAGCTGATAGCAGACGACTAGTAAGCGCATCTTGGGGAACTCTGAGGTCATTTTCCAGATGTTGTCAACTCTGAAGATGTTGCTGTACTTGTCAGAAAATGCGGACGACGCCTTAGTACTGACCAATGTGAGGGGACCTGAAGAAACCCTTTGCGCTGCACCTGAAAACTCTTTTCCTCCAAATATGGTGAACAAGATTCTGACTCTTGTCTAGAGAACAAAATCAGTTCAGGATAGAGCTGCAGGGCCAAGGGAAGTGACTAGAAATGTGATGCCTCCATGTGAAGGCCCGGACATCTTGTCCTCGGCGCGCCCCTCGCCCCGCCTCTTTCTGGGGGCGGTGTATCCAACGACTCTCCGCCCTATACGTGGCGTCGCGTCGCTCCGCATCGAAGTATAAACATGGCCTTAGGCGGTGCTTCTGAAGGATCTTGCTCGTGTCAGCAATCCTTCCACCCTCCGTGGTTGGCGAATTAGTGGCAGACTTGTCTGGAGAATTAAAAACACTCTTCTGTTCATCGGTTTACAGTCGTATTCCAGTATAAACCAAATATTGACGATCTAAGGCCCTTCTATGGTATGTGGTAGAAGAGGAATGCGTGGAGCATCCTATACTAGTGTAGATAAATTCCATATCACATCCCTTATCTCTCGGTACTTGTTTTAAACCTTATTTTGCAACCCATTTTTAAAAACAGGACATGCATATTGTCCTATTTTTCGAATACAAACCACGCTTCGGTGTATCGCTGTGAAAAACTTATTCACATTCTGTGTTTCAGGTGCCAAGCTCATGGGTGTTCTATATGCTGTTCATAACGCTGATCATCGTATTCATTCTGTTATCAGTCGTATTGATATTGAATCTGATAACGAAGGTTCACGCGATCGTGCGGATTGTGAACAACAAAGACGGTGAGCAAATACTCCGCCTGAATGGAGCTGTTGGAAACATTTTGGGGTGCGACAGGGTTCCAGGGGCGAAAGAAGTGTAGCTTTGGTCGCGGAGCTGCTTGAACGTTAGCGAATTTGTCCGAAAGGATGACAGACCCGCCACATTGTGGGTATAGCATAGAGTCGAGAAAGCCCATCGATCATCGTGGGAACATCCGCATACTCGCCACCATTTCGCGCCCCATTTACAAAAGTACGCTCCACTGAGATCAGCTGTTCTTACGAGGTCTTGTGAACTGCTTCTCTTCGTGAAAATGAACCTATGAAGCCTTCTGACACTATGTCACCAAGAAAATATACGAAATCACGAATTTTCCGTTTACTAAATTAACGAATTTTTCAATACTACGCACACTCAGAGGTTATTCTGCGAATGTGGCTCCGTCGTTCCTCTCCTTCCCTAACTTGGACAGGTTTTTCAATTATTGGCAGCGAAATCAGCGGAATGCTAGAGGAACGACATTAATCACCAAAAATGGAAAGAGGCCACCTCATTATCGATTAGTCTTGGCGTCCAATAAATTTGTCTCTGCAATTGCACTGAATATTCTTTTAGACGATTACCAGAGTTCTGCTACCTTACCCTCGATTCGTTTAATGAATACGAATCGTGCCCTATACCCACAGCGGTTGAGTGGTGGTCCTACCCTCCAGAGGCCGAATTCATCAACAATTAACCCGTGGGTATGCGGGTGATAAGCGGTAGAGATAAGATAAGAGTCAGGCAGAGATAACGCAAGACTCAGAGACGCAGGCTTCATTGTGGGTATCTCTACCCCTTATACCCGCGGGTTAGTCGTTGATGAATCCGGCCCCAGTGCTTCTACTCATACATCCCGCTTGATGAATCCGGGCCCTGGACTCGGAATAGGATACACGCCACAGTCGGACCCTCCTTCAACTACTCTACCACGCGGCTAGACCAAGGATAAGGATAAAGGGTAAAGAACTTCGTTGCTCAATCCTTTTCGGGATGCGCCACGCATTCTACTTATACGGGATGTCGTGGAGGCAATTTGAATGCCATACTGATACTTGCAGTGGCCAACCGATGAACAAGTCAGCACTTTATCCTTCCCAGTCAAGTCTGGTACCAATTCACCGACCCCGAAGGGAAGGAAGGCTTACAATTAGTTGACCTAAAAACCCGAACGAAGACTCTGATATCGGGTGCACGCGACAGCCGGCATCTTCTCGATACGATACAGTAACTACCACAGTTCAGAATGCGAGCCCGAGACAGGCTCTGCTCGCGCGTTATGTTTAAGCGTCCTCCCACGGTTGAGTTGAGGTGTCTTGAGCATATCCAAAAGACATCAAAGGTCCTGCACGCTGATGCTTGTACCTTATGTCCCCCCTCCCCCATCCTATCTTGACACTCCAAAATCTTCCCTTCACGGCAACAGATCCTTCGGTAGCCTCAAGCAGTAGACGCTCTAAGCCCTTCCAGTAACGGTATTCCTCAATCTGACATGACGTAATCGTCATCGTTCCCGATGTATTCAGCTACACAGGTTTGTCATGAAATAAGATAGAGCCCACGGCGCAGACGCTTTCTTCACCACCTGGGCAGGCTCTACAGTTTGCTGTCCTGCAGAGGCGGTTGCGAAATTGCTGGTACTCCAGATTACAGGATGGGAGAATAAAGCAGTATATGGGCTTTCCACGCCCGATTTTTAGTGTTTGCAGCGATATTTGGTGGGGCAACGCTAAGTTGACTTCTTTCATACCGTAGAACATTGAGCCTTTTCGTAATAAGGAAGGTTAAGCATTAGCTCGGCTCATATAGCACTAAGAATCTGCTAACCCGCCTATCGTACGATCTTATTTGCCATTCCTATACATTCTGTCCTGTTTCATCTAAAAGTTTCTACAGTTAGCGAGCACCAACAGAGTGGTCAAAGTTCTCCCAAACAATGTGTTTGTGGAAAAGTCATCGTCTGAATTTGGCAAATATTATCGTGAAGATCTGGAAAATAAGAGCACGGGTGTGAATGAAAAAGCAAACAAACCAGTCATCCAGCAGTGATCCTCCGGAAATAACCGTATGGCATCCTCTTCAGGCACGGACAGGGCGCTGATCGCGACGAGAGACGGTTCGCGGTACGACAAGTCGCCGCACGAAGCCGTTGCACCATACACGTCGTTCAGTCAGAATTCGCACTACGCCGCGCCGACGAACGGCTTCAGAAATCACATCTCCATACCGATGGAGCACGAGCCGCGCCGAGTCGGAATTCAGCCGCTGCGACGAGGTGAGCAGTGGTTTCGCTAACGGCACAGCTCGTTAGAGCAGTCGTCACGGGTGAATTCACGAAACAGTAACTGCTTGGAAGTATGAGTCGGGATTGAAGGGGGATAAAAATAGGATCAAAAATACAGTTTTAAAATTATTTTACGCTCTCGCTCTTACTAGCCTATTAACACATTGACGACAGTATGAGCCACCGCTGGCTCATACGTGTCTGTCCGCGTGGGACAATACAAGCCACCGATGGCTCATAACTTCTCGCACTATTTTTTGTACTGCTGCCGTCGGTTTTGATGTTCAAGAAAATTCTCTTTGTCTTAGATAAGGATAAGGATAAAGGATAAAAGACGGCGTTACTCAATCCCCTTTGGGATGCGTCACGCATTCTACTTCTACGGGATGTCGTGCAGGCGAGCTAAATGCGTACTTCTTCCTATCTGTTTTTCGTTTTACGCTGGAATACGGTAGATTACGGTAAGTGCGGGTGACTAAGGCTGCCAAGGTCATGGTCACCGATTTCGTCCAAACTTCGGCTAGGGGGGCTATTTGGGGTGCTGATCACGAATCTGACATCCTTCTTCGAAATTTGGGTTACAGTAGGTACGAGTGACTAAGGCTGTCGGAGTCATGGTCACCGATTTCGCCCAAACTTTCCCTGTGGGGGTTATTTGGGGTGGAGATCACGAATCCGACATCCGTTTTTGGTATTACGATGGACTACGGTAGGTTACGGTAGGTACGGGTGACTAAGGCTGTCGGCGATTACCGTACCTACCGTAACCTACAGTACTCCACCGTAATACCAAAACGGATGTCAGATTCGTGATCAGCACCCCAAATAACCCCCTTAGGCGACGTTTGGAGGAAAACGGTGATCATGACCTTGGCAGCCTTAGTCACCCGTATCTACCGTAACTTATCGTAATCGGCCGAAGTTCCATAAACGGATATCAGTTTCGTGATCAGCACCCTAAATAATCCTTCTGGTCGAAGTTTGATAGAAAAAAACGCGATTGTCGTCAATGTGTTAACAAAGGGCGATTGCGTTCTGATACTGGTGGATCTATAAATACGACAAGGACTGACGATGCCGTGGTTTCAAGACGAGAAGGAGATGGAAACATTTTTTTCTAAAAATGACTTTGATATCAAAATGAACGCCTTGCGAATTAAAACGAGCTTCTCACACATTAAAATAAAGGCTCTCCGAGAGCGTTAGAATAATTTTTCGCTCAAGGAATATTCTGTGTCTTTCTTCGAATTTTAAAAAAGCTTTTGCTCCAATAAGTGAACACACTCTTCGAAATTTTATAAGGCTTTCATCTTTTGAGAAGGACTAAAGGATAAAGGATAGAGGATAAATGACGGCGTTACTCAATCCCTTTCGGGATGCTCCACGCATTCTATTAGGTTGTAACGAAATAAATGGCACTGAACCACTGTAAATTTAAACAGTTAATATCTCGGCTTGTAGGCAAGTTTATTAATCGAAATAAAAACCTTCTGATTCTACACAACTTTGCCAACGCGACACAAGCTTCTTTATCCCAGTAGCATAACAATCAGAAGTTCTGGAATTGACGAAATCTTCGCAGGCACTTTCGGCATCCTGTTGGTATTTGAATATTTTCCCTACCAAGAGGTCGCCAAGATGCTTGAAGAAATGGTAGTCTGTTGGGGAGAGGTCGGGAGAAAACGGAGGATGTGGTAGAGTTTCAATGCTCAGCTCATTCAATTTCTGCAACGTCATTCGCGCTACATGGGGGCGAGCATTGTCGTGCAGAAGGAGAACTCGCCTTCGGTTTACCAAGGCCGGC
This sequence comes from Heligmosomoides polygyrus bakeri, assembly GCA_947359475.1. Classification (NCBI taxonomy): domain Eukaryota; kingdom Metazoa; phylum Nematoda; class Chromadorea; order Rhabditida; family Heligmosomidae; genus Heligmosomoides; species Heligmosomoides polygyrus. The sequence goes on from OX375868.1 coordinate 3,802,527, forward strand.
CGGATATCCTTCAACTTTTTCATCATTTCTTCAATTTCAATGCAGTTCTTCTCTGCCGTGGTGGATTCAGCGGGAGGGAGGAAGCTGTGGTGAATAATTCCCAGCGAACACCACCATACTGTCACCATTACTTTCCTTTGGTGCAATTCCGGCCTCGCAAAAACCTTGGGGCTCTCATCGCTGTCCACCCACTGTGCCGATCGTCGCCTGTTGTCGTACATTATCCATTCCTCGTCACAGGTTACGATGCGATCAAGGGATGGGTCCGTTTCGTTCCGTAGAAGCAGTGCGGACGAGACCTCATATCGTCGGTTTCTTTGCTCCTCAGCCAGCTCGTGAGGCACCCATCTTTCCAGCTTTTTGGTCTCTCCAATTTCCTTCAGCTGTGTTGTGACTGACGCCAAGAACCTTCGCTATCTCCCTGGTACCTTTGTGTGGATTCTCCTCTACCACATCTCTCAGCTTGTCCTCATCAACATCACTATGCCTCCCACGACCTTCATGTTCTTCCTAGCTCTCATCTCCATTCCGGAACTTCTGATACCAACGATACGCCGTCCGAATTGTGGAACATCCTTGACCGAATGCGGCGTATCTTCTCGTCCGCCTCCTTAGCTGTAGTGCCCAGCTTGAATTCATACAAGTAAATGCCTCGGATTACCCTTTTGTCCATCTGCAAAAAAGTCAATAAAACTCTAAAGTTTCCCCACTTTTACATAGAAAATTTGGTACTCTCCGGTAGAGCAAAGTTTGCGCTTTTAAATGATGTGCCACATGTTACGGTTTGTTCTTGATCAGACGCGTAAAGACGCGCCAAGAAATGGCGCGAGCCAGTGCCATTTAATTCGTTACAACCTAATAGTTCTACGGGATGTCGTGGAGGCGATTTGAATGCGTATTTGGCCATACAATGAATTACGGTGGCCAGCCGATGAACAACTCAGCGCTTTATCCTTCCCAGACAAGTCTGGCACCAATTCACCGACCCCGGAAGGATGAAAGGCTTGGTTGGCCTGGGCGGGAAGTCCGAACCAGGAACCTGGTATCGGGTGCACGCGACCACACGCGCCATTGAGAAAGGCTATTTTTTAAATTTAGTTTAAAAAAGGGCATCAATTATTCTGTGTACGAAAACAAGGGAGCGCGAAATGCACTCGACTAGATCGTGGCCACTTTTATTTGATTGTTAGTGCAAATACAGCGTAGTTGAAATAGCGACGTTAGGATATGAGTTTCTGTATCGGTTGGTGCTGTATCGTTTACATTCGTGTTACTCCACGCATATAGAATTTTTGCTCTCGATCAAATAAAAATCGCAACGATCCAATGGAGCGCATGAGTACTTTTTTCAATAGACTAAATGATTGCTGCTTTTTGCGCTTAAAACACAATTTAGTTCATCCCGAATACGGATGAGTGCTGATCGGTCCCACGAGGTGTGGATGTTGCGTTCGATCAAATGGCGCCGGTGGTGTAAAGGCGTAGAGCATTAACGGTGAGAGGGAGATACGGGTTCGAGTCCCGCCTGGCGCTAGAAGTTTAGATCGCAGCAGAACATCGTTCTGACAATTGAGTTCATTATTTTTGCTTAAAAAATGAAAAAAAACTCAAAGAGTATTAGCATGCTTGGCGAGTGAGTTAAGAAATTTCAGACAAAGTCATAGTGAATATTCCTTGAACAAAAAACTATTGCAGCCGACTCGGAGTGTCTCTAGCATAATGCCAGAGACGCTCTTTTTTATTCGGAGGAAAGAACTGAAAAAATAACATTCTAGCGCATACAGAATTATTACTATTGATCAGATGAAAATCGGAACGATTCAACGGGTCAAGTGCATGGCGCGATCTATTTTTCTAATAAACCAAACGATTGCTGCCTTTTTTTGCTCCTTAATACACAATTTAGTTCATTATTTTTACTCAGAAAATGAAAAAGAGCGTTAAATTATAGCTTAACGTCTTATTCATTATTTTTCCTTAAAAATAGTTTTTCAAATGCCAAACAGTTCACTCACTAATTCAAGTAAATTAAAATTTTCAAAAGAAACTTATGATAAACGCTCCTTGAACAAAAAAAACTCCTTTAATCGACTCGGAAAGTCTTTTGTTTAATCCGGAAGACGCTCTGTTTTATTTGGAAGTTGTTCATTTGGAAGTTTGACTTCAGAAGTGTAAAGCTTGCCTAGATTGGTTGATCATCAGAATGCAGGGACGACAGCATGTACTAGATATACCTTGAAAATTTCTGAAATAATATGTCCGTTATTTCAGACTCCGTAGACGTTGAACCACGGCCTTACCAGAGAAGAGGAGACGAGCCGTTGAAGTATGGCTCCGAGAACAATTCTCCGTACACACGAAGCCTTGAAGTCTAGTCGCATAGGGCTGGTGCCTTCGAATCGTGACGGGTTATTGCGTTCTGCCTTTTCTGATGCTTTTGCTTTATTCATTTCAAATAGATTCACCCTACACACATTACATTTCGACGGCTGTCAGCAATGGCTAACCGTGACGCATTCGCAGTTCGCTTCTTCTTTTTAAACGAAGCATTTCTTGTAATTTTTAAGGTCTGATAAGTCAGACGCCTTGATTGTCTATCTCACAACTTTACGAGCAGGCCAACTGCCTTCTATTAGAAATGACCTTTTTCTGAGAGCTTTCAAGATGTCCACTGTGATCGCCTATGCACTCCTGTCACTTTGTCGTTCGTTGTGCTTTACTCTGTCTAGTCTAGAATGTCATGCAATGTTCGGTTTGTCTTCAGTGCAACCAGTGGCAAACTGACACTGCAGGAACTTTGTTTAATAACTCTTATACGACACATGATCGTTTAGCTCAGCATACACTACCGGTGATGATTTCCGCTTCATATTTCTTTTTCAATTGTGTACTTATTTTTCACACAAGTGCCGTTTGCAATGTATGATCTCAGTGATTCGGATGTTTAAAGTGAAAAGTATAGAATTTTTATTGTAAATAAACTCTATTCGTCATTTCCTGACCTGATTTCATGTGTGCCAGTACAACAACTTTTAGTGGATGTTCACCTAGTCGGGAGGTGGCAGTTGCGCAGGTCATCATGTCGCACAACCATATCCACTGAATTTACATCAAAATCCTCACATCACGGGACAGCATATGAGTAACTCGTAGAAACTCAAGGGAGATAATGGAACGCAAGGCGCACTACATGCCCCCTCCGATTAGGATAGATCCTGACTAGGTGCATAAGGTGCGAGTTCGAGTCCTGCCTGGTGCAAGAGTTTATTATTTATTTATTTATTAGGTTGTAACGAAATAAATGGCACTGAACCACTGTAAATTTAAACAGTTAATATCTCGGCTTGTAGGCAAGTTTATTGATCGAAATAAAAACCTTCTGATTCTACACATCTTTGCCAACGTGACACAAGCTTTTTTATCCCAGTAGCATAACAATCAGAAGTTCTGGAATTGACGAAATCTTCGAAGGCACTTTCGGCATCCTGTTGGTATTTGAATATTTCCCCACCAAGAAGTCGCCAAGATGCTTGAAGAAATGGTAGTCTGTTGGGGAGAGGTCGGGAGAAAACGGAGGATGTGGTAGAGTTTCAATGCTCAGCTCATTCAATTTCTGCAACGTCATTCGTGCTACATGGGGCGAGCATTGTCGTGCAGAAGGAGAACTCGCCTTCGGTTTACCAAGGCCGGCCGGATATCCTTCAACTTTCTCATCATTTCTTCAATTTCAATGCAGTACTTCTCTGCCGTGATGGATTCACCGGGAGGGAGGAAGCTGTGGTGAATAATTCCCAGCGAACACCACCATACTGTCACCATTACTTTCTTTTGGTGCAATTCCGGCTTCGCAAAAACCTTCGATCGTCGCCTGTTGTCGTACATTATCCATTTCTCGTCACAGGTTACGATGCGATCAAGGAATGGGTCCATTTCGTTCCGTAGAAGCAGTGCGGACGAGATCTCATATCGTCGGTTTCTTTGCTCCTCAGACAGCTCGTGAGGCACCCATCTTTCCAGCTTTTTGGTCTTTCCAATTTCCTTCAGATGCCGGGCAGCTGTGTTGTGACTGACGCCAAGAACCTTCGCTATCTCCCTGGTACCTTTGTGTGGATCCTCCTCTCTCAGCTTGTCCTCATCAACATCACTATGCCTCCCACGACCTTCATGTTCTTCCAAGCTCTCATCTCCATTCCGGAACTTCTGATACCAACGATACGCCGTCCGAATTGTGGAACATCCTTGACCGAATGCGGCGTTGATCTTCTCGTCCGCCTCCTTAGCTGTAGTGCCCAGCTTGAATTCATACAAGTAAATGCCTCGGATTACCCTTTTGTCCATCTGCAAAAAAGTCAATAAAACTCTAACGTTTTCCCACTCTTACATAGAAAATTTGGTACTCACCGATAGAGCAAAGTTTGCGCTTCTAAATCATATGCCACATGTTACGGTCTGTTCTTGATCAAACGCGTAAAGACGTGCCAAAAATGGCGCGAGCCAGTGCCATTTAATTCGTTACAACCTAATATTACATCTCGTTTATCGCAACGGCACAAACAAGTATCTACGTGCTTCTTTTGCGAAGAGTTCAGCGAACCTGCTCGGAATCCCTTCCATCAGAGCGGTCCAGTTTCTCATGGCTTCTTTTGTCCTTGTCCCTCTGTATCTTGCGATGTCGTCCAGCCATCTTGTTCTTGGTCTCCCTTTACTTCGTTTTTTATCAGGAATCCAATCAGCTGCAATGCGTGCCCATGAACGTTTGTTTCTACAGAGCTTATTTGCGAACAGCCACTTCCTTTTGAGCGCATGGTGAATCTAATCCTTGAGTCCTGATCTGTGGCGAATAACTCTTGACCGTGTTTTATCGCCGAAGCGAACACCAAGAATTGATCTTTCAAGTCTTCATTGTGCGGATCGTAGTCTTGTAGTAGTTTCTTTTAACCATGACCGAGTTCCGCAACCGTATAGAACGATAGGGAGCACGCAACAATTAATGAGCTTCTTTTCAGCTGGACTTCGACGGCCTTGGAGCGAAGAAGCAGTCGATATTTAAAATAGACTTCTCTTCCTGCTTGAATCCTTTTCTGAATCACTTTTAGTGGATTGCCCAGGTTTGACAAGAGCTGTCCAAGGTAAATAAATTCGTTGACATCTTCTATAATTTCTCCATTATTTGTATTACATCCCCTTCCGTGTCGATTGTTGGTCTACCAAGATTCATCCACTTGGTTTTCTAGTAATTCATTTCATATCCGACTCGACCTGACATCTCTGCTAGATCTCCTGCAATGCTTTGTAGTTCGTCGCAATCATGATCAACCAATACGACATCATCAGCATATGCGAGGTATGAAAGCTTCTGTAGCTTCTTCGCAAGAGTTTAGATCGCAACAAAGCATCCTTTAACAACGACACACAGGATGGATCCCTTTGGGTTCACCATGATATTTGGAGAGAAACTCTGTAAGTGCAAGAACAGCGCGACTCCGAGACGATTTATGGTTAGATTTCCGCCCAGGCCATCCAATTCTTCCATCCCTCTGAGGTTAAGCTAACACAACACAACCACCTAAAGATACATAAGGGCCTGTTCATACTTCGAGCGACAAGAGCGACAAGAGCGACTGGAGCGACGGATGGAATGTGGAGTACGTAATTACGTAAACCATATTACACCGCACTCCATCCGTCGCTCCAGTCGCTCTTGTCGCTCGAAGTATGAGCAGGCCCTAATGCAATCTTCACCTGCTTGCTGTTGCTTTTTATTGCATGATTCAAATAAAGGGTAAAATAATACAGACGTTGGTGCGATCCCTTTCGGGATCGGCCAATCGTTCTACGTCCACGGAATATCGTGGAAGAAGTTCAAATTCCTATTTGGATAAAACAGTGACTTATGGTTTAAAAAATCGATTTTTCATGTTTATTAAAGCCAATAATAAAACAGCGAAGTAAAAAATATGAAAAAATGACAACTCTATGATTCGCTATAAATGGATATGCGATAAAGGACGGTGTTACTCATTCTCTTTTGGAATGCGCCACGCACTCTACTTCTACGGGATGTCGTGGGGGCGATCTGTATGCGTATTTGGCCATACAATGACTTGCGGTTGTCAACAGAGGGAAACGTCATTGTTTTATCCTACCTAGAGAAGCCTGGTAGCAAATTACCGACCCCTACAGGATCAAGGGTTTGGTTGTTCTGGAAATGTGAACCAGGAACCTGGAATCGGGTGCACGCCACAGCCGGCCACTCCTCCGACTGCGGTACATGCTCCCTGTCAATTTAATGAAATGAAACTAAAAAGCACGACAGTATACACATAATATAGTGTGATAGTACAATCTGTTTGTTTTCTTCATTGTATTAGCCGCACATCTACGTGCTATAATTTAAAAAATGAAATAATTGACCGTGTATACGCACTGTAATATATACCATTTTCACTTAAAACTCAACGTTGTCCAAAACGAATTCAGCGTTGTTCAAAACAAATTCAACGTTTTTCAAACCAATTTCAACGTTCTTCTGGAATCTTCCTCCGTATCATATAAACATATCCCTCCACTCTTTCTTGCCATTGGACGATATGACAAGTTTGCAAACAACATGAACAACGATCAACAAGACGTTCAACAATGTCAGCGACACGCCCGATGCAGTCGAGTCTGTATCAGTTTCCATAATTTTCAACGTACTAACGAAACTCCATATCACACTTAAAAAAGGCCTTGGCAGATTCACATCACACTTCAAAACGCCTAAAGGCCTAAAAAAGGACTTACTTTCACTTGCTCATTCTGCTGTTCGTCCCGTTCTTCGAGAACACCTCTTCTTGTAGGTGGCCTAGTTTCCGCGTAGCTGAACATTTTCAGGACAACTTACCATTCCCTTTACAGCACCCAGTTCTCCTTAGACGACTAAGGATGTTGTGTACTTACTTGATATTTCATAGAACAATACGAAATTGTAACTGAATGGGCTGTAAACACAACAGTTTTTGGGTGAAAATGCTTCCCTGAATGCGTAGAAATCAGGGATGTGGGAAAAAATTCTGGAAAAGAAGACGAAAGACGTAACAGAAATGCTAAGCTTGCACTTCTCGCTCGAGTTTACCTTTATCTTCGTCAGAGAGCATCACGTCATCGGCATATGCCCTAGTTTATACTTGCGCCGCCACGCGGCGCGGCACCACGGTCGCCGTAGGCGCCTTTTATACTCGTGTCGCCGCGCAGCGCGGCGTGATGGTTGTCATACCCGCCGGGCGGCGCCGCACCACTTTCATACTCCGCCGCCTCAATACACCACATTTGACGGAATTTCTGGTTACGGTATTCGGCGAATCGCGCCGCTGGAGAGAAGGGCGGGGCGCGGCGCGATCAGCTGCGGCAGGCTCGGTGTGGAGTGGGCGATTTCACACTGGAATGAATCATTTTGCTATGCTTGCTTTTTTGGTTTCCCAACTAACAGGACAAAAAGGGTGCAGCAAAATGATGACACTATTGTATTTTCAGGACTCCAGGGGCTGGATTTATCAAATACTAACCCACAGGTATAGGGGCAGAGACACCCACGATGAAGGCTGCGTCCCTGACTCTTACCTTATCTCTACCTTGATTCTTATATTATCTCTACCCCTTATACCCCGCATACCCACGGGTTTAATTGTTGATGAATCCGGCCCCGGAGCTCGAGGAGAGGCCGAAAAAACTATTTCGACCCGACATCGCCCAAGGGAGGGTTATTTAGGGTGCTGATCACGAATCAGACATCCGCTTTTTGTATTACGCTACAGCTTGGGCAAATTTGGTGACCATGACCTTAGTCTCCTCTAACTAGGGTAACCTAAGACGCGAATGAAGATCTGTAGACATTGCCGAAGTTCCACCTACCACGCTAAAGACATTTTTAGTGCACAAAGACTCCGGAATGGCCATAAGAGAAAGAATTCTAACTGACTTCTCGACGATGTGTGCCCTCCTGCAATTTTAGTTCTGGACCCGCACATGTTGCAAAATAAAAGACCGTTTAGTGCCATTTGCATTGCAGTATTCGACAATACCACACTCACCAGCTTCAACCGTACGTTGAGCGGACGACTTCGACCCTAGCCAAAAAGAGGATTCGTCTTTCCCCACAGGAGTCCCACCACTAACATTGGCAAGATGTATTCCGCGGATCAACCAGACGAATCCTTTCTGTCTTGGTCCTCCATTGACTCATGGGCCGTCTTCAAGTCATCCGTCACGGAGCGAGCAGAACCTCATTGCCGCGGCGCATCGGTGACGCTCCGCTTTCTGGCTGTAATCTCGCAGCGGCGCGTCAAATTCGGGTTCGCGTCAGTTTGGATTTTTCCACGACGGAATCCTTCCTCACCGTCACGCTAATAAAGCCAATAGAGATATAGTAGTAGTAGTAGTTGCAATAGAGATATATTGGTTTCAAAAGACATGAAGGTAGAAGAGAATTCTAGATATGCCCTTGAAAAGCGACGGAGGCATTGTGCTCACGACTATTGTCAGAAGCCATACATATTATACAGGTGCTCTAGCTGCGGAATACATTCCTTGCCTAATATCAGCAAGGCTAATTGGCGCTAGCTCATTATGGATTCAAAGCCTCACCTCCATCGAGAACTGCTAGCGATCAGTTCCTGTTCCCAGTTTCTCAACCCCGAATTTTTTGTCCAATATCAGCACGTAGTCGTACTGATATCAGACAAAGAATGTATTCCACAATTTCGAGCCGATCACTAGGACAAGTATAAAATAGCTTCTGTCAGCGGTTTTCGGCACATTGCCTCCATCTATAGTTGTGCTCGAATGACCTATTCAAATAGGTATTCGAATGATTTTCATTCGAATTTGAATATTCGAATTCGAATATTCGAAAAATCGGGTTTTTCGAATGTATTCGAATTCGAATGTTCAAAAAATCGCGTTTTTCGAATGTATTCGAATTCGAATGTTCAAAAAATCGCGTTTTTCGAATGTATTCGAATTCGAATGTTCAAAAAATCGCGATTTTCGAATGTATTCGAATTCGAATGTTCAAAAAATCGCGTTTTTCGAATATATTCGAAATTTGAATGCTCGAAAATTGCGGGTATTCGAAACCATTCGAACATTCGAAAATTGCCAAAAACACACAATTATTCGAACGTTCAATGGATGCCATTCGAATAGGCAAATTAGGATCTGCATTGTTTTGCGAAGCCTATGCATGGATATTTTGCATTGAAAGTCCAGAAATTGTAAGCACGCCGCCTCCCTTTCACTCCATATATGATGAGTCTCCTAATCCCTCTTTCACAACTCCACGCAGGAAACAAGAAGCACGGCTGAATCAGAAGCTGAACCTTTAGCTTTATTCACAGAAGGGCTTACACTTTCATTCGTATTCGAATTTTTTGTACTGGACCTCAGGAACCAGTTTTCTGTTTGACACTGCCTACGACTAATCTTGTTTTTCGTCCTCATCTTTGCACCATTGAACTTTGCTAGATCTCTTGTTCTCTATAGGGGACCACTAGTATTTTATTTATTTATTATTTATTTATGGGTATAGACGGATGTCTAGCGTAAAAAATGAACAAAACAACACTTGAGGAACAAATGCGTACTAATCACATCTTTCTGTTAACATTTAAACATACAATGACTGCAAGGCGTCAACAACATTTACTATTTCGTATAATTTTACAGGCTTGAGTAGACAACCTCGTCAAGTCCTCGTACTTACCAAGTAGCAAATTGAAATCCTTGAGAATCCGATAAGTAAGGAAATCTGATCTGACTCGTGATCTAGCAAGTGGGAGTCGAAGAATGAGCTTTCCTCTTATAGAACGTGTCAGTTCACCATCGATAAAATCTACTGGATATAGCAGCTTTTTAGCTAGAATTTTACACAACATAAAAAGATCTGCAACTTTTCGCCTAGCGTTCAGTGATGAAAGACGAAAGTAAATCGCCCGTTGATGTCCGCATAGATCCGAAAACATTAAGGGCTTCGGCGACGCTGTTGTCGGCGACGTCGGTGACAGTGTTGAGCGGGTGCTACACAATGCGCTCAACACTGCTGCCGACAACAGCATCGCCGAAGGGGTGAAAGTCGTTAGTCCCGACTCGGATGCGCACTGACAATGCCGACAGTGCCTGCGGAGCCAAATAACGTCGACTCGCACCGTGCCACCCGCCGCTTCGCGACGAGCTCCAAGGCAGCCCTCGCCGCCGTGCGATGGTGATCTAGCCGAGCACGGGAGCCTGCAGATCGATCTCGACCCACTGAGGACGAACTTCACAGATCGACCAGATTTACAATTACAGTAGATAACTTATTTAGAGGGTTTACAAAGGCAGCGTAAAGAGTTGTACTGGTGCGAGACCTACACACTTTCATATCAGAATTTCGAGCTCTACCTGATGGGCTGCACAAGAACGCTTAAAAATTCCTCTGCAAAGATATTTTGACGCAGGCTTTTAGCTAAAGGCTTCACGAACAATTAGGCACGAATCCTGCATTCTTTATTATCAAAATTTTAAGCTCTATCTATTGGGCTGTGCAAGAATGCTAAAAAAATTCCCGGTGGAGATATTTTGACACAGGCCTCCGGATAAAGACTGCGCGGCACAAGTGTACTTAATGTACCGCACTAAATCTTGTTCAAAGTATGTCTATGAGGGGTAATCTGCCATGGGAAGAACGAATATCATAGTCGTTTTTTGCGGAAATACCTTATAAGCCCGCTATATTAGGTTCGAATCGCCCAAGGCCTTGCGAAATAGCGCGCGCAGGTAAGAGACACAGACTCCACCCCCTACCAGCACGCATTCGCGGCCGTCTTCGAGGGGAGGGGTTACCATAGCATGCCTTGGACTGCAGGCGTGGCGACTAGATACACACAGCGAATGTTGATGCAGTCCTATTTACTCGTTTCAATTACAGATTTAGTATTATTTTCTTCCGAATTGGACAAGGGAGGGAACTCTAGGATGAAGCAATTTTAACACTGGCTAGTGGGCCCATACCCCGGAGTCCCTCTCCCTGCCCGATTCTGTGCTCTCCTCCGCTGGTGCGGAGGAGAGTACAAATCAGCTTTCATGGCTTTTCGAGATTTCAAGGCTTCTGCCCCTGGCTAAGCTCTGCTGCAGACTAGAGACGGCGAAATAGTGCGAACCGGTAGAAGGCGCACACTCTGCGTCTCTTACTAGCATGCGCTATTTCGCAAGGCCTTGGGCGATTCGAGTTTAATATAGCGGGCTTATACGGCATTTCCGCAAAAAACGACTATGATATTCATTCTTCCCATGGCAGATTACCCCTATTAAACCTATTTTGAACAAGATTTAGTGCGGTACCTAAGAACACTAGTACCGTCTGCGCGAACAATAGTAGAGAGCCTTCCTAGCAGAATCCTGTTCTAGTTTTTTTCATAATATTTCTCAGGTTCTTCTAAGATCCTCGACATCTTTATGAACCTTTGTGATACCTAGCACGATATTTCTCGAGACTAAGACTGAAAAGGTAAGTGTAAAAATTCATGATAATTGAATTTTATCACACAACATGTCAAATTGTTCTTCCAGTGTCATGCCAGTAGAATAAAGCTGCATCCTTCATGAATGAAGAAAAACTTCTGAGGAGGAGCACCGTTATTTTAAGCATTAGTAAACATTTCACCATCAAGTCTATGTCCTGGACAAAATTTGTTTTGCATTGTTCGTGCAGTCTTTATCCGGACGCCTGCAGAATATCTCCACAGTGGAATTTTTAAGCAGTCTTGTACAGCCCAACAGATAGAGCATAAAATTTTGATAATAAGGATAAGGATAAAGGACGGCGTTACACAATCCCTTCTGGGATGCGCCAGCGCATTCTACTTCTACGGGATGTCGTGGAGGCGACATGAATGCGTATTTGGCCATACAATGACTTGCGGTGGCCAGCCGATGAACAAGTCAGCGCTTTATCCTTCCCAGACAAGTCTGGTACCAATTAACCGACCCCGGAGGGATGGAAGGCTTGGTTGGCCTGGCCCCTTGGGCGCGTGTAGCGCAGTCGGAGGAGGCGCGACTGCCGCGTGCACCCGATACCGGGTTTCTGGTTCGGATTTCCCGCCCAGGCCAACCAAGCCTTCCATCCCTCCGGGGTCGGTGAATTGGTACCAGACTTGTCTGGGAAGGATAAAGCGCTGACTTGTTCATCGGCTGGCCACCGCAAGTCATTGTATGGCCAAATACGCATTCATGTCGCCTCCACGACATCCCGTAGAAGTAGAATGCGCTGGCGCATCCCAGAAGGGATTGAGTAACGCCGTACTTTATCCTTTATTTTGATAATAAAGTATACAAAATTCGTGCCTAATTGTTCGTGAAGCCTTTGGCTCGAAGCCTGCGTCAAAATATCTCTACAGAAGAATTTTTAAGCGTTCTTTTACAGCCCATCAGATAGAGCTCGAAATTCTGATGTGAAAGTGTGTAGGTCTCGCACCAGTACGATTCTTTACTCTGCCTTTGTAAATATTCTAAATCAGTTATCCACTGTAATTGTAAATCTGATCGAATCGATCTGTGAAGCCTCGCTCTCAATTGGGTCGCGGTCGACCTGCAGGCTCCCGTGCTCGGCTAGGTCACCATCGCACGGCGGCGAGGGCTGTCTTGGAGATCGTCGTAAAGCGGCGGGTGGCACGGTGCGAGTAGACGCTAATTGGCTCCGGAGGCACTGTCGGCATCGTCAGTGCGCATCCGATTCGGGACTAACGTCTGCCTCCCTCGCCGAAGTATAACATAGGCCTAAGGGTTTTGTGCACCAAGTATTGACCTTCGCGCAAATTTCCTACCTTCCAAATTTCCTACCTTCACTGCGAGGTTCTGTGATCCTATCGTAGCCTTTCTAAGCTTTCTTTTCACATCAAGTTGATTTTTAATCCTAAAGTGCAGAGGCCGCCTTGTTTCCATAGTATGTTCGCCGCCTGAGGGTTGGCAAATCAGGATCACTATTCGATGCAGTTCATTCACTACTAGCTGAGTAGTAGACCATACAGTTGGGGTGCAGTAGGGACGATAATATAAGCGGGCTAGTGGGTACAAGATTTCTAGGTGATAGATCAATTACAGCAACCGGATTTTACAACTGCTCAGACACGTCCGATCAAAGGTGCTAACTTCATAAGAAACAAAGGACGCTATGAAGGGTTTTTCGAAACAAGGGTAGGCCTTCCTTTTCGAACCGCATCTAGGTGAACACTTATGGACAGCGTGATCATTAAGAGCAACTATCTCGGGACCATTTCCGTGAGGCATTGCCTTTTCCTTCCTTGTACACACACGCCCATGCAAAATGTTTCTTAGGTCTGCCTTTCTGCCAATTTGGATGGAGCGAAGGTTTATGGAAAGGATGCAGTTTCTTTTATTTGCTTCTGTGCCGAACGAGGTCGTAACGTTGATCAGTCTTTACTGAGTTTCCTAACATTCCGACCGTTATCGTTTTTGCACGCCAAAATTACTCAACGATTCGGACATTGCCTTCTAATAATCAAGCACCTGATAGGTTGGAGCTTTTCGGCTATTGTCCAGACGCGTAACTGGAAACCTGAATCTACTAACAAGTAGTTCAATCGCTGATCTACACACTCTTGGGGGACTTATTAGGACTACCAATACAAGGAGGGGAGAGGTTAGTCTGCTCAAGATTGATCTTCCTTGCAATCCCATAAGGCGCAGAAGTATGAAAACATCTAATCGCGAAGTTTTCCTTAAGAAACGCTGCTTCTGTTTGTTGGGTTTGGTTATCATTTAGTAACACACTTGCTTCGTTTAGGTGGTCTTAGGCATCGACAAAAAGAAGTCAGATCACTCAATGTTTCTCGGATATGCTCTTCTTGGTCCTGGATTGGCTGTCTATAACCCGAAAGTACTTGTCCATTTCACCTTATGTCGTACATAGGATATGTTGTTCAAATATCGGCAGGACAGCAAAAAAGCGACACCACTTCAGTCCTTGATGTAAAGTAATGGCAAAAACATTGGTGCCTATAATATATATCCGTCACGCCTATCGGCGCTCCTCGCACTTGCGCACTTCGCGCGATGTTGCAGTATCACCAAGGTAATGGTAAGGACAATCACATCAAGCCCGTTGCTCTGCTCATTCTGCTTTCTTCCCTTCCTAGCAGTACAAAAGGCAATATTTAAGAACCTTGTTATGTTCCAACCTTGCTCTACCTTGCTTAAGATCACGTGAGTAGTTTTGCGGTATGAAGACATCCAGAACCTCCCCCCCCCCACCGCCACTACTCTTCTCAACTTCGGAGAAGCATCATCTTCGGAGGGTTAAGTGACAGTCGGCGATATCTGAGTCCCCATTCACGTTGAACGACGACTTCGGTACGTCTTCTGAATCCGCATGCACGTTGGGTGACGAGTTTTCTGGATCCCCAGACAGTTGGACGAAGCCTTCGGCACGTCTTCTGAATCTCCAAGCACATAGAAGACCTTTGCATACTTTTTGCTATTTTATGACTAACTTTCTCCGATTTCTCGCCTATTCTATGACTAATTTCTGCGCGGCGCCGATCAATAGCTCTTAGCGCTTTATTGTATAGTATGGTAATTATAACAAACTTTCACTTTTTGTGCAGCATATGTACTCCTGGGATCATTCAGCTGTAGAAAACCCAATCTGTTGCATGGTGCAGATTGTAGAGCAAAAAATAGCTCCTATTGTAAAGTATTGAAACTTTGAAACGCGGCGCACAGAGCACTAAAGTAGGCGGTTCCATGAAAAGGGTGGTGCTGAAATGTATTGCGCGGAGGCGCTCATTGAGGAAAGAAAAGAAACAGGCCATGCTATTTTATTCGTCGGAACTCGAGCTGACTATGGGTCTGACTTTGTTGGGAGTGGGGTCAACTGCGGTCAAGTTTTCGGCTTGAACAATCGTTGGGTAAGCACTGTAGAGAAGGCAGATATTATATTATACACATCTATTCGACGACTACTTTTCTCAATTACGGAGACCATTTAGACCTATAAAGTTTCCGCACTCTCCGATGCCATCAAAAATAATGCACAAACAACACTCAAGAACTTCTCAGGGATACGCATAACTCTAAGCTCCTTCTTATGTACATTTCATGTTTATTAGGTAATGTGAATAAAAGGTGAAGCAGATGGCACCTTCCAGTTTCGAAGATCTCCATCATGATGACCTTGGTCTCCGATGAAGCAAATAGTTTCATTGAGAGTTTCCAGGGGTTCCATGGTAAGGGGTCCCATGGTAAGTCGAGAAGGTGGATGCCCGTATGTAACCCCCAGCAATTCTAACCAAAGGAAAGCGCTCCACCATACACCTGCTATATCCCGTGCGATTTCACCTGTCCCTTTATTGGGCTAAGGTAAGGTATGGCCTTTGGAATCTATTTATCAGTCGACCAGAAAACAGAACCAAACTTTTTAAGGACGTGTTGTTTGGTTTGATGACCTGTAACATATTTCATCCTTTCAGGCATAGAAGAATTCGGTGGAAAGATCACTCCATTAAAACTTCGCTTAACGCTTTGCAAACGAATGTAAATTTCCTACTACGTCAGGGTAAACCATCTATTGGTCATTGCCACCAAAGCACCAGCCGTGTTTTTTTCCTTTCTGTAACCCAATGTTCCATTCGAAAATATTTAAATATTCGAATAGAATATTCGAATCGATATTCGAATTCGAATGTTCAAAAAATCGAGTTTTTCGAATGTATTCGAATTCGAATGTTCAAAAAATCGCGTTTTTCGAATGTATTCGAATTCGAATGTTCAAAAAATCGCGATTTTCGAATGTATTCGAATTCGAATGTTCAAAAAATCGCGCTTTTCGAATGTATTCGAATTCGAATGTTCAAAAAATCGCATTTTTCGAATGTATTCGAAATTCGAATGTTCGAAAATTGCGGGTATTCGAAACCATTCGAATATTCGAAAATTTTGCGAGAGCACAACTATACCTCCATCCCTTTTCAGTGACACCGTATGTTCATACTCTCAAGGGTGATGTACTCTCCAAGGCCACTAATTTCATTCAGGAATTCTGCGAATAAATCCGTCAAAAATGGGTGGAACGCGTAGATAGGCCGTCCCGATATTTTTTATCGTTACGGACCCAGTCAGCCACGGCTCTCATCCTACGGGTGTCATCAAAACACAAGGTGGCCTGCCCACCTTATTTTTGGAGGACTTGGCCGCAACTTCAGCCTCTGTTCCCCAAACGTCTTTTTTTACTTTATTAAGCCGTTAACAGACCACGCACAAAGATCACGTTAAGGTAAGCTCCACTTCGATTCCCGACACCTGGCCTCTCGAATCGGAGTAGAGCGGGCGGTGAAGAGGTGCGAATATACAGGGTGCGTCAAAAGGTCTTCGAAGCATGTAACTGACCGCCCAAACGGCTGTTTTAAAGCAAATCAGATGATATTCATAAAATTCGTTACTATTGACCGGGCTCATAAAAAGAAATTTCGTTTAATTTCGAGATGGCTTCCTTTAGTACGAATACATGCCTTCAATCGCTCGGGGAACGATCCACGGCAACACGCAGTGGGTGTTCATCAATCTCTCCTCAGGCTTTCTTCAGGGCTCTTTGAAATGAAGCACTGTTTGTGTGGGATGTTGCATAGGCCTTACTGTTCAATATGGACCAGACTGTGTTGTCCATCGGATAGAGGTTTGGGCTGAGCGGGGGCCACTCTTCGGCTGAGGTGAAATTTGGAAAATTGTCGACGCACCACTTCTGTACCACTCTAGCCATGTGAGCTGGCGCAGAATCCTGGTGATAAGTCCAGTCGCTTTTTAGGGCACAGATTCCCAAGGAAGAATGTTTTTCTTTCAGGGTGCCTTCTAGGTAGTTTTATAGTTACAGTTTTTACAGTTTTTTTTTCGACATGCAGTTCTCCATTACAGTGCGCAAACCATTTGCATCAGCCATCTGGAACAAAAGAACATTCAGACACAAAGAATTGGTATATGAGAGGGTAAGAGTAGGACAACATTGCCACATAAAAGCTTGGTTGAGCGAAGTGCATCACCCCATATAATGAGCCTGAAACAAAAGAGTCCAAGAACTTTTGACGCCCACTGTATAAGCGTCTTTACCACCATACAACTCATACAGCTTACAGTATTCTTGCACTCATCGCAGACGGTGACTGTAGCATAGAGAGTCGCAATAAGGCATTTTCTTTTCAAATTTCCTATCGAAATAATCGAGATTTAGAGTGATGCTTCGCTGGATCGTCTTGATTGCGCTTTCGTTCTTCTGTGTTACAATGACTAAGGTGAGCTCTGGAAAGAACGGCCGTTCTCGTGCTTAAACGGTTCTGCGCCAACTCTTCGCGTTACAGGCAATCAGAGGTCCGGAGATTTGCGCCTACGTTTGGCCTTGCAAAAAGTGAGAAAAGTGCTAACGTGCTGCTCGACGTCGTCTTCGAGCCTCTTCTATTCTACGCCTCCTTGGTGGAGACCGAAATAAAGTATCATAAAGACGACGTTGCTTTGCAGTTTGGATGGTCGTGCATGTTTGATTCGTAGCTTTTGCAGCGCGTCCTCCCAACTAGGATAGATCGAAGCTTGATCGGTTGGTCAATGTGGGAAGGCAGTTACATCTTTCATTGACCTGGCATTGAACTATGAAGCCCTCCTTTACAAGCTCCATATACAGGCAGCCTGCTAATCCAAATTGCCGACTAAGAATCATCGCTTGCTTTATATTGACAAGCCCTATCTCCTGCATCAGAAACCACCAACACTTATGAGATATTCTCAGAGGACAACGCGGTCTGAGGGACCAAACCCTGGAAGAAAACTGAAGTTACAGTCATTTATGCGGAGAAAGATGAAGAAGAATCAAGCGGAATGCGTCATGACTGTTGTTATCAAACTGCTCTAATAGTCCCCTCGTTCCTCAAACCTTCACTGAACCGAGAGCTAGCCGGTGCGGACGCTTCTGAAGCTTTGACGATCTTTTAATACTTCTTTGCACCTCGACCTGAATTTATTCCCTACGGTTGTTGCCGTCGTGACCGAGTGTGTCTACAATATATATCATTTTCAGGTCGAATTGGACATGTTTCAAATCAAATCGGACACTCTTCTAGGCTTGCCTAAGACACTTTAAATCAAAGAAAACTCTTCCGAATTGTAACAACCTTTATACAGAACAATACGAAGCAAGTAAGTACACACCGAGGATTGGAGTCGATTGGCAAGGTGCAAAAATTGGGTCGCTGGGTACCTCACGACTTGACACAACATGACATGGATCGCGGAGCCGATGTCGCTCTGTCTCTCCTTACCCTCAGACGTACCCACGGGTGGCTGGACAACCTTGTCACCGGGGATGAGAAGTGGATACTCTACTCTATTTATCACCGGCGTGCACAGTGGGCTGACGCAACTGGAGAGGCAGAGGACGTTCCGAAACCCGACCTTCACCTGGAAAAGGTGATGCTATGCATTTGGTGGAGCGCTCTTGGCGTAGAATACTGGGAGCTGCTGAACGAAGGGATAACAGTGACGGCAGAGGTTTACGTCAACCAACTGAGGAAGTTGAGAGCCCACCTTCAAACCACACGAGGAGAGCAAGTGAAGGTGTATTTTCAACACGACAACGCTGGACCGCATATTGCTAGAGCGACGGCGGCTGAGTTGGCGGACTACGAATGGACCGTTCTTCCACATCCACCTTGCTCAGCAGATCTCGCTCCTTCTGATTATCATTTGTTCTCAAGCCTTTAACGCTATTTGAACGGTCAGCAATTTAGGAACCGAGAGGATGTCAAGGAGGATCTGCTCACATTTTTCGAATCACAGCCGGCCACGTTTTGGAGAAAAGCCATCCATGACTTACCAGCACGTTGGCGAAAGACAACTGATGTAAAGGGGTTACTTCAAATGATTTCATGTTGTTGTTCGTACGTTGTGATAATAAATATTTCATGCCCCAAATGTCCGAGAACTTGTGCACCAACATAATAGAACAGGACATTCTCTTTCAAACGACATATAACACCAACCCAAAAAGTCTAACCACAGAGCAGGAGCTGTCGGCAAAATAACCTTCCTCCTTCGGACGTCCCAATTTGATGCCCTAAATATCAATAAAGGACAAGTGAGAAAATAGGACCAACATGTATTCTTGTAGCACAAGACATTGTCTTCCAAATGCTATAAAGAGCTGCGCAAAATATTCCAAACCTAAGCGGAGAGAAGCCAATGCGCAGATAGCCACTTTTCACTTTAACAACCTAAAATTAAGAAAATTCGAGATAAAAAAGAAATGTAATACATGTTCTGATAGCGCGAATCATTTTCTTTCGAAAGCTATGCAGTGCTATACTAGAGACCGCCGGCGAATTCTGCAGTGAATCGTTGAAAAAAAAACGACGAGGACTTATGGGACAACCTAACATTTATAAAGTTTTAAAATGGTAGCGTGGTTTTGACTGAGCTGCACACGAGGTAATACAGATCTTTATTGGCTAATGTTTTGGCGGTATCGCCTTCTTCAGAAAGGGGGATCAAGTCAAGATGTGGCTACCGCGTCAAACGTCGCCTCAACCTTGGAAATTCAAGACTACCTTTCGATCACGTAGTCAATAGAGAGATCGAGACCCTTACCTTATAGGAAGCCAGACGGGCCAATCGGTCGGTAGCAGGGCCACTTTCATTAAAAGGGTATTATTTAAAACTAATTTATTCTGTAGGCAATGATATTTTCCCTGGGAAATAATTATTTGTAGAACAAGCGAATCGTTACCCCTACCGACGTATCTCGCTCTTGCGCGCTTCGCGCGATGTTGCAGGATACCTGCAGTATCACTAAGAACAATCCCATCAAGCTAGCTGCTCTACTTGTTCAGCTTTATTTGCCCCTAAGCAGTGAAAAAAGACAATATTTGAGAAACTTATTATACCCCAAACTTTCTCTACATTCCTTAAGATCAGGCAAGTAATTTTGCGGTACGAAGCCACCCATCCTCCTCCCCCTACTACGCTTAACATCGGCATCATCTCCAGGCAGTTCAGTGTTGTCGATCAGGAATGGACGAAAATTTTGAAAATTTTCCCAGAACACAGAAAATCGCTTTTGTCGGAAAACGGGAAATCAAAAAACAGAAAATTTCGAAATTATCATACGACCTAATTATTCCACCCAAAGCTCCATTTTCCCAGCCGCAAATGCTTTTGTATGACTAGAAATGTAGCTGTAAACCATCGTTTTAAATTACAAGCGTTTATAAAAATTTCTAGTGCACTCCAAATTCAATACAATCAGCAAATTGAAAATCTCAACTCAGAGTTCCTAGGAATCTCGACATTTGAGGTATGAAACATTACTCATCAGCTCCGTTTCACCGTTAACGCCTCAATTAGATAATGGTCCCACTAGTAAGAAACTGGTCTTTCAGGGTACCGAACACGATTAAGGCTCATTTACCACCGCTTGCATGTTTCAACTCCACTGTACAAAATCCCTTTTGTTGGATTCTGTAGAGCTTCAGTGGTATTGCCTGTATGGATTTTGCTACTATTTGATCATTTTACTTCGTCTAACAAAGGGCTAACTACTTATGGAACCTGTCGAGGGAGAGCCGCAGTTCTCTTGTAGCCTCGCCGGCTCCGGTCGCACTCGGTCTAGCTGGACAGGGAAGAGGCGGCGAGCAAGTTGGCCAGACCGCTCACAATGCCGAACTGTCGCCAGACTGACCTGCTAGCCCCGCCTTCTGGTTTGGTGGCCCAGTCGAGTCTCAGGCGCCTGCCCGATAAGATACGATATCGTGACTCATAGGAGTCACGACACTCCGCCGCCCACGCACGATTTGGACGTCACTTGACCGAAAGTCGTGTCAAAGGACACGCAATCATCTAAGCTCGTCCATTAGACTCAGATCTGCCGAAAGCAAGCGTTTTCCACTCGCAGTCACAGCTGGCCTTGTTCTCGAGCGTGGGCTGTGTGCATTGTAAGTTTAATGCGCGAGACTCAGCGGCCGCAAACCCTCGACGTTGCAAGCTGAGGGTGTGATTTGATTTTTTTTTGAAGGTAGATGAAATGCGACATCGCAACCGCAAGTTTTTTTTTTGCTGGCTGACACTCGACAGGATGATTGAACCATACCAATGAATCTGCCGTACAAAGTCCAAATCAGTCAGAGGTTATATGAGAAAATCGACCGTGATGCTTAGACAATGAAAATTCTAATTCAATCGTATCATGATGTTCCACCAGAGACATGGCATTCATCACCAAACCAGAAGGCGGGGCTAGCAGGTCAGTCTGGCGACAGTTCGAGTCTCAGGCGCCTGCCCGATAGGATACGGTATCGTGACTCATAGGAGTCACGACACACTTCTTGAATTTGTAGACACCCTCGCAGCATACTCTAGAGCTGTTCAGAGATTCATTGAGTATTACTGGCTCCGCTAGAATCTATATTCCTAGTTCGTCCCGTTCTTTGAGAACACCTCCCTTGTAGGTGGCCTGGTTTCCGCGTAGCTGAACATTTTCAGGACAACTTACCATTCCCTTTAGAGCACCTAGTTGTCCTTAGACGACTAAGGATGGTGTGTACTTACTTGCTATTTCATAGAACAATACGAAACTGTAAGTGGATGGGCTGTCAACACAACAGTATTTGGGTGAAAATGCTTCCTTGAATGCGTGGAAATCAGGGATGTGCGGAGAATATCCTGGAAAAGCGGAAGACGAAAGACGGAACAGAAACGCTAAGCTTGCACCTCTCGCTCGAGTTCACCTTTATCTTCGCCAGCGAGCATCACGTCATCGGCATATGCCCTAGTTATTTGCGCCGCCACGCGGCGTGGCACCACGATCGCCGTAGGTATCGATTTTTCGCACCGCCCGGCCGATATCTATCCCGACCATCGTGCCGCGCCGCGCAGCGGTGCAAGTATAAACTAGGGCTAAAGCAACGTCCCGGGGACGTGCTTTATGCCGACGACGTGATAGTATACAAGTATACACTCCAAATCTGCTAAATGAATCCTCCATGAGATTACCTATAAAATTTCGTGTTGTACACTTATGTACTCGCATTTCTCCACCGCCCGCTCTGCTACGATTCCCGGAACCGAGAGACTAACCTCATCCGAAAGGAGCATACACACAGCGGGTTCACAGGGAGCCGATATTCCCGACGCTTGCGTGTCACTGCTCTCCTCTACTCGGGCGTCAGGTTCCTCCTGACGTAAGCTGGAGACGTAGTGTTCGTAAGTTCGCCCATATAGTAATTAGGCTATGCCATTCTTTTATATGCACAGAATGTTATATTGGCATGATTGCCCGATCAAACAATGAGCAAACTTCGTGTCCCGTTGGATTCTTCCACGACGGAATCCTTCCTCACCGTCACGCTAATAAAGCTAAGCGCTAGTAGCTATATTGGTTTTAAAAGACATGAAGATGTAGTAGAATGGTATGCCCTTGAAAAGCGACGGAGGCATTGTGCTCACGACCACTGTCAGAGGCCATATTATACAGGTGCTCTAGCTGCGGAATACATTCCTTGCCTAATATCAGCAAGGCTAATTGGCGCTAGCTCATTATGGATTCAAAGCCTCACCTCCATCGAGAATTGCTAGCGATCTGTTCCTGTTCCCAGTTTCTCAACCCCGAATTCTTTGTCAAATATCAGCACGTAGTCGTACTGATATTAGACAAAGAATGTATTCCACAATTTCGAGCCGATCACTAGGACAAGTATAGAATAGCTTCTGTCAGCGGTTTTCGGCACATTGCCTCCATTCCTTTTCAGTGACACCGTATGTCCATACTCTCAAGGGTGATGTACTCTCAAAGGCCACTAATTCTATCGTAATTTCATTCAGGAATTCTGCGAATAAATCCGTCAAAAATGGGTGGAACGCGTAGATAGGCCGTCCCGATATTTTTTATCGTTACGGACCCAATCAGCTACGGCTCTCATCCTACGGGTGTAAATAAAACACAAGGTGGCCTGCCCACCTTATTTTTGGAGGACATGGCCTCAACTAAGCCTGTGTTCCCCAAACGTCTTTTTTTGCTTTATTGAACCGTCAACAGACCACGCACAAGTTCACGTAAAAGTAACCTCCACTTCGATTCCCGACACCTGGCCTCTCGAATCGGAGTAGAGCAGGCGGTGAAGAGATGCGAATATACAGGGTGCGTCAAAAGTTCTTCGACGCATGTAATTGACCGCCCAAACGGCTTTTTTAAGCAAATCAGATGATATTCATAAAATTCATTACTATTGACCGGGCTCATATAAACAAGCGGTTAAGTTTGAAGTGAAGCAGTGTTTGTGTGGGATGTTGCATAGACCTTACTGTTCAATATGGACCAGACTGTGTTGTACATCGGGTTGAGGCCCGGACTGAGCGGGGGCCACTCTTCGGCTGAGATGAAATTCGGAAAACTGTCGGCGCACCACTTCTGTACCATTCTAGCCATGTGAGCGGGCGCAGAATCCTGGTGACGAGTCCAGTCGCTTTTTTTGAGGCACAGATTTCGAAGAAAGAATTTCTTTCTTTCAGGGTGCCTTCTAGGTAGTTTTATAGTTACAGTTTTTATAGTTTTTTTCCTCGACATGCAGTTCTCCATTACAGTGCGCAAACCATTTGCATCAGCCATCTGGAACAAAAGAACATTCAGACACAAAGAATTGGTATATGAGAGGGTAAGAGTAGGACAACATTGCCACATAAAAGCTTGGTTGAGCGAAGTGCATCACCCCATATAATGAGCCTGAAACAAAAGAGTCCAAGAACTTTTGACGCCCACTGTATAAGCGTCTTTACCACCATACAACTCATACAGCTTACAGTATTCTTGCACATATCGCAGACGGTGACTGTAGCATAGGGAGTCGCAATAAGGCATTTTCTTTTCAAATTTCCTATCGAAATAATCGAGATTTAGAGTGATGCTTCGCTGGATCGTCTTGATTGCGCTTTCGGTCTTCTGTGTTACAATGACTAAGGTGAGCTCTGGAAAGAACGGCCGTTCTCGTGCTTAAACGGTTCTGCGCCAACTCTTCGCGTTACAGGCAATCAGAGGTCCGGAGATTTGCGCCTACGTTTGGCCTTGCAAAAAGTGAGAAAAGTGCTAACGTGCTGCTCGACGTCGTCTTCGAGCCTCTTCTATTCTACGCCTCCTTGGTGGAGACCGAAATAAAGTATCATAAAGACGACGTTGCTTTGCAGTTTGGATGGTCGTGCATGTTTGATTCGTAGCTTTTGCAGCGCGTCCTCCCAACTAGGATAGGTCGAAGCTTGATCGGTTGGTCAATGTGGGAAGGCAGTTACATCTTTCATTGACCTGGCATTGAACTATGAAGCCCTCCTTTACAAGCTCCATCTACAGGCAGCCTGCTAATCCAAATTGCCGACTAAGAATCACCGCTTGCTCTACATTGACAAGCCCTATCTCCTGCATCAGAAACCACCAATTTTATGGGATGTTCTCGGAGGACAACGCGGTCTGAAGGACCAAACCCTGGAAGAAAACTGAAGTTACAGTCATTTAGGGGGGGGGGGGAAAGACGAAGAAGAATCAAGCCGAATGCGTCATGACTGTTGTTTGATGTGCTGCTCTAATAGTCCCCTCGTTCCTCAAACCTTCACTGAACCGAGAGCTAGCCGGTGCAGACGCTCCTGAAGCTTTGACGATCTTTTGATACTTCTTTGCACTTCGACCTGAATTTATTCCCTACGGTTGTTGCCGTCGTGACCGAGTGTGTCTACAATATATACCATTTTCAGGTCGAATTGGACATTTTTCAAATCAAATTGGACACTTTTCGCGTCAAATCGGACACTCTTCTAGGCTTGTCTAAGACAATTTAAATCAAAGAAAACTCTTCCGAATTGTAACAACCTTTATACAGGTTGAACTACAGACTCAATACAATGGTTAGATTCCGCGGACGCCGTAGCACCTCTCTAGAGCTCTGAAACGTCATCAACCATATGATGTGACACAAAATGTTCGTAGGCCGGCCTGTCACTAGGGCCTGTCGCCTGCATTCGATTGTCCGTGATTAGCGCGGCTTGCAAAGGCAAGCAGTTTCCAGTGGCACCACGTCGAGGAACGGACATCGCCACCGCCGCGCATGAAGATCTTTTTTTTTTCAAAATTTGATTTTGCATCCATAAGATAGAGAATTGTTTCTAGTTTTCTGAACGCTGCTTGCATTTGCATAGCTCTTAAAATAAGCGATTTATGTCCATTTTTGTAAAATCACTCCAATTTTTCGAGCATCCCCGCAGCCGCGCATGAAGATGCCTCTTTTGAAAGGAGCTTTTGGGATCATCGGAAAGAGAATTTCCTTTAGTTCGCAGAATCCGGTCATATTCCCCTCTCTGGTATCATATGTGGCGCCCAAGGCGAACGTTCTTGAAGTGATGTTTACGAAGGACTTCGGCAATGACGACCGCCTTTGTCTCGTGCATCTGGAAGTCGACGTGAAGATGAGGGCCTGGAGAAGTTGTAGGTATGAAGTGAACAATCTAGATATTTTGGAGGAAGCACAAAGAGGGGCGTTTGAAATATGTCCAAATGTGGTCTCAACTTCTCGCCAAAATCTTTAACTGCCCCAAAGAATAGAACAAAGAGAAAAGAAGGAAAGAGGCGTCGTCGGTTTCTTTAGTTACAACGGTTTAACTCCGCTTGTTGCGGTATCTGATTCTACTCGCGATTCTGTGAAGCATGGATTAAACCCCTTTTGTTACTGGGAACTTTTTCGGATTCTTTATAAACATTTTTCGCGTGGACCGCTTCGCGTTTCGCCTTCATTGGCTCTGACGGAAGGTATGAATGACCTGTGCAAGACTCAGGTTGCTTAGATAAAACTCAATAAGAATGATCAATCTGGGCGCGGAAGAGCAAACGGCCAATGCAGGTTAGGCTCGTGCTACCCATTTTTTCCGATTTTTTGAACATTCGAATTCGAACACATTCAAAAACACGTGAATATTCGATTTCGAATGCATTCGAAAAACGCGATTTTTTGAGCATTCGAATAAGAATATTCAAATTTGAATGAAAATCACTCGAATACCTATTCGAATGGGTTATTCGAGCATATGTGTACCATTTTCAGGTCGAATTGGACACTTTTCAAATCAAATTGGACATTTTTCAAATCAAATTAGACATTTTTCAAATCAAATTGAACACTTTTCACGTCAAATTGGAACTCTTCTAAGCTCGCCTAAGACTTTTTAAATCTAAGAGAACTTTCTGAATTGCAACAACCTTTATACTGGTTTAACCACAGACAATAAAATAGTTAGAAAAAAACTTTTGTTCAAGGAAAATTTAGAATAACTTTTTTGAATTTTTTTTTTACTTTAGCTTTCCAAATGAGTGTAATAATTTTATAAAATTTTTATTTTTGGAGAAAAAATAACAACTTGTATTTTGTTTTAAAGCGCAGCAACAGCAACCATAAAGTGCACTAAAAGAAAGGATTGCGCCATGCACGCGAAAAGCCCGTCGCGATTTTTATTCGATTGATAGTGTAAATGCTGTTTACATGGAATTACGAGGTGTGCGCGTTCTTAACAATAGTACTTGTTGCATTGGCTACAGTTTTTTGTTTGAAGAAAATTTCGGTATATTTTTGTTAAAGCTTTAATTCACTTACTCAATAAGTGAACACTTTCTTTGAAATTTCATAAAATTCTAGTTCTTCGTGGAATCATTATCCTCGATAGCATGTTTTAAAGAACAGAAAGCCGGAAAATTTTAGTGACAAGAGATGAGATTACGCCATGCACTCGTCCAAGACGACAGATTGATAGTGTAAATGCTGCTTACATGAAACCACAAGGTGGGTTTGCCCGTTCTTCACAATTGTAATTGATGTATTTATTCACTTTGTATTACATTCGTTTACCTACACGGAATGGAAAAGAAGAATACTGCTTGCGTAGATTTATATAATGTATATGCTGATTACATTTATAATTATAGTTGATTTATACATACTTGTAGAGAATACAACAAGTACAATTGCTATAAACGCGCAAACCTCGTAGTTCCATGTAAACAGCATTTACACTATCAATCAATTAAAAATCGCGACGAGATTTTCGAGTGCATGGCGCAATCCGGTCTTTTAGTGCACTTTATGGTTGCTGCTGCGCTTTAAAACAAAATTTAATACGTTATTTTTCTCTAAAAGCAAACATTTTATAAAATTATTACACTCATTCGGGCAGCTAAAGTAAAAAAAAAATCAAAAAAAGTTATTCTAAATTTTCCTTGAACAAACTTTTTTTCTAACCATTGTATTGAGTCTGTAGTTCAACCTGTATAAAGGTTGTTACAATTCGGAAGAGTTCTCTTTGATTTAAAATGTCTTAGGCGAGCCTAGAAGAGTGTCCAATTTGATTTGAAAAGTGTCCAGTTCGACCTGAAAATGGTATATATTGTAGACACACTCGGTCACGATAGCCATTATAACTAACCACTTGCTCCGCTGGCAATATGCCAGCTCCTGCTGGAGTACCACGCAAACTTGCACATCAATCCGTGCCGAGACTGCTTTCGTCGCTGAGGGGGACATCGGAGATGGGTTGTGGCGCACAACTCGGCTAGGGAAGG
>OX375868.1:3830372-3998391 GCA_947359475.1 Heligmosomoides polygyrus bakeri
ATGGGATGTTCTCGGAGGACAACGCGGTCTGAAGGACCAAACCCTGGAAGAAAACTGAAGTTACAGTCATTTTGGGGGGGGGGGGAAAGACGAAGAAGAATCAAGCCGAATGCGTCATGACTGTTGTTTGATGTGCTGCTCTAATAGTCCCCTCGTTCCTCAAACCTTCACTGAACCGAGAGCTAGCCGGTGCAGACGCTCCTGAAGCTTTGACGATCTTTTGATACTTCTTTGCACTTCGACCTGAATTTATTCCCTACGGTTGTTGCCGTCGTGACCGAGTGTGTCTACAATATATACCATTTTCAGGTCGAATTGGACATTTTTCAAATCAAATTGGACACTTTTCGCGTCAAATCGGACACTCTTCTAGGCTTGTCTAAGACAATTTAAATCAAAGAAAACTCTTCCGAATTGTAACAACCTTTATACAGGTTGAACTACAGACTCAATACAATGGTTAGATTCCGCGGACGCCGTAGCACCTCTCTAGAGCTCTGAAACGTCATCAACCATATGATGTGACACAAAATGTTCGTAGGCCGGCCTGTCACTAGGGCCTGTCGCCTGCATTCGATTGTCCGTGATTAGCGCGGTTTGCAAAGGCAAGCAGTTTCCAGTGGCACCACGTCGAGGAACGGACATCGCCACCGCCGCGCATGAAGATCTTTTTTTTTTCAAAATTTGATTTTGCATCCATAAGATAGAGAATTGTTTCTAGTTTTCTGAACGCTGCTTGCATTTGCATAGCTCTTAAAATAAGCGATTTATGTCCATTTTTGTAAAATCACTCCAATTTTTCGAGCATCCCCGCAGCCGCGCATGAAGATGCCTCTTTTGAAAGGAGCTTTTGGGATCATCGGAAAGAGAATTTCCTTTAGTTCGCAGAATCCGGTCATATTCCCCTCTCTGGTATCATATGTGGCGCCCAAGGCGAACGTTCTTGAAGTGATGTTTACGAAGGACTTCGGCAATGACGACCGCCTTTGTCTCGTGCATCTGGAAGTCGACGTGAAGATGAGGGCCTGGAGAAGTTGTAGGTATGAAGTGAACAATCTAGATATTTTGGAGGAAGCACAAAGAGGGGCGTTTGAAATATGTCCAAATGTGGTCTCAACTTCTCGCCAAAATCTTTAACTGCCCCAAAGAATAGAACAAAGAGAAAAGAAGGAAAGAGGCGTCGTCGGTTTCTTTAGTTACAACGGTTTAACTCCGCTTGTTGCGGTATCTGATTCTACTCGCGATTCTGTGAAGCATGGATTAAACCCCTTTTGTTACTGGGAACTTTTTCGGATTCTTTATAAACATTTTTCGCGTGGACCGCTTCGCGTTTCGCCTTCATTGGCTCTGACGGAAGGTATGAATGACCTGTGCAAGACTCAGGTTGCTTAGATAAAACTCAATAAGAATGATCAATCTGGGCGCGGAAGAGCAAACGGCCAATGCAGGTTAGGCTCGTGCTACCCATTTTTTCCGATTTTTTGAACATTCGAATTCGAACACATTCAAAAACACGTGAATATTCGATTTCGAATGCATTCGAAAAACGCGATTTTTTGAGCATTCGAATAAGAATATTCAAATTTGAATGAAAATCACTCGAATACCTATTCGAATGGGTTATTCGAGCATATGTGTACCATTTTCAGGTCGAATTGGACACTTTTCAAATCAAATTGGACATTTTTCAAATCAAATTAGACATTTTTCAAATCAAATTGAACACTTTTCACGTCAAATTGGAACTCTTCTAAGCTCGCCTAAGACTTTTTAAATCTAAGAGAACTTTCTGAATTGCAACAACCTTTATACTGGTTTAACCACAGACAATAAAATAGTTAGAAAAAAACTTTTGTTCAAGGAAAATTTAGAATAACTTTTTTGAATTTTTTTTTTACTTTAGCTTTCCAAATGAGTGTAATAATTTTATAAAATTTTTATTTTTGGAGAAAAAATAACAACTTGTATTTTGTTTTAAAGCGCAGCAACAGCAACCATAAAGTGCACTAAAAGAAAGGATTGCGCCATGCACGCGAAAAGCCCGTCGCGATTTTTATTCGATTGATAGTGTAAATGCTGTTTACATGGAATTACGAGGTGTGCGCGTTCTTAACAATAGTACTTGTTGCATTGGCTACAGTTTTTTGTTTGAAGAAAATTTCGGTATATTTTTGTTAAAGCTTTAATTCACTTACTCAATAAGTGAACACTTTCTTTGAAATTTCATAAAATTCTAGTTCTTCGTGGAATCATTATCCTCGATAGCATGTTTTAAAGAACAGAAAGCCGGAAAATTTTAGTGACAAGAGATGAGATTACGCCATGCACTCGTCCAAGACGACAGATTGATAGTGTAAATGCTGCTTACATGAAACCACAAGGTGGGTTTGCCCGTTCTTCACAATTGTAATTGATGTATTTATTCACTTTGTATTACATTCGTTTACCTACACGGAATGGAAAAGAAGAATACTGCTTGCGTAGATTTATATAATGTATATGCTGATTACATTTATAATTATAGTTGATTTATACATACTTGTAGAGAATACAACAAGTACAATTGCTATAAACGCGCAAACCTCGTAGTTCCATGTAAACAGCATTTACACTATCAATCAATTAAAAATCGCGACGAGATTTTCGAGTGCATGGCGCAATCCGGTCTTTTAGTGCACTTTATGGTTGCTGCTGCGCTTTAAAACAAAATTTAATACGTTATTTTTCTCTAAAAGCAAACATTTTATAAAATTATTACACTCATTCGGGCAGCTAAAGTAAAAAAAAAATCAAAAAAAGTTATTCTAAATTTTCCTTGAACAAACTTTTTTTCTAACCATTGTATTGAGTCTGTAGTTCAACCTGTATAAAGGTTGTTACAATTCGGAAGAGTTCTCTTTGATTTAAAATGTCTTAGGCGAGCCTAGAAGAGTGTCCAATTTGATTTGAAAAGTGTCCAGTTCGACCTGAAAATGGTATATATTGTAGACACACTCGGTCACGATAGCCATTATAACTAACCACTTGCTCCGCTGGCAATATGCCAGCTCCTGCTGGAGTACCACGCAAACTTGCACATCAATCCGTGCCGAGACTGCTTTCGTCGCTGAGGGGGACATCGGAGATGGGTTGTGGCGCACAACTCGGCTAGGGAAGGGACTCCGGGGTGTGGGCCATCCAGGCGGCTCGTGCCAAGAATGCTTTCGTCGCTGAGGGAGACATCGGAGATGGGTTGTGCGCTCGAAGAGCTCGAAGCTAGGGAAGGGACTCCGGGGTGTAGTGCGTCCAAGGTGCTCGTGCAGGAACTGCTCCCGTCTCCCAGTGCTCTCCTGTAGCGGCGGTGGAAGAGCCGCGATCCGCCACCGACCGCTCAACGACCTCCTCCATATCGACTGACCATGGTGTCGGTGGATATCGAAAATGACCACGTCGATATGACACGATATCAGGAGAATCTGGTTAGATCTAAGTAAGACCCTCGGTCACGACGGCAACAACCGTAGGGAATAAATTCAGGTCGAAGTGCAAAGAATTATCAAAAGATCGTCAAAGCTTCAGAAGCGTACGCACCGGCTAGCTCTCGGTTCAGTGAAGGTTTGAGGAACGAGGGGACTATTAGAGCAGCACATCAAACAACAGTAATGACGCATTCCGCTTGATTCTTCTTCATCTTTCTCCGCATAAATGACTGTAACTTCAGTTTTCTTCCAGGGTTTGGTCCTTCAGACCGCGTTGTCCTCCGAGAACATCCCATAAAATTGGTGGTTTCTGATGCAGGAGATAGGGCTTGTCAATGTAGAGCAAGCGGTGATTCTTAGTCGGCAATTTGGATTAGCAGGCTGCCTGTAGATGGAGCTTGTAAAGGAGGGCTTCATAGTTCAATGCCAGGTCAATGAAAGATGTAACTGCCTTCCCACATTGACCAACCGATCAAGCTTCGACCTATCCTAGTTGGGAGGACGCGCTGCAAAAGCTACGAATCAAACATGCACGACCATCCAAACTGCAAAGCAACGCCGTCTTTATGATACTTTATTTCGGTCTCCACCAAGGAGGCGTAGAATAGAAGAGGCTCGAAGACGACGTCGAGCAGCACGTTAGCACTTTTCTCACTTTTTGCAAGGCCAAACGTAGGCGCAAATCTCCGGACCTCTGATTGCCTGTAACGCGAAGAGTTGGTGCAGAACCGTTTAAGCACGAGAACGGCCGTTCTTTCCAGAGCTCACCTTAGTCATTGTAACACAGAAGAACGAAAGCGCAATCAAGACGATCCAGCGAAGCATCACTCTAAATCTCGATTATTTCGATAGGAAATTTGAAAAGAAAATGCCTTATTGCGACTCTCTATGCTACAGTCACCGTCTGCGATATGTGCAAGAATACTGTAAGCTGTATGAGTTGTATGGGTGTAAAGACGCTTATAGAGTGTGCGTCAAAAGTTCTTGGACTCTTTTGTTTCAGGCTCATTATATGGGGTGATGCACTTCGCTCAACCAAGCTTTTATGGGGCAATGTTGTCCTACTCTTACCCTCTCATACACCAATTTTTCGTGCCTGAACGTTTTTTTGCTCAAGATGGCGGATGCAAATGGTTTGCGCACTGTAATGGAGAAACTGCATGTCGAGGAAAAAAACTATAAAATCTGTGACTATAAAACTACCTAGAAGACACCCCGAATAAAAGACATTCTTCCTTGGGAATCTGTGCCTTAAAAAAAGCGACTGGTCTTATCACCAGGATTCTGCGCCTGCTCACATGGCTAGTGTGGTACAGAAGTGGTGCGCCGACAATTTTCCGGATTTCATCTCAGCAGAAGACTGGCCCCCCGCTCAGCGCGGACCTCAATCCGATGGACTACACAACCTGGTCCAAATTGAAGAGTAAGGCCTATGCAACATCCCACACGAACACTGCTTCACTTCAAAGAGCCCTGAAAAAAGCCTGGGGAGAGATTGATAAACACCCCCTGCGTGTCGCCGTGGATCGTTCCCCGAGCGATTGAAGGCATGTATTCGTACTAAAGGAGGCCATCTCGAAATTTAACGAAATTTCTTTATATGTGTCCGGTCAATAGTAACGAATTTTATGAATATCATCTGATTTGCTTTAAAACAGCCGTTTGGGCGGTCAATTACATGCTTCGAAGAACTTTTGACGCACCCTGTATATTCACACATCTTCACCGCCCGCACTACTCCGATTCGAGAGGCCAGGTGTCGGAAATCGAAGTAGAGGTTACTTTTACGTGAACTTTGGGCGTGGTCTGTTAACGGTTCAATAAAGTAAAAAAGACGTTTGGGGAAAAGAGGCTGTAGCTGAGGCCAAGTCCTCCAAAAATAAGGTGGGCAGGCCACCTTGTGTTTTGATGACACCCGTAGGATGAGAGCCGTAGCTGATTGGGTCCGTAACGATAAAAAATATCGGGACGGCCTATCTATGCGTTCCACCCATTTTTGACGAATTTATTCGCAGAATTCCTGAATGAAATTACGATAGAATTTGTCGCCTTTGAGAGTATGAACATACGGTGTCACTGAAAAGGGATGGAGGCAATGTGCCGAAAACCGCTGACAGAAGCTATTTTATACTTGTCCTAGTGATCGGCTCGAAATTGTGGAATACATTCTTTGTCTAATATCAGTACGACTACGTGCTGATATTTGACAAAGAATTCGGGGTTGAGAAACTGGGAACAGGAACAGATCGCTAGCAATTCTCGATGGAGGTGAGGCTTTGAATCCATAATGAGCTAGCGCCAATTAGCCTTGCTGATATTAGGCAAGGAATGTATTCCGCAGCTAGAGCACCTGTATAATATGGCCTCTGACAGTGGTCGTGAGCACAATGCCTCCGTCGCTTTTCAAGGGCGTACCATTCTACTACATCTTCATGTCTTTTAAAACCAATATAGCTACTAGCGCTTAGCTTTATTAGCGTGACGGTGAGGAAGGATTCCGTCGTGGAAGAATCCAACGGGACACGAAGTTTGCTCATTGTTTGATCGGGCAATCATGCCAATATAACATTCTGTGCATATAAAAGAATGGCATAGCCTAATTACTATATGGGCGAACTTACGAACACTACGTCTCCAGCTTACGTCAGGAGGAACCTGACGCCCGAGTAGAGGAGAGCAGTGACACGCAAGCGTCGGGAATATCGGCTCCCTGTGAACCCGCTGTGTGCATGCTCCTTTCGGATGAGGGTAGTCTCTCGGTTCCGGGAATCGTAGCAGAGCGGGCGGTGGAGAAGTGCGAGTATATAAGTGTACAACACGAAATTTTATAGGTAATCTCATGGAGGATTCATTTAGCAAATTTGGAGTGTATACTTGTATACTATCACGTCGTCGGCATAAAGCACGTCCCCGGGACGTTGCTTTAGCCCTAGTTTATACTTGCACCGCTGCGCGGCGCGGCACGATGGTCGGGATAGATATCGACTGGGCGGCGCGAAAAATCGATGCTTACGGCGATCGTGGTGCCGCGCCGCGTGGTGACGCAAATAACTAGGGCATATGCCGATGACCTGATGCTCGCTGGCGAAGATAAAGGTGAACTCCAGCGAGAGGTGCACGCTTGTCGTCTAAGGAGAACTAGGTGCTCTAAAGGGAATGGTAAGTTGTTCTGAAAATCTTCAGCTACGCGGAAACTAGGCCACCTACAAGGAGAGGTGTTCTCAAAGAACGGGACGAACTAGGAATATAGATTCTAGCGGAGCCAGTAATACTCAATGAATCTCTGAACAGCTCTAGAGTATGTTGCGAAGGTGTCTACAAATTCAAGAAGTGTGTCGTGACTCCTATGAGTCACGATACCGTATCCTATCGGGCAGGCGCCTGAGACTCGAACTGTCGCCAGACTGACCTGCTAGCCCCGCCTTCTGGTTTGGTGATGAATGCCATGTCTCTGGTGGAACATCATGATACGATTGAATTAGAATTTTCATTGTCTAAGCATCACGGTCGATTTTCTCATATAACCTCTGACTGATTTGGACTTTGTACGGCAGATTCATTGGTATGGTTCAATCATCCTGTCGAGTGTCAGCCAGCAAAAAAAAAAAACTTGCGGTTGCGATGTCGCATTTCATCTACCTTCAAAAAAAAATCAAATCACACCCTCAGCTTGCAACGTCGAGGGTTTGCGGCCGCTGAGTCTCGCGCATTAAACTTACAATGCACACAGCCCACGCTCGAGAACAAGGCCAGCTGTGACTGCGAGTGGAAAACGCTTGCTTTCGGCAGATCTGAGTCTAATGGACGAGCTTAGATGATTGCGTGTCCTTTGACACGACTTTCGGTCAAGTGACGTCCAAATCGTGCGTGGGCGGCGGAGTGTCGTGACTCCTATGAGTCACGATATCGTATCTTATCGGGCAGGCGCCTGAGACTCGACTGGGCCACCAAACCAGAAGGCGGGGCTAGCAGGTCAGTCTGGCGACAGTTCGGCATTGTGAGCGGTCTGGCCAACTTGCTCGCCGCCTCTTCCCTGTCCAGCTAGACCGAGTGCGACCGGAGCCGGCGAGGCTACAAGAGAACTGCGGCTCTCCCTCGACAGGTTCCATAAGTAGTTAGCCCTTTGTTAGACGAAGTAAAATGATCAAATAGTAGCAAAATCCATACAGGCAATACCACTGAAGCTCTACAGAATCCAACAAAAGGGATTTTGTACAGTGGAGTTGAAACATGCAAGCGGTGGTAAATGAGCCTTAATCGTGTTCGGTACCCTGAAAGACCAGTTTCTTACTAGTGGGACCATTATCTAATTGAGGCGTTAACGGTGAAACGGAGCTGATGAGTAATGTTTCATACCTCAAATGTCGAGATTCCTAGGAACTCTGAGTTGAGATTTTCAATTTGCTGATTGTATTGAATTTGGAGTGCACTAGAAATTTTTATAAACGCTTGTAATTTAAAACGATGGTTTACAGCTACATTTCTAGTCATACAAAAGCATTTGCGGCTGGGAAAATGGAGCTTTGGGTGGAATAATTAGGTCGTATGATAATTTCGAAATTTTCTGTTTTTTGATTTCCCGTTTTCCGACAAAAGCGATTTTCTGTGTTCTGGGAAAATTTTCAAAATTTTCGTCCATTCCTGATCGACAACACTGAACTGCCTGGAGATGATGCCGATGTTAAGCGTAGTAGGGGGAGGAGGATGGGTGGCTTCGTACCGCAAAATTACTTGCCTGATCTTAAGGAATGTAGAGAAAGTTTGGGGTATAATAAGTTTCTCAAATATTGTCTTTTTTCACTGCTTAGGGGCGAATAAAGCTGAACAAGTAGAGCAGCTAGCTTGATGGGATTGTTCTTAGTGATACTGCAGGTATCCTGCAACATCGCGCGAAGCGCGCAAGAGCGAGATACGTCGGTAGGGGTAACGATTCGCTTGTTCTACAAATAATTATTTCCCAGGGAAAATATCATTGCCTACAGAATAAATTAGTTTTAAATAATACCCTTTTAATGAAAGTGGCCCTGCTACCGAACGATTGGCCCGTCTGGCTTCCTATAAGGTAAGGGTCTCGATCTCTCTATTGACTACGTGATCGAAAGGTAGTCTTGAATTTCCAAGGTTGAGGCGACGTTTGACGCGGTAGCCACATCTTGACTTGATCCCCTTTCTGAAGAAGGCGATACCGCCGAAACGTTAGCCAATAAAGATCTGTATTACCTCGTGTGCAGCTCAGTCAAAACCACGCTACCATTTTAATACTTTATAAATGTTAGGTTGTCCCATAAGTCCTCGTCGTTTTTTTTCAACGATTCACTGCAGAATTCGCCGGCGGTCTCTAGTATAGCACTGCATAGCTTTCGAAAGAAAATGATTCGCGCTATCAGAACATGTATTACATTTCTTTTTTCTCTCGAATTTTCTTAATTTTAGGTTGTTAAAGTGAAAAGTGGCTATCTGCGCATTGGCTTCTCTCCGCTTAGGTTTGGAATATTTTGCGCAGCTCTTTATAGCATTTGGAAGACAATGTCTTGTGCTACAAGAATACATGTTGGTCCTATTTTCTCACTTGTCCTTTATTGATATTTAGGGCATCAAATTGGGACGTCCGAAGGAGGAAGGTTATTTTGCCGACAGCTCCTGCTCTGTGGTTGGACTTTTTGGGTTGGTGTTATATGTCGTTTGAAAGAGAATGTCCTGTTCTATTATGTTGGTGCACAAGTTCTCGGACATTTGGGGCATGAAATATTTATTATCACAACGTACGAACAACAACATGAAATCATTTGAAGTAACCCCTTTACATCAGTTGTCTTTCGCCAACGTGCTGGTAAGTCATGGATGGCTTTTCTCCAAAACGTGGCCGGCTGTGATTCGAAAAATGTGAGCAGATCCTCCTTGACATCCTCTCGGTTCCTAAATTGCTGACCGTTCAAATAGCGTTGAAGGCTTGAGAACAAATGATAATCAGAAGGAGCGGGATCTGCTGAGCAAGGTGGATGTGGAAGAACGGTCCATTCGTAGTCCGCCAACTCAGCCGCCGTCGCTCTAGCAATATGCGGTCTAGCGTTGTCGTGTTGAAAATACACCTTCCCTTGCTCTCCTCGTGTAGTTTGAAGGTGGGCCCTCAAATTTCTCAGTTGGTTGACGTAAACCTCTGCCGTCACTGTTATTCCTTCGTTCAGCAGCTCCCAGTATTCTACGCCAAGAACGCTCCACCAAATGCATAGCATCACCTTTTCCACGTGAAGGTCGGGTTTCGGAACGTCCTCTGCCTCTCCAGTTGCGTCAGCCCACTGTGCACGCCGGTGATAAATAGAGTAGAGTATCCACTTCTCATCCCCGGTGACAAGGTTGTCCAGCCATCCGTGGGTACGTCTGAGGGTAAGGAGGGACAGAGCGACATCGGCTCCGCGATCCATGTCATGTTGTGTCAAGTCGTGAGGTACCCAGCGACCCAATTTTTGCACCTTGCCAATCGACTCCAATCCTTGAACGATTGTTGAGTGACTAACACTAAGAGTGCTTGATAGTTCGCCAAGAGTGCTTGATAGTTCGCGAGTGGTTTGGTATGGGTCCGCTTCCACTCTACTTCGGAGGCAATCCAAATCCAGTGTCATCGGGCGCCATTCTCGTTCATTATCTTCAACGGAAAATTCACCAACTGCTAACTTCGAGAACCACTGGTACACAGTACTTCGAGCAGGAGCACTCTCGTTGTAAACATCCTTTAGGCGACGATACGATTAGCTGGCATTGAGGCCAGATTGATGCAGGAATAACATGACGTGACAAATATGCGTCTCATTTGGGATGAATTGCTTAGCCATAGCAGCTGACGTTAACAACGCAGAAGGAAATGTTAGAAACAGTTTTGTAGCCTTTTTCTTTCTCTATCGATCGATCGTTTAAGCTTCTTAAAATCGTTGGTTCCCTGAGCTTCATGGGTGTAACTTTGACTTTGCAATAGTGAAGCTCGACTTGGTCAATTCTTTATTGACAACGTTTCGGGCTATAAGCCCTTCTTCAGATCTAAAAACAGTTATATTGCACATCTCTACAACAACACTTTACAAACAAATAGAGGGCTTTCCGGACAGACCTGGGAATCACAGGGAGGAGGAGGGGCCAGGGATGTTCAGTGGTGCGTTTGGTCGGAAATGAAGCGCAATAGTCCTCGGGCTACTTATATATCTTAGTGGGCAGTGACCGCTCTCTCATTTTTCCATGTCGCCATCATTGTCAGCCGGTCACGCCGCGTACCCTTATAGGGTGATAAGCCTCATTGCATTCTTCATTTCATCTCTCCGATTTATTGGTGGTTCCCAGTGCTTTATCTCCAGCGCTTCCTTGATCTTCCTCTCCACCGGATCTGTCAGATTCCTGTGGAGTATAGAAACTCGCAGTTGCGGCAGCGGATCACGTGCGTGCTTTAGGGTGCGGTGTTTCGAGAATGGATTGTCTGGATAGCTTTGAGGGCTACGCAGAGCTCTCAGATGTTCATCCATTCTCTTTCCTAGTGGCCTTCCTGTCTCGCCAATGTAGAATTCTTCGCAGGATGTGCAGACCACTTTGTAAACCACACCACTAATGTTGCACACTTTGTGTTCTCCTTCACAGATCAAACAATCTGTCCTTTCACACTGATTCTCATATAGACGCGAAGCTGTAAGTAGGCGTCGTAAAGACGGCGGTGGTCGGAAAATGAGGCTTATAGGGAGCCCAGATCGTTTTACGATGCGGTTCACGTCCAAAGCAAAGGAGTCAGTGATGAAAGGTATGATTAAAGGAGTGCCGCCAGGTGATCGTTGAGGTTTCCAACAACGACATTCCCTTGAGCCATATCCGTTTTGCCGTAGAATTTCTCTCACTTCATTATCGACTTCTCTAGAGTTCGTAGATGTCAGCGCAGTAGACGTGGCTATCGTATGATGAACAATATTCTGTTTCATATACATAGGATGGCAACTCCTTGCATGCACAAGAATGTTATGAGATGCCGGTTTCCTATACCACATACTACTTACTTGACCCTCTGATATTCTTACTTTCGTGTTCAGAAACGGGAGAAACCCATCTGGTCCTGGAGCTTCTGATGTTAGCTTGATCGTTGGAAACGCTGAATTCAGCTGTCCAAGTGTCTGCCGTAGCGTTGTCGACGATTTTCCCACAGGGAATATGTCATCGATATATCGCCCGAAGTATAACACTCTCGTAGACAAAGCCGGCCGCTCAAGGCAATCCATAAACATGATCGCGAGCAGCGGCGCCAACCTACTTCCCATTGCAAGACCTCGCGTTTGCTTGTAGAACACATTTCGGAAACGGAATGTGCTCACTTCGACCACGCTTCGTAGCAACTCCTCTACATCTTCTCTGCTTAACCCGAAAAGTTGAAGGTTTTGGTGATGCAACCGTAAAAGCTGCAAGCAGGACTCAACAGCTCTTCGGGTGTCAACGTTCGTGTACAGGGCAACCACGTCAAAGCTCCGGTAATCCAGTCGTTGTTCTTCACGAAAGTTGCACTGTCTAAGTTGTTCGAGAAATTGTTGGACGTTTGGCGGATACTATCACGTACGTAAGAACTACACGTGCGCAATATAGAGCAGAGTGCGTGCACCTTAAAGACACTATTCGTAGAGTCTTGGGCAAGTAGTATGTGGTATAGGAAACCGGCATCTCATAACATTCTTGTGCATGCAAGGAGTTGCCATCCTATGTATATGAAACAGAATATTGTTCACAAGTGCTCCGTCACGCCTATCGGCGTGCCTCGCACTTGCGCGCTTCGCGCGATGTTGCAGTATCACTAAGCTAAGGACAATCACATCAAGCTTGCTGCTATACTTGTATAGCTTTCTTCCCTACTTAGGAGTACAAAAGGCTCGCAGCACGTACAGTATATAGTATGATAGGGCGATCTATTGGTCCCTCATTACTGTTCTACCCTTAGTGAAACGGTCTTCCATTACTGGTAGTGGTTCCCCTCAATGATCCCGCTTAGCGGATGACGTCTTCGGTACGTCTACCTGAATCCCCAAACACGTTGAGAGACGTCTTTGGCAGTCTTTTGAGGCTCGGGCCAGGGGTGTGCGTTAATTTTTTTACGGTAAATTTTTAACGACCATTTTTTAACGAAAAATATTTGCGTTAAAATCGGTAAGTTCGGTAAATTCGTCAAATAAAATTATCTTGCTGCAGTCAATTTAGCAGTATTTTAGTATGTGAAAAGCCAGATTTCTTTCATTATTGATTTTTCTGAGCCCTCCTACATGGCAATTATAAGACTGTCTTCATCTTCACAACAAATAACGACAGTCCATCTATCATCATCAAAACTGCTGTCGCCTATATTACCTGCGTCCCGTTGATCATCGAGTTGCTCGAGCGGGCGTAAGCAGCGTCTCCATTCGTGCCTGGCGTGCGCTAGAGTGCTCCAATCCTCCTCGCTCGAAGGACACGAAGAGCTTCATAAAGGTCGTTCAAGGCTTTCATGAATAAGTCCGACCAACGCGTTGATGGGCTTCCTGGTGTTCTGTTGACGTCCCGCGGAATCCAGTCGGTGACGGCTCTCATTCAACGTGTCTGCGAAGCGCATGACGTGGCTAGCCCACCTTATTTTCGACGATGCCACAGCGTCTGATCCTTGGACGTCGATGAAGCTCGGAACTCTGGATTCCTTCTCTCATTTGCGTCAGTCGTGTCACTGCGAGCATGTCGTCTCACGCAGCGCAAGGCGGATGGCGTGTTCGTCCTGCTTTCGTATGGCGCCGGTCTCTGAGGCGTATGCTACATACCACAGGAAGGACAGTGGAGTTGAATAGGTGAGCACGGAGCCGGAAGTTTTTCGTCTTCTTCACGACTTCTTCGACGTTCGAAACCTCCCTGAGCTGCTCGCTTCCTCTCACTCAGCTCTGGCACGGTGACAATGGCTATCGATGTCATCATCACCGATTTTCCCTCACACTTCCCTCACACTCCTCCAACACCGGATAGAAGCAAACCGTTACCGGACCCCTTCTGGACAGACAGGACAAACACGTCGCCCTGGACAGAGTCCCCATCCCGTAGAGACTGACAGAAGTTGCACTCCCCTTAGCAGCTTATTATATAGAAAGAAGAAGGATGATGATGACCTTCACCACCTACACGGCTGAAATTTCATACCGCTTGAATGGCATCCACAAAAGATCGACAATATCGATTGACATCGATTGATCAACTTCAGATTCGGGTTCGGCGACCTTGATTACGCCAAGGCTCATATTTTAGACCGCTTGAACAAAATACACGAAAAATCGATAATATCGATCGCTATCGATATCGATTGATCAACTTCAGATTCGATTTCACGTCTACGGCTCGCCATGCACGGTTGCCGACGTGTTCGGTACGTCTACGACTCACCATGCACGGTTGCCGGCGTGTTCGGCATGTCTACTGACTTTCCATGCACGGTCGCCGACGTCTTCGGTACGTCTACGGCTCGCATGCACGGTTGCCGACGTGTTCGGTACGTCTACGACTCGCCATGCACGGTTGCCGGCGTGTTCGGCATGTCTACTGACTTTCCATGCACGGTTGCTGAGGTGTTCGGTACGTCTACGGCTCGCCATGCACGGTTGCCGGCGTGTTCGGCATGTTTACTGACTCGCCAGGCACGTTGGGCAACGTGTTCGGCTCGTCTACTGAGTCGCCAGGCACGTTGCACAACTACAACCCCCCCCCCCCCCCCCACACTTCAGAACCGGATCGCCAGGCAGGCCATCACTGATCCCCCTGGACAGACGCTCCCCCTGTACAGACTCTCCACCCCGTACAGACGCTCCGCCCCGTACAGACGTTAGCGGCTTATTATATTAGGAGGATAATACAGCAGGTCAGACTGTCGAAAAAGTTCGAGCTGAACGAATCATCGAGACATTGTCTCACCCCCCCCCCCCCCCATCAGCGATATCACGACATCTCCTCCGCTGTTCACCGGATCGCAGCGTAACTATCGACGAAGCTAATGAAAAGCAAGACACCCAAAAAGCAAGTCGAACTCCTCAAAATAGAAAATGAATCCGTCGAAGACGTCAGAGAGCGCCACCGCGCTTTGATTAGGAGAAAATGAATCCGTCGACAAAGTCAGAGAGCGCCACTGCGCTTCGATTAGGTCCCGCCTAGATTCAAAACACCCGCGTAATCTTAAATTCAAAACGTCAAGTCAATAATTCTTGAGAAAAAGCACTGAAGGGAAGTAGAGTGCAGTGTCTGCACCCTCCTGCTTAGAGATCGCCCACTCCAGAGGTAGAGTAGAGCTACGAAAAAAACTTCGCCCACACTTCGCCTAGGGGGGGGGGTGGTTAATTAGCGTGCTGATCACGAATCTAACATCCTTCTTTAAAATTTCAGCCGATTATGGTAGGGTACGGTAGGTAACGGTGACTAAGGCTGTCGATGTCATCGTCACCGATTTTCCCCTCACACTTCCCTCGCACTCCTCCAACACCGGATAGAGGCATATCGTTACTGGACCCCTTCTGGACAGACAGGACAAACACGTCGCCCTGGACTGACGCCGCATCCCGTAAAGACTGACAGAAGTTACACTCTCCTTAGCAGCTTATTGTATAGAAAGAAGAAGAATGATGATGACCTCCACCACCTACACGCCTTAAATTTCATACCGCTTGAATGGCATCCACAAAAATCGATAATATCGATCGATATCGATTGATCAACTTCAGATTCGTGTTCAGCGACCTCGATTACCCCCAAGGCTAAAGTTTCGGACCGCTTGGACGAAATACACGAAAAATCGATATTATCGATCGATATCGATTGATCAACTTCAGATTCGTGTTCAGCGGCCTCGATTACCCCCAAGGCTAAAGTTTCGGACCGCTTGAATGGCATCCACAAAAATCGATAATATCGATCGATATCGATTGATCAACTTCAGATTCGTGTTCAGCGACCTCGATTACCCCCAAGGCTAAAGTTTCGGACCGCTTGGACGAAATACACGAAAAATCGATATTATCGATCGATATCGATTGATCAACTTCAGATTCGTGTTCAGCGACCTCGATTACCCCCAAGGCTAAAGTTTCGGACCGCTTGAACGAAATACACGAAAAATCGATATTATCGATCGATATCGATTGATCAACTTCAGATTCGTGTTCAGCGGCCTCGATTACCCCCAAGGCTAAAGTTTCGGACCGCTTGGACGAAATACACGAAAAATCGATATTATCGATCGATATCGATTGATCAACTTCAGATTCGTGTTCAGCGACCTCGATTACCCCCAAGGCTAAAGTTTCGGACCGCTTGAACGAAATACACGAAAAATCGATATTATCGATCGATATCGATTGATCAACTTCAGATTCGTGTTCAGCGACCTCGATTACCCCCCAAGGCTAAAGTTTCGGACCGCTTGGACGAAATACACGAAAAATCGATATTATCGATCGATATCGATTGATCAACTTCAGATTCGTGTTCAGCGACCTCGATTACCCCCAAGGCTAAAGTTTCGGACCGCTTGAACGAAATACACGAAAAATCGATATTATCGATCGATATCGATTGATCAACTTCAGATTCGTGTTCAGCGACCTCGATTACCCCCAAGGCTAAAGTTTCGGACCGCTTGAACGAAATACACGAAAAATCGATAATATCGATCGATATTGATTGATCAACATCAGATTCGTGTTCAGCGACCTCGATTACCCCCAAGGCTAAAGTTTCGGACCGCTTGAACGAAATACACGAAAAATCGATATTATCGATCGATATCGATTGATCAACTTCAGATTCGTGTTCAGCGACCTCGATTACCCCCAAGGCTAAAGTTTCGGACCGCTTTAACGAAATACACGAAAAATCGATATTATCGATCGATATCGATTGATCAACTTCAGATTCGTGTTCAGCGACCTCGATTACCCCCAAGGCTAAAGTTTCGGACCGCTTGAACGAAATACACGAAAAATCGATATTATCGATCGATATCGATTGATCAACTTCAGATTCGTGTTCAGCGGCCTCGATTACCCCCAAGGCTAAAGTTTCGGACCGCTTGGACGAAATACACGAAAAATCGATATTATCGATCGATATCGATTGATCAACTTCAGATTCGTGTTCAGCGACCTCGATTACCCCCCAAGGCTAAAGTTTCGGACCGCTTGGACGAAATACACGAAAAATCGATATTATCGATCGATATCGATTGATCAACTTCAGATTCGTGTTCAGCGACCTCGATTACCCCCAAGGCTAAAGTTTCGGACCGCTTGAACGAAATACACGAAAAATCGATATTATCGATCGATATCGATTGATCAACTTCAGATTCGTGTTCAGCGACCTCGATTACCCCCAAGGCTAAAGTTTCGGACCGCTTGAACGAAATACACGAAAAATCGATAATATCGATCGATATTGATTGATCAACATCAGATTCGTGTTCAGCGACCTCGATTACCCCCAAGGCTAAAGTTTCGGACCGCTTGAACGAAATACACGAAAAATCGATATTATCGATCGATATCGATTGATCAACTTCAGATTCGTGTTCAGCGACCTCGATTACCCCCAAGGCTAAAGTTTCGGACCGCTTGGACGAAATACACGAAAAATCGATATTATCGATCGATATCGATTGATCAACTTCAGATTCGTGTTCAGCGACC
Organism: Heligmosomoides polygyrus bakeri; assembly: GCA_947359475.1. Classification (NCBI taxonomy): domain Eukaryota; kingdom Metazoa; phylum Nematoda; class Chromadorea; order Rhabditida; family Heligmosomidae; genus Heligmosomoides; species Heligmosomoides polygyrus. Next base: position 3,847,525 of record OX375868.1, read on the forward strand.
TCGATTACCCCCAAGGCTAAAGTTTCGGACCGCTTGGACGAAATACACGAAAAATCGATATTATCGATCGATATCGATTGATCAACTTCAGATTCGTGTTCAGCGACCTCGATTACCCCCAAGGCTAAAGTTTCGGACCGCTTGAACGAAATACACCCCCTCCCCCCTACACCCCCCCTCTCTCTACTCCAACACCGCATCTCCAGGCACGTTTGGCAGCGTGTTCGGCACGTCTACTGAGTCGCCAGGCACGTTGCACAACTGCAACCCCCCTCCCCCCACGATTCCCCCTCACAGTTCAGCACCCAGATGGCCAGGCAGACCGTCACTGATCCCCCCCTGGACAGACACTCCGCCCCGTACAGACGCTCTCCCCCGTACAGACGCTCTCCCCCGTACAGACGCTCTCCCCCGTACAGACGCTCCGCCCCGTACTGACGCTCCGCCCCGTACAGACGTTAGCGGCTTATTATATAGAAGGATCATACGATAGCCACGTCTACTGCGCTGACGTCTACGAACTCTAGAGAAGTCGATAATGAAGTGAGAGAAATTCTACGGCAAAACGGATATGGCTCAAGGGAATGTCGTTGTTGGAAACCTCAACGATCACCTGGCGGCACTCCTTTAATCATACCTTTCATCACTGACTCCTTTGCTTTGGACGTGAACCGCATCGTAAAACGATCTGGGCTCCCTATAAGCCTCATTTTCCGACCACCGCCGTCTTTACGACGCCTACTTACAGCTTCGCGTCTATATGAGAATCAGTGTGAAAGGACAGATTGTTTGATCTGTAAAGGAGAACACAAAGTGTGCAACATTAGTGGTGTGGTTTACAAAGTGGTCTGCACATCCTGCGAAGAATTCTACATTGGCGAGACAGGAAGGCCACTAGGAAAGAGAATGGATGAACATCTGAGAGCTCTGCGTAGCCCTCAAAGCTATCCAGACAATCCATTCTCGAAACACCGCACCCTAAAGCACGCACGTGATCCGCTGCCGCAACTGTGAGTTTCTATACTCCACAGGAATCTGACAGATCCGGGGCCGTATGCTATTCTCTCCCCAACCGTCCCCGGCCGGGTATGAGGAGGTCTCCGCCCACATCCCCGGTAGGCACATCATGCGCCATCGATTTTTCGCGCCGTCCCCGTCCCCGAGTCGGGCAAGAATAGCATACGGCCCCCGGTGGAGAGGAAGATCAAGGAAGCGCTGGAGATAAAGCACTGGGAACCACCAATAAATCGGAGAGATGAAATGAAGAATGCAATGAGGCTTATCACCCTATAAGGGTACGCGGCGTGACCGGCTGACAATGATGGCGACATGGAAAAATGAGAGAGCGGTCACTGCCCACTAAGATATATAAGTAGCCCGAGGACTATTGCGCTTCATTTCCGACCAAACGCACCACTGAACATCCCTGGCCCCTCCTCCTCCCTGTGATTCCCAGGTCTGTCCGGAAAGCCCTCTATTTGTTTGTAAAGTGTTGTTGTAGAGATGTGCAATATAACTGTTTTTAGACCTGAAGAAGGGCTTATAGCCCGAAACGTTGTCAATAAAGAATTGACCAAGTCGAGCTTCACTATTGCAAAGTCAAAGATCGTTTAAGCGTTGATACATGTGAGAAATTTGGCGGGAAAATGCGCTTTCAATTCAGGAGGGATCAAATGTCCGAGAACTTATGCACCAACCTAATATAAGAATTCATGTCGCATTTACTGGCTCATACTGATATCTGTCGAATATCAAGAAAATTCCAAAAAGAGAAAAATTGTCTTCACCAACAACTACTTCTCCTTATTCAGTCTGCCTTGCTCCGTTTTATACGAGTTATATGACACTCGAAAGCGCATCTCATTTCTACCAGAATATGTAATTTGTTTTTCGGCGATTTCAATTTTTGTTAGTTTTCAGGTCATCAAAATGAGCAGTTCCAGGTCGACAAGGATGAGCATTTTTGGCACCCACTTCTCTTTGCTTTCAGCCAGGGTTCTAGTGCGACCAAGGCACTAGAACTGTGGTTGACAGCACAAACACTATTTTTCATCGCCAGTTACAATTCAATAACACCGCTCTATTCAACACGGAAAGCTCTATCGAATGGTATCGAACGCGGCCAAGTTCGAAAACGTCAGTTTTTGACGACGTCACCGTCCCACGTCCTGTAAAATAAGGTGCTCTAATCGCAAAAGCCAGCTGCAGTTATTTTTTTAGGCCACCCACGGCGAAAACGAGGTGGACTGGTAAAGTTTTATACAAGGTTTGGTAGATCTTGAGGAGACGAATCGAATAGTGCCAACAGTTTCTGAAACAACTCAAAATTAAAGGAGTTATGAGAATGCGACGGTTCGCGACGGATTATTCCGTCGCAAACCGTCTTTTTGACCGCGCGACGCGGGCGGTATTGTACGTGAAGATGAGCACTGTGACTACAGGATGTTGCTTGTGAAACTTGGAGCCGTAAGCATCGCTCTGGGGTGAAGCAAAAAATGGCCAAACCAGCCTCTTTTCGATTAGTACTGAATTTCAGAGCAACGTCGTCGCTTTAGGGCCAGAGACGCTGTCACCTGATCCGATTTTTACTCTGCTCGGAAGGGAGCAACCTTAGTATGTCATTTTCGCCTTTACTCCATTGCCACACTGTGATGTGATCACTCTTTGAATTACCACGGAGTGATCACACCACAGTATAGTGAAGCCTTGCGAACTAATAGAAAGCCTGAGAACAGTCGTGAGGGATAACCAAAATCCTTTATCCATACAGAAACTAAACATCATTCCCGAACACACTGAAGTTCTCCGAGGAAGGACTTCACCATAACATCCATATGTACGAGGGCGTTGTTCCTCCGGTAGGCACGGGACGTGTTCTCAAAGTCTGGAAAAGTATTTCGATAAGCACTCGAGACTTCGACCGTTCTCGTTTCGAAAACGAAAACTGCAAGAAAGGTAGCCAAAATGCGCTCTAGACAGAGCATCTGAAAAACCTAGATACCTTCCAGTTTTTAGGCGGTCTCAGTTTCTCTGATGAATAAGTTAGTTTTCCCGATGAAATCCTAGTTTGGAGGGACTAAGCGCAATTGGATGTCGATCTGTCCTCTTGTACTCCAGTACTCCTTCACTTAGAAACGTCAGCACGTCCTGACATCACGCACCCGCAGTTGGGCTCTCGAGGAGATTCAGGTTAGGATGCCTCCCCAATGGGTATACGGTGGTTTGTGGTGGAACAAACTATCACATGGTCCCTCTGAACTAGGACTCCACAGGGTATAATCCTAGTTCTAGCAGTCCGTGTGGTAGTTTGCTCGGCCACACCTTCTCCGAGGATCCAGGTCCCATAAGAGCCCAGTGGCAGTCGCGAATGCGTGTTAAGAGGAGTGATTTGTGATGTTTTACCGTGAGCTGTACGCTGAAAAAATGAAACGCCTATGAGGGAGTGCTCCCCCCCCCCCCCTTCCCTCCTTCCCTGTCCACATACCGCCTGACCATTTTCGTAGCATCAATTTCAACCCAAATCGTTGGCTTTCCTACATGGTAACCCTCCTCCTCCCGAGCCTATTTGCGCTCTATCTTTCCTGCACCTTGACTCTTTCTGCTTCTGCTAGAGGAGGAAAAGAATTAAGACCTTCCGATCTCGTTTCCTGTGATTAAATGTGGGCAGCAGAGAGCTAGGATTAGGCCACCTGGGAGGGGTCTGTCTGGAGCATTTTGCAGCTACGCAAATAGAATACATGTGTTGGCGTCACTCACATGTATCAATCCCCTTCTTCCTCAACTTGGATGTCTTCTTATTGCTGCTTGCGAAAACTGGACATGGTGCTGCTTGCTGCATCGAAGAGACTAGCAAAAATGGCCAATCTAAGCTGCCATCTCACTTTTATATGGACAAACAATGGGACGCTATCCATACCTTATCACCCACAATACCACAGTATGTTTCAGAGAAGAACCGTTATCATATTCTTTTCATTGTCTTGCGCTTATAAAGCAGTTAGCAATCAACACGCTTTCTTTCCACAGCATAAGTAGGAAAACTGTGCAGAAAACGCTAAGGTCGGGGATCTTGGACTAAGAAACTGCATGGCGCTACCCTACCGTTTTGTATTGTTTTCACCAAACGGGTTGTCATCGGTTAGAAGCAGTTCAATGGACTCAAGTACTGTCTTGTCGCACCAGCCTTGCCTTAAATTTGCTTGAGTGTCCATTTACAGCTTGATGGTGTAATGAGTTTCAACCACTTCAAGGGGAAGGGGGTCGGTGAGGGGAGAAGGAAGGTTCGTGCTGCGTTTGCACCTCCCCCCTCCCCGCCAAATTAGGTTTAATTTGTCATTGCTATTGAGCAGACAGGGAATAATGGTAACGTCTGCCACTGAAAGTGAGTGCTGCCATTCCTCCTCGTTAGACAGTAGCGTGGCCCAGCTACTCCCGCTGCGCAAGGGACAAGTAGAGCGTTCTCGTGAAAAACTTCACAAGCGCGTCTGTGGGCGTTCTAGTTATGCCTTAAAGACCGTTTAATCTTCGATGCCGAGCGACGCGACGCCACGTGTTGTGACCACATTGATCGGGAGACGCGATCGATCAATTTTTCCAGTATACATGCCGTCGAGTCGCTCGGCATCGGAAGTATAAACGAGATCTTACCATTAGGGGTCCTTTAGTGTGCGCGCGACGCGCGACGCGATGTTATGTGGGCCCAATTGGTCAATGGCGCTGCTCGATCAATTTGGCCACTACACTATCGCGTCGCGTGCACACAAAATGACCTCTTAACGTGCAGCTGTGATCCTTCCTATAACTACTTCGGGGAACAAGAAGTTCTCCCTCGTCGTCCTATCCCTTGCACTCCTTCAAGCCCTGTTTATAATGCGTCGAAAAGCGGTGCGGCACCACAATCGCCATAGATATCGATTTTTCACGCCACCCGATTGATGTCGGGGAGCAAGCTGAACATACAAAATCGCGCGGCAGCCGCGGCGACTGCTGCGGCAAGCGCGACATATAGTGTGTGCTGCTACAGTTACGAAGTCTAACGCACTTTTGACTGCACAAACTGCTACAGATACAACTGCTCAGCCATTTAAGGGTCCTCCGCTGCACTTAATTAGAGAAAACGGTTATTTTTGAAGGGAACTGGACGACCTAATACAAGCAGTAGACAATTGCTGCTATTGTGAAACGATTTTGGGTTCTTTCATGACACGAAGCTTCATTTCTAGAAGATACATATCTAGATACAATACAGCATAACTCGGGAGTTTGTTAGAGCTCCGTTTTCACCATAACAGCCCACCCAGGAGCGATGCGTCAGTGGCGATTCATCGCGCGTGCGGCAGAGGCCGTCGCGCGCGCGGCGAAAACTTGTATGTTCGTACTACCAGCCGATTCATGTCTATTCCGACTATGGCGCTGTGTTGCGCAGCGACGTAACTATAAACCAATGCTAAGATTCTAGCGGTTGCCTCATACTGGGCCGTATGCTCGTCTACCCCGAGTCTTACCGATGGAGGATTGGGGTGTGACAAGATATGTTGATATTGATTGGTTTCCCCAACGAGAGAACACTAGCATACGTCCCCTGCTGAGACAACCTCACCGATGGCGTAGTGGAGCACAATGAATTGAACATAGTCCCAATCGGTGTTGGTTCTTCCTTCTCTCCCAACAAACAGGAATTTCAATTCCAAACTGTCGCTGCTGCCCATCGGTCGACGTTGAAAAAGACTACAGTGCCATTCTACTTCTTACATCTTTTGGAGGCGGCAAACTTCTGGGGCCGGATTCATCAACGAGGTACAGCAATTTAACAGAGAAAATTGCAGCCGAAATCCCTGATAGCGCGGCTTATCAAGCGATATGGTGAGCGATAAGCCGCGTTACCTGTATTTTCCGCCGTGAATTCTCTGTTAAAGTTATGTAAGTCGTTGATGAATCCCCCCCCCCTTCCCCTGGACCTCAAGCGCCTTATTTCACGAGAATCATCTGAGTAACATGTCATTTACGTGGATCAGGCGCGTTACTGTCACTGCGTTCTGCTAGATAGTCCTTGTTGGTGGAGGTTGATCTCACACTGAACATGTTCTCGAAGGACGCAAGTCTCTGATGCGTATATGTATTAGCGCAAGGAGAACGATGGTGTCAAATGGGTGAGCAAGCAGCACAGCGTTCTATGTCCGAAAATGGAAGCGTTCCTATTCCTTGTTCTCGCTCTCTTCTTCCTTCAGAGCCCCGCAGATGTTTTGTAAGTTCGGCCGCTCTATTGTTTATGCACTGAAGTGACCTGTGCCGTGGAGGTAAGACTCAGTTTTCTGACGCCACCTCGATCTACTTTAGATTGCTAGATTGCTAGAGATATGCACTATCCCCTCAAAAGTAGAATTCTTGAAATCGTAGAGTAGAATTCCTTTCTTTCGACTTTCCAATCCATGGAGGAGGACGATAAAGATAAGACGTTGCCTTGCAGAAATTCATCTCAAATACAGTGTACTATTCGTTTGAATCAAGCTTCAGAGTCAGTATCATCAACAGAGCAAGAGCTATGCGTCAAGCGATCGGCGGTAAAACCGGCAGCTTCTTCTGCGAGTTAAGAAAATAAATAATGATAAAACGTGAGCAGTCTTCCTCGTGCAGTCACAGAGAGCGGTCGACCCTCAACACACTCCGTCGACCTCACCCGAATCTTGCTGGCCGTTTGAAGATAAGAAGACCCAGTCCAATACGCAGTTGCCGAGCGTGGGCTGTATGGCGAGAACATCAGCAGATTTTCTCCGCATCTGTACTCTCAACGTAAGATCGATCTCAAATAAGGTGCGCTTAACTGATTTTGAATCTGCAATGGAAGCGCTGAAGTTTGATATAGTGGGACTATCTGAGACGAGGATATCAGGCTCTAACCGAATAGAACTGCAAAGCGTCTTTTCAATATATAACAGTGGAAATTCGGAAAGAGGAAAAAGTGGAGTTGGTTTCTACTTGAGATCGTCTTTGAACAGCCTCTGCAAATGTATTTTTCATGTATCGGATCGCATTATTAAGCTGATACTTAAACCTTCAAGTAGAAATGCTTTACGAATCATCCAAGTGCACGCCCCTCACTCTGGTTATGATGACGAAGATTACGAAGAGTTTCTGGATATTTTGAGAAGCCTTATTGATAGGCGTTTGAATGCTCAAATAATCGTGCGCGGCGATTTCAATGCCACACCGGGAGCTCGTGAAGGGCAAGAGCGCTACATAGGCATGTATGCTTCGGATAAGAGAAACGCTCGGGGACGCATGCTAGCCGAATTTTGCGAAGAACAGCGGTTATTTCTGGCAAACTCTTTTTTCAAAAAGAAAGCTAAGCTCAGATGGACATGGAGGAGCAGCGCGCTCGGACTTGAAAAAGAAATAGACTATGTTCTGTTAGTAGCATGCAGGGTGTGAAAGGTGTCGCCGTCCTGAGCTCCACAAGTGACCACCGATTGGTGCGTTGTACACTGCCTCTCAGACAAACAAGGAGAATCACAAGACCGTAGAGAGGCACCCGAATCGTTCACAATGAGTTGCTTAGAAACTGTGCACAGAACCTCATTGAAACAATGCCCCGTCCAGAGATGCAGTTGAAGATTACGCAAAATTGAAGCACATCATAAATACTGCCACTGATCAAGCGACCCACTTTGAACCAGTCCCTCCCCGTATTTCGGAGCACACGCGACAACTTTTACAGTTCCATCGTAACCTCAAGTTCGGAAGAAATACTGCTCTGCAGAATATCGAATACGCTGAAACGTGTAAGCTTGTTCGAAAATCACTCACAGAGGATCTTCGGCAACGTCATCTTGCGATTCTCACGAAAGCTTTGCAGACGAACAAACTTAGAATTGGACGCCAACACCTCAAATACTCCCACAAAACTTTGCCCAACGACACAGGCCACTCCCCCTTACCCCCAGCCCACTTCCCCAAGCCTTCGTCGAACCCTGTCCACTTTTTTCTTGAATCTTGCAGACCCAATAAAAGAGACAGTCATGGCTGTGGAACATTCTATAATGACCTCTATCGCTCGTCATATGGACCTCAGCTCCCGCCTGCAGACCCAATCGACTTACGACTGACCGTCACTGAAGTTGAGGAAGCCATGAGAACGAGAAAATCAAGATTTGCTCCTGGTTTTGATAAGATTCAATCCTTCGCCCTCCGACCACTTGCAAGGACTATTTCCTCACCGGTCTATCAGTTGCTCAACACAATGATAGCAACAAAAATTATTCCAGAAGAACTTACATTTGCTGACACGATCGTATAAAAATGGAGATCCGACGCCAACTACTGACCTATTTTCCTTCTGTCAACTATATATAAGATTCTTACGAAAGTGCTTAGTAACCGCTTGGAAAAACTCGTTGAAGCTCGTGCTATACCTCCATCAGAGCAAGCAGGTTTCCGAAAAAGGTTTTCACCAGTTGATCACATTCAAACACTGAACGAAATCATTGAAAAAACACGTGAATTCAACGTCTCAGCTTGTTTTATGTTCATCGACTTCAAAAAAAAACCTTTCGACAGCGTAGAATTCCCGGCAATTTTGTGTGCTCTTCAATCCTTGGGTATTGATAATAATATCAGCAAGATAATTCAACTGCTTTATGCCAATGGAAGTGCGATGATAAAAGTTGGAGATCGTCTGGCGAAATTGGATATACAACGCGGAGTTCTTCAAGGTGACGCGCTTTCCCCACTCCTATTCGTACTTACTCTCCAACATGCACTGAATAATGTCAACTTTTCCAACAGAGATATTCAAGTAAATCTATTTTCTATCCTACATGGCTTATGCCGACGATATAGTCCTGCTAGCGCGCTCCAGTGAGGAACTGCAAACGATGGGTGCCGACTTGAAGATGGAATCACAAAAAGTGGGACTGAGTATAAATTTAAAGACGACCAAATGAATGCAAATTTGGAGCTGCAGCCACTTTGCGATCAGCAGTGAAGAACGAGTGGAATTGAATGGCGACACAATACAGCGCTTCAATGAATATGTGTATCTCGGCCAACTGATTACAACACCAAGAAATCAAGTGAAAGAAGTTCGAAGACGCATACAAGCTGGCCGTGCAATATTCTACAAACATATAAAGTTCCTATGCTCAAGCACTGTGGCGATTTCCCTTAAAAGAAAACTCATCAACACCTGCACCCTTCCAGCGGTAATATACGGCTGCGAGTCATGGGCCTGGACTAAAGAAATGGCCATCAGTTTGCAGTCAGCTCAGCGTCGTCTAGAGCGCGCTATATTCGGTATTGACCTGGCTGACAAAATAAAAGCGAAAGTGATAAGAAAAAGATCTGGCTTAAAGGACTGGATAATATCCGCACTGAGGCGTAAATGGATATACGCCCATAAATTGTCACTGAACGCGTGCACCTCCTGGGCTCGAGAAGCGAGAAGGTGGCTGCCGTCTGGAAAAAGAAGTACGGGGAGACCGAGGACACGACGGCTCGACGATATTGCACGATATCGAGGACGAGAGGCAAAAGATATGATCGACTGGGAATGGATGGTGAATGATGCAACAAAGAAATCTGCTGACCTCTTCGCAAGAAAGACTCGCGTATCTTTGTGTCGTTGCGATATAAGAGTATAAATAAAAAAATAAATAAATAAAATGTGAGCATTCCACAACCTCCCCCATCTTCTTCACCTTTCACTGTTGCACAGGGGTCATATTCATGAACGTCTTACATGACTTTAACAGAGAATTCGCAGCGGAAAACTCAGATAACGCGAAGAATCTAACCTACCAGTCACAGAGGGCAAGCTCTGGTAGAAGTGCTTGTCGCGGAGCTTGGTGGAGAATTGGATAGAAAAGCGGCATGGTAAGGCCGGGTGGTTTGTTCTTCGAATTCCCGGTAATGCAAGATTTTTGACTTCCTAAGTAGCTGGACGTTCTGTCGACGAACATCGTCTTCATAAAATCTAGCTGTAGTATTTGAGAGCTGATTGTTTATCTGTTTATTTGTGCCATACTTGTGTGCACAAACAACTACATACGAACCAGGGATGAACGGATTAACCGTTATCCGTTCTCCGGTTTCCGGCGGGTTTTGGCATCTCCATTTTGTTATTTGTTATCCGCAGATTTTTGACCGGATAACGAACAACAAAGACTGTCACCCTTATGACTAGTTATGACTACTTAGTTAGAAATTTTAGGAGACAACAATGTTGCGCGTAACAGAAAAAATCGTAGGAAACAATATGGAATCTACGCGGGGAAAATAGTTATTTATTTATGTTAACGTGCTATAAAACAACAAACTCGTAACACAACATAACAGCGCCATGCAGAAGTTAGCTTAACAAACACACAGACATTTACCTAAGTTCCTATAGGGTTGATTTGTCAGCGATTAGGTGTGAACAGATGTTTTTCTTCCTTTCTTTCTTCTTACTAGTAAAACAAGGAAGTTATCCAAGAAAAAAAAATAGAAAAAAACGTAACAATGAAACAGCATAGTTCCCAGAAGTTGTTCACTCGTTGCTGCTTTAATCCTCTTCCCCTCTTCTTCTTTTCTTTTCTTTTTTATTTAAACATATAACACGATCCTGTGTATTTTTATACAAAACTTACCACTTATTGAACAATCTGCAATCAGAAGTCTCTCACTCAAAATGATGACTTAAATCCTGGATCTTGCTTGTTTGCGTTTGCTTTCCATCAGCGTCGCATTTAGAACATACAATTTCTGTGATCTTGATCAGGATCATATGGGCGAAGTCGTCCAAAACTAGGTGGGTCGGCCACGTAATGCGCTTCGCGGACACCCGCTGGACGAGAAGCCGTCGTCGACTGGATTCCACGGGATGTCAAGAGAACACCAGGATGCCCACTAACCCGTTGATCGGACTTCTTCGTGAAAGCGCTAGCCAAGGCCTTTTAGCCAAGCGTCGAATGGCGAGGTTATGCTGACTTTGACATGTTATCATCGGGGCTGCTTACTCACCAGTTCTTTGCCCCTCTCAAGTGTCATACCAAGGCCGATTAAACAGGGGATTCACGCGGTGCAGGTCGTCGCGGTGCGCGATCTGAGTCTGTCGATTAGGCAAACAGTGCGGGTACTGAGCGCGTGCTACAAAACACCCCGAGTCGTCGCCCGGTGTTTATTTTTCTCGGCTGTTCGACTCACATGCGCATATTTTATTTACTCTGCCTTACAATCGCGCAGTTTTTTCGCGTTTTTTGCTTTGTTTACGAAAACTGGAGCCTTTGACAATTTTTTGGTTCCTCTGACCTTTGTGTGGAGCCATAATTGTAAGAAATCCTCATCGCCTGGAGAAAAGACCGGCTGTCGTCTCCACCCGGTCAAGGTTTCGGTTTGGGTTTACCGCCCAAGCCAAACAAGCCCTTCACACCTCCGGAATCGGTGAATTGCTACCAGACTTGACTTGGATGGATAAAACACTGGCTTGTCCATCCGCTGGCCACCGCAAGTCATCAAGACCAATTACGCATTCAAATCACCTCCACGACATTCCGTAGAAGTAGATTGCTCGACGCATCACAAACAATGATTAGCTCCGTCCGTAATTCTTTATCCTCTACTGCATTGCCAACTGGTGACTCATGGGATAGCTATGGAATTACCGAATGGGGCGCCCAAAACGGTGACTCACAATTGAAATTGGAATTTACGTGCATATTTGTGGATTCCGAATGACATCCCCATGAAAACTGGTCTTTTTGTGTTTTCCTCCTGATTTTTACTTAGCTGTAGCACTTCAACGACATTTTCTGTATGCTCTGGGCTAATCTTGTGGTGTCTCTCTGGGCTCCAACATCACTGCAGTGACAGCCTGCCAGATTTTTTTTGTATTCCAGCTAAATTATTTAAATTTTGCACTATTTTTTATTATATAACTCAGGAGTAAGTATCCTCGCTTTATCATACACGGGTACGTGACCTTTTCTGATTCTAGTGCCAATGTAAGGTATATGTTAAGGTATGTCCAGTTGACTCACACGTCGCCAATTTAGAAGAACACTAAAAATAACAAAGGGAAAAGCTTGGGCAAAGGGTTCTGCTAGATCAAGAAGGCGGTAAATGCCTCGCCCGCCACTTTACTGGTGCCTTTACTTTGATTTGATTTCAAAAACGCAGACCGTGTCATTCATCCTTTTAGGTATATTTGGCCTTCTTACTAGTTGTTGCTCTTAAGCTTTAAAATTGAACCTGTTTACAAATACGCCACAGTGGTTTATAAAGGATTAAATGACCAGCAAGTCCTTGTGGAATGCGCCACGCTGTCTATGTACTTGTGGCAAGTCGTTGTGAGAATTTGAATTCGTATTTAGTCTATACGAAGAATTCTGGTGATCAATCAACAGTTACATCTCAGTTTCGCCTTTGCATGACAGGAAATCTTGTGGTCAGGGACCTGAACTTGCAGCCTCGATCCAAGTTGCTCGCAACAATTGGCGCCTCCCTCGCCTTCTCTAGCTATCGCGTGCCAAATCTTGTTATGTCCTCCTCACAAATGGCGTTAAAGGTACGTGTTTATTGATGCACGTTCTGGCGTAGCCGGAAGAAGCCCCGGCTGTCGGGCGAACCTCAATTCAACGTAGCTGGTTCGAGTCACACCCAGGCAAATTAAGCATTCCATCTTCCGGCTGGGTGAATTGGTACTATGTACAAATTTATTTATTTATTTATTTATTTATTTATTCAGAGCGTAAGCACGACACTCACGCGCAAAACAAATGAGAAAAATCAACAAGTTCTACCAAAAAAAGTCACAAGACAACAATCAGACGTAGACAGAGGCACCTGTAATTCTGAAGGCAGCAATGAACAGATTTAGTCAACAGCACCAGTTTCTTGAAGACATGCATGGATAGGGACAGGAGATTTTCGTTTTCCACAAACACAGAGTTGAGCTCCCGAAGCCTTCTATATGTCAAAAATGAAGATCTGATCGTGGTTTTTGCAATAGGAACCTGCAGACGGAGCCTACTTCTTCTTGTTCTTACTACTTGACCACCGAGGAAATGTGAAGGGCTTATGTGGAGTTTGCCCGTGAGAATCTTGAACAGCATTTTGAGATCAGCAATCTTCCTTCTACACACCAAAGATTTTAGTCCAAGTATTCTATTTCTTTCTCTGCCGTTTGGGATTTGCGACTAATCTACGCCAAAGCATCTCATTATGAGTTTTCGGGTGAAATTATTTTGAACGCTCTCCAACTTATCAATGTCTTTTTTCTTGACCGGGTTGAAAACCGTTGTACCAAACTCCACTACGGGTCGTACGTATGTTTTGTAAGCAAATAAAAGCGTTTAAGGATTTTTGCTTTTTAAAACCTTGAAGAGATTATATGTACGACAGTTGGCCATTTTGACCACGGCCTTATAATGCATGTCAAAATTGAGCTTCTTAGTTATTAAGAAACCTAAATCTCGGACATCATCAACCACCTTTAGATCAGCATTTCGTAACTTATAAACAGATATCATTGCCTTATTATTCGCTCCTAAAGGTAAGAAAGAGGATTTCTCTGGTGCAAGTGGGAGATCCCACTTGTTAGCCCAACTGCTTATGTAGTCAAGAGCTGCTTGAACGGAGTAGGCGTCCTGGTCTTCCTTTATTGTTTTGTATATTTTATCATCATCAGCGTACATTTTACACGTCACTCCTAACCTCGAAATTGATTCTGGAACCTCATAAGTGTACAGCAGAAAAAGCAGAAAAAGTTCAAAAATTAACAGTATTTATTCTCTAAAAAATAGTATTCTCTAGAAAAATGGAACACAGTCTTGTCCAGCAGCTGGCCACTGCAGATCATTGTATTATATATACCAAAATGCTCATCTACATTGCTTCCATGACATCTATACAGGGTGCGGCAAAATCACCCGTGCACTGAAAATTCAATGGCGTTTTGAAATCAAACTTCGCAGGTCAATTCTAACTATCAAAATTATCTGCTACAAACATGGCAATTTAAAGCATGCTAACAGTTTTCGAAGTGATCACCTTCAGCCTCCACACAGTCCTTCAGACATTCGACAAAGGGCTCGTATGTGGCGCGCAGGCACGGTTCATCAATTTCGTCTCAGCCTTTCAAAAGCGCTTCCTTAAGAGAGTCCAAATTGGGGTGCCTGGTAGAGCAGGATTTTTCTCTAAGACGGCCCACACAGAATAATCCATCGGGTTTAGGTCTGAAGAACTGGAGGGCCATTTGTCGTGTGTGATGAAGTCAGGCAGCAGCTCGGCGCAGCATTCCTTCGCTTTGTGTGCCGGAGCAGAATCTTGTTGAAAGCACCAGTAGGCTTCTCCGAAGTGGGAATCGGCGCACGGCTGGAGAACTTTTCCTAGGATATTCTTGTAAACCGCTGCGATGATTTTCAGGCGAGCTTCGAAACAAGTGGAGTTTTTCCTGAGGACGTGACTCCTCCCCAAACCACAATGGATTGATGCTTTTTCGCACTTTCCTGAAGTCGTCCTTTGGCGTTAGCATCAGCAAGCGAGAAGACCTCAATAATTCTCTCATTTTGGGAGTTAAAGGTTGGATTCAACGTGAAAATCCTTTCATCGCTAAAGACGCTGTTTCGAGCGCATGCCATCGTGAATCGTTGCAGCAACCTTTTGCATCTTTCCAGCCTCATCTTCTTCATGGTGTCCGTCAGGAGTTGGTATTCCTGCAGACGATAAGGAAACTTCTTAAGCTTCCCCTGACTATCCTTCTTATTGACCTATCGCTTATTCCAACGTCTTTTGCCATCTGGCGCTTCGATCTCCTGGAGTTTTCATTTTTTTCTCTCACGAGTTTTACATTTTCCCAGTTTGTAGCTGTCGTGGGACGCCGACGCTCTCTTCCTTCTCTGTCCTCTTCGGTCTTCAATTCCTTGTAGAGTTTTACTGTATCTTGAGCCGTTCTTCGGGGCACGGAAAGGATCTTCACAATATCTCTCGTTTGCTTACCGCCCTTATAAAGTTCGATAATAACACTTCGTAGGTGGGACGCCTAACCATTTTGTGCTCAAGTACGTATGAGTTCCACAATGTTCAGTCAACATATATTAAGGCGAATGAATCGGGAAAATTTCTAAGAAATTTTTAAAAAATTTCAAATGTTTAGGTGCGTGGGTAATTTTGCCGTACCCTGTAGAAGTGGAATGCGTGAGCCTCCCAGATAGCCAATCAGTAACGACTCCTTTATTCCTTTGTCCTTTTAGAGATAGCAAATAGGAAAGATCTGCGGTGTCTTCAAGTATTGGACACAGGTTACTTCTATGTCCTACAAATCTTTTACGCAATCCTAAGCAGGTTAAGGATAAAGGATAAAGGACGGTGTTGCTTAATCCCTTTTGGGATGCGCCATGCATTCGACTTCCACGCGACATTGTGGAGGACTCAAACAAGTCTGGTACCAACTCGTCGACCTTGGAGGAGTAGAAGCTTTGGTTGGCATGGGCAGGAAATCCGAACCAGGTACCTGGTATCGGGTGCTCAGGAGAGCCGGCTCCTCCTCCGACTGCTCTACACCTGCCCGCTAATCATGTTATCGCATCAAACCTGTCATTGAGATCAGGGCTTGGTTTTATATATTACTGTTTCGAACCATCAAGCTCTTCGCTAGCCTTTCTTTAGTTTATAGTCCCTCAAGCTTCTGGATACGACCGTCTGTAGCCTTTGTGTCTTGCACTAGAAAAACATTGTCTTCTGTGTTAGTTATTCCCACCATGCACGTCCTGCCTGAATGGCACGTTCATTCGATGCAGCCAGCCCAATTGGCTGACACAGTCCCACATCCCAGCGCTGTCCGCATTCACGACTAGAGTCCTTATTTGTTACAAAGAGTTGGCATCGCTTCATTTATTCTTTGTATCTCTTAAAGTGTAGTTACGTGAGGTTCTTCTGTTCTCTTGAATGTTTTGAGCACGAGATATTACGTAGAACTTATTCCAGTAGTCTACTTGAGAGTCGTATGACTCAAGCAAACTCTCAATTTCAAGATGGAAAATTGCAGATGCTGCTATCAGAACGACAAAGCAAGGCACCTTCCCAAGTCATTCAGCAATTCTAGGAATCCCTTCATAAATTTTAGCAGCAGCGCGTCTCGAAATACCGTTATTCAGCAAATCCAATTAATTTCTCAATCGATATTCACTCAGTACAGTCTGCCGGGAAGTGTTATCATCTCGAATGTTTGTCTGGCAGAGCAGACGATGTGGCGATCGGCCGTGAATCAGCTCCGCTTCTCCAGCCAACCCCATCATGGGGTGTGTAGCGATAAGCTCAAACCCACACACACATCACCGTCTCCATCGATTACCGCCATATCGCCTTGAGATATTTTCGTCACAGCTTTATCTTTTCCGACCTAAGCTTTTGTCCTTTAAAGGAATGACCTTCTGGTTATAATTTGAGCTCGTTGCAGGCTTTGCTACCTTGAATTTATGCTGTTCCATCCTTAGTGCGTCCTTGTGATCATATAATTCTGGTGGTATTTGAAATCGTATGCGGCCAGGTGACATCATACCCATCTTCTTGGAAAAATTCCGAAGAACTGTACTTCTGTGAGATATGAAATCTCCTTAGCTTTTCATGAACCTGCTCTTTCTTTTACTTGTTATCATTATGGAACAAGTACTTGATGAAGGCATTTACAGTAATTCTCAGTCGAATTTTTTCTAGCACTGACAGAATCAGACGAGAAATCAGCAGAATTTTCTTCTTGCGCATTTTTAGAGCGAAGTAATAATATTCATAAATTTTCTCTCTTTTCAGTCTTATTTTTTACGCGATGTGCCAAACTTACGTTTAAACCTAATTTTTTTTTTAATTTTTCATTTTACTCCGCGGTGCGAAACTGGCCGACAAAATCTGTCCAAATTCATTTCGGCACTTCTGGTGGGTAAGAAACCTTATTCGAAATTCGCAGATGAGGATATCAACTATACCTTTGTCCTTTTCGAATTTCGAATAAATTCGAATTTCGAATATTCGAATATTCGAATATTCGAGAAAGCCCAATATTCGAATGTTCGTTTATTCGAATATTCGAAGGCTTCGAATTTCGAATATTCTTTATCAATCTCTTAACAAGTTAGTAGCACCCATCCTCGAAAGCCAGGGAATTGTGACCTTCTGATAAGAACGATGTTTTGTTTCGCGTGTCATTCACAGTGGCCGAATTGTGTGTATGCAATCTGACAAGGGAAGGGTCTGGAGCGTATGTCTGAAAGGGGAGAGCGAGTCATATAAGGAGAATCCCCACCCCTCAATTAGTATGAAAATGGGTTTATTTTTGCCAAGTCGTTAAACACAGGAAATAGGAAGTCCGCTGCATTAGAATTCGTGGGTCTCGTACGGGCGCCAAGTGGCTCAGAGCGCAGTGGATAGAGACGTTTCATGGGTGGGAGGTCGTGGGTTCGATTCTCCTGCTCTGCTGCAGTTTTGTATATCATATGTTTGGTTAAGAGTTGAACGATTTCAGATCTTTTGCCTAATTTTCTAGTTGTACACCGTGGATAGTAACTTTCTTGCCACTTGTTTATTACTGACCGGTTTTTTAAACACAAGGCAATGAGAAAGATACCCAACGATGTATAAACGTTAAACACCAGTGATGCACAGGCCCAAAATGCATGAAACAGAAGCACTGGTCACAATCGGACAGCGATTAAAAGCTACAGGTTCCTCACAGGTACACCAGCGACACCATCTTCAATGTCATTATAACAAATCCGTTCTCCTTTAGCTACCCTCAGCTTCGACATCTACCTTCAGGATGTTGTCCCTTTTTTGAACGTCAAAAGGAGGGTCGTGCACAATGACGTGGGAGTGAAATCATTCCACCCGAAAACGAACGTTACCATATGTCCAATTCTTGCTTGCATCTCCACGTCTGTCAGTTCATCTTGCGGATCCCAATCTTCTTTTTCCACCACTTCCAGCTGTTCGTCTTCGTCAACTTTAAGTTGACGTGCTTCGTAGCCCTTGAGTATGCTGACTATCCGTTCGGCCAGCTTGATTTCTTCCCTCGAAGGTTCCTTGCCTAAAGGTGGGCCACACTTCAGCGTTAGAAGGTGGATCACCACTCCAGCATCGGCGGACATTATTGGTGTTAGGTTTAAAAAACCTTCAGCTACCTCTGATTTCCAGTTGACAGGCAAAGATGAGAGGAGGAGCGTATCGATGGCCGTTAACGTCATTCTGCGGGATCCACAGACCTCGTTTCTTCATTGGAACCATTTGCGACGTCACGTCCTGGTTTTCGAAAATCCGTGGAGGATGGTTTTCCCGAGGTCACCGGTCCACCTAGGGAAACAAACTGTGAGGAGCCTGTAGCCTTTATACGCCGTCCGTATTGTGACCAGTCCTTCTTTCTCATGCACGTTGTGGCTGTGTATCACTGATGTTGAACGATTATACATCTTTATGTTGAATACCACAGCATGCAGCTGGAAATATTAGTAGAAAACCTCTGGAATGGTATAGGCGCAGAATTCATCAAGTCTCAACAATTAGTTGAAGTGCAAAAGTGCAGCAGCGCAGGAGAATTGAACCCTCGATCTCCCTCGCATGAAGCAACGTCTCTATCCACTGCGCTGCGACCCGCTTGCGGCAGACGCATCGCGGACATACAAGACCGCCGAACTCGTGAGGCGCCCATTACATTGTAGCTACAACGACCCCGTACTCCTTAGGTTTTTTTCCTTGCCGAAAAAATAAACACATTCTTATACTAATTGAGGGGTGGGGCTTCTCCCTATATGACTCGCTCTTCCCGTTCAGACATACGCTTCAGACAACTCCTTTGTCAGATTGCAGTGTCTTATCAGATTAGATTCCAACCATGGACTTCGGGTCCGTTTGCTTATAAGTGACGCGAAGCTCTTCAACGGAGCCAGAACGCAGACTGAATGCCACTCATGAGCTTACAATGTGCTTCTTCTGCACCAGATCGCCTTTGTTTTACTGCTTTGTCCATGCTAGCATTTCTTTTACCACATAGAAGCTTTGGTATAACCTAAAGAGACAGTAACTCATTGTCAAGATGTATAACAATCCAGCTCTGCCTATTCAGGGTGTTTCTCTCTTCTGGGGGCACGTATTCTTAGGCCGGGGGCATACTTCCATCGCCGCGATGCCATCGCGGCGTTCAGTTCATGGCCATTCCGCCGCACGAGGTCGAATAGTTAAAGGAAACTTCGCCGCGGCCGCTGCAATACTTGCGGTCGGCATGCGCGATGCCTTCGCGCGCCCATCGCGGGCATGGCATACTTTTTCGCGCCGCGCGCGGTGTTTAGCGTTGATCCCGGATGGATCGCCGTCGCGCTCCCTTGCAGAGCGATGAGCGATGCGACGAGCACTGATAAGCTCAAATTCTTTCGCGACGCTCTGCAAAACTCATCGCCGCGATGGAATCGCGGCGACGGGAAGTATGCACGAGTCCTTAGGCCTCTGTTATACTCCCGCGGGAGCATCCGTGGAACGTCCGCGGACCAATGGCGCACGGCGGAGGCGGGCGTGGCGAGGCGCGGCGATTGGCCAGGTGAGGAGTCTCGGCGCGATTCCCGCCCTTCCACGGATGCTCCCGCGGGAGTATAACAGAGGCCTTAGGGAAGCAGGGTGCTTCATTGTCATTATACCTTTGTCACCGTCTTTTGGCCTCGTGTAGGAAATGGATAGAGCAGCCTTCGCGGCGGTTGAACAACAGCATCTGAGCCTGGACACCGACTTCCGCAGCCTCGGTTCGATCCTCAGCTCGCCCTCGCCTCGCTCGTCGCCCTCAGTAGCGATTATCCCTCACTGGACTCGCCACACTCCACTCCATTAGCCCTGATTTAACGTAAGAGTAACGCGAGTACGTCGGCCACAGGACAGGAGATCCATTGCTAGAAATCGATGTACCACAGTTGATAATTACCGATCCTTTTCGCAATTAACCAACTGGTATAAGAGTAATGACAATCTGAGCCTTTGTATATGACGCTCTGTCGAACGCAGTTTACAGTGGGTAATAAAAAAATAAGTAAATGCCAATCATTGGGTGACCACAATAAGTAAGGTATTCATTTGGTCATTCGAGTATTCGACAATTCGAAATTCGAAATTTTGAGAATCGAATAATATTCGATCATTCGAAATTCGAAATTTTGAAAATCGAATAATATTCGATCATTCGAAATTCGAAATTTTGAAAATCGAATATTATTCGATCATTCGAAATTCGAAATTTTGAAAATCGAATAATATTCGATCATTCGAAATTCGAAATTTTGAAAATCGAATATTATTCGATCATTCGAAATTCGAAATTTTGAAAATCGAATAATATTCGACCATTCGAAATTCGAAATTTTGAAAATCGAATATTATTCGATCATTCGAAATTCGAAATTTTGAAAATCGAATAATATTCGATCATTCGAAATTCGAAATTTTTTCCCAAGGACAAAGGTATAATATCAACGCCACTTCATTTTTCAACTTGTCATCTGTTTGTGGCTACATTTTTTAGAAATCCTTTCTGTGACATTGAGTTAACAAAGAGTTAAAGGAGCTGATTTTTTATTAGCTATTTCCCTGCACTCAATCCGAATCTACTCACTACATAGTTACTGAATATATAAAGGATAAAAAATAAAGGTCGGCGTTGCTCAATCTCTTTTGGGATGCGCCACGCACTCGACTTCTACGGGATGTCGAGAAGGCGAGTTGAATGCGAATTTGGCCATACAATGACTTGCGGTGGCCAGCCGATGAACAAGTCAGCGCTTTATCCTTCTCAGACACGTCTGATACCAATTCATCGACCCCCGAGGGATGGAAGGCTTGGTTGGCCTGGGCGGGAAATCCGAACCAGGAACCTGGTATCGGGTGCACGCGACAGTCGGCGCGTCCTCCGACTGCGCTACACGCGCCCATCCGCGCTACGAATAAATAAATAAAAATATCGTGATGTCCGCGTTTACGGGGTGGTTACACGCGTTCCTATAATAGGAGCTGTTTCAGATGTCCATAGATGCCGAAATCACAAAAATCAACGAAGGCATAGCGAACGTACACGTGGCTCTCTACAAATTCAACACCCAGTTGGATGGTATTCTGCAAAGCCTCGACAGCAAGCTCACGGATTTCGACAACGGCGTGAGTACCACCATCATTCATGGCGGTTTTCAACAAGAGTTTGCTCTAAGTTCTATATTTCCGTAAGAGCTTAATTCTACTGTTATTTTTCCAAAATATTCAAGTGAATTCAACAAAAATTTCCGAAGAACCCTTTAAATGTAGCTGATTTAAGCTCAATCTCATTTTGCAAATACGAAAAAGCTAAACGCCTTCCTCTTCTTCACTGATGAACCACCGGGGAGGTGTTGTAGCAAAAAGCTTCGTCTGGAGATGGATGGCGAAACGAACCACTCGGGAGAAGAAAAGATTTGTGTTTTTATGTTATTTGCTTGCGCTTTACTACCATATATACCATTTTTAGGTCGAATAGGACACTTTTCAAATCAAATTGGACAATTTCACGTTAAATCGGACACTTTTCACGTCAAATTAGACATTTTTCAAACCAAATTATAGACAGTTTTCAGATCAAATTGGACACTCTTCTAAGTTCGCCTAAGACTTTTGAAAACAAAGGGAACTTTTCCGAATTGAAGCAGTCTTCATACAGGTTGAATTACAGACTCAAGAAAATGGTTAGAAAAATTTTTGTTCGAGAAAAATGTAGAATAACTTGTTTGAATTTTTTTCTTTAACAGCCCAAATGAGTGTAATAATTTTAAAAAATTTTTACTTTTGGAGAAAAAATAACAAATTAAATTTTGTTTTAAAGCGCAGCAAAGCAACAACCATAAAGTGCCGTAAAATACCAGATTGCGCCATGCACTCAAGAGTTGGAAAGATCATTGCTAACTACTCACTTACCAGTACTTTAAGTTCTTGTTTTTGATTAAATGTGTAATATTTATACATAGACATAGATATTTATACATACACAATCGTCTAAAACTTATACCATGTAATGCAATATTGGCGTTATTTAGGTTGATAACGCTGTCGGAACGGTGAATGGTGTTGGAGGAGACGTCATAAACATATTCAAGCACGTGAGAATTTTATCCAATTTGATATACCATTGCGCTTTTTTCCTCAGATGGCAGAAACACTCTCAAAAAATCTGTGCGTTCAGTGATGCACATGCAGAAAGTTCGTTTGAAAATGAAAACACGACCTTAGCGGCATTTTACAGTATTCGTTCTTCAGTTCCCCAACGAAGCTGTGTATTACTCAATTCTTGTGACACTTCTCGTCCTTCTCAACCTATGCTGTTTATACATGATATACTACATCTATCAGTGGATTCATGAACGCGAACTTCGTTTCGACAAAGAGATCCGACGATACCGGAAGAACGTCTATCGCCTTGTCGACGAGCACAGGTATGCTTCGCCACCTCATTAAACTAATGCATCAGCAAACGGAAAACATGAGTGAGATTTTGATCGAAAATTGTGACAGTAGTGGCTGTAGCTTTGAGCATGTTCAGGTAATGCTGACCGCTTCGAAATTAGAAGGACCGATTTGGGCACTACGGTACTCTCACGGCTCCAGAGGAGGCCAGATGAAGTCGATAATCAATTTTTTGCCAAGCTTCGCCTATGGCTGTTATTTGGGCTGGTGATCACGAATATTATATCTTTTTTTCGATTTCGGCCGATTGCAGTGGGTTACGGTAGGTACGGGTGACTAAAGCTGCCGATGTCATGATCTACGAATTCACAGAAAAGTTCGCCCAGGGGCAATCTGAGGTGATGGCTACGAAGCTGACATCCATGCTTACGATTCGTAATACTGTGGAGTACGGCAGGTTACGGTAGATGCGGATAAATAAGGCTGTCGACGAGTGCGTGTACCTACCGTAACCTGTCGTTCTCCACCGCAATACCAAAGTCGGATGTCAGATTCTTTAATCAGCACCCCAAGTAACCCTCATATAGGAACTTTGAGCGCAATCTGTGATCATGACCTCGGAAGTCTTACGATTAGTTATCCTTAGCTACCTTACTCCACCGTAATACCAAAACCAGAGGTAGATTCCTGATTTTTTTCCATAGATTTCCCTCGGCGAAGATTGATCGAAATTGGTGATGACGACCTAGACAGCTTTGACTTGCACCTACAGTAATCTACCGTAATCTGCAGAAATTTTAAAAACCGATGTCAGATTCATGATGAACACCTCAAATAACTTCCATGAACGAAGTTTAGGTGAACACTTTTTTGACCTCTCCTCAACCTCTGAAGAGTCATGTCTTCGGCAGCTTTAGTCACCCGTACTCACCGTATTCCACCGTAGTACCAAAACCATAAACAAGCGCAGTATGTACAATAGTGCAGAATAATATTACAATAGAAAGTACAATAGTGCCTACTTTTGTAAACAAATTGGACGTTATGTATTGGAATCAAAATAAACCCAACCAAAATCAAGATGGACTTTTTGCAAAACGAACTGGGCACTCTCTTAAAAAATCAGAATAAATTTTTTGATTAGAAATTTTTTACAACTTCCTTTGAGAACTGTTATTTCGCATAGCTCAAAGAGGTGAACAGTGCCTAACATTTTATGAAGCCTACATTTATTCTTTTGTCTTAGAAATTGTCTCATGCTTATTGTGAACTGCAAAAAGAGCAGCAAGGTTTCGGTGTGATGAAGTGAAACATAGCGCTGTGCACTCGTCTAAAACGATTTTCATTTGCTTTATAGCAACAATTCTGTTTCGAAATTCGGCAAAAACGAGTGTAAAAATCACACACGTACACTTCTACTGTGCAGCTCCAAACAAGCTGCCGTTACACTTTCAATCAGGCAAACGGAGTGGCATGCTGCACGAAAGCATGGCACGATTTTTCTTGCGATACACTGAAACATTTTGCTATTTTGAACTTTAAAACAAGTTATATCTATTTTGAAGCTACATAACTGAAATTTTGATAAAGGTGAAAACACATCTGTAAGACAGATGAAATATTAGGTTGGCAACTAATTTCGTGGACTCTCAAGCGCCTTCAACAAAATTGTTCATAAACAAATAACAAATAACAGTTTTCAACCAAAGTAAGATCTGTTGGAACGCGGAACTGCTTCCCATTTACCAGCTACCTGGCCCATCCCACAGCTGTAGAATTCTTGTGATTTTGAAGCCAAGAATCCTTGAAGGTGCATTTTGACATGGTCCACATTAATAAATCGTCCTCCATCCAAGAAGTGCTGCAGCGAGCTATGAAGGTGCTAGTCATTTGGAGCACAGACTGTGCTGTAAGGTGGGTGAGTTAGACGCTCCCAGCTAAGGTCTTCGATTTTTTGAAGCTCCCGATTCGTGACGTGTGATCTGGCGTTATCTTGCTGATAGATAATTCCGCTCCTGAAAATCTGTCTGAACCGATTTCAGCGGAGCTCAGCCTGCGCGCGGCCAGGTTGAGAAGAGTAGATGACAGACAGCATTAATGCTGGAACCGTTCTTGACGAGCTCCCAGAAGTTAGTACCTTCTTGACACCACCAAACGGAGGGAACGTAGCGAACCGGACGCCTCAAAAAATAGAAGACCTTGACTGGGAGCGTCAAACTCATCCACCTTACAGCCCAGACCTTGCGCCGAGCGGCTACCACATTTTTAGTTCGGTGCAGTACTTCTTGGTTGGAAGACGATTTAATAATGTGGACCGCGTCAAAATGCACCTCCAAAGATTCTTGGCCTTAAAAGCACAATAATTCTATGGCCGTGGGATAGACCAGCTACCTGATATATGGGAAGCACTTCTGCGTTCCGAGGGATCCTATTTTGATTAAAGATTATCATTAGTTATTTGTTAATAAATACTTTTGCTGAAGATTCTTGAGAATCCACGAAATTAGTTGCCGACCTAATATATTAGGTTGTCCCATAAGTCACCACCGTTTTTTTCAACGATTCACTGCAGATTTCGTCGGCGGTCTTTTGCATAGCGCTGCATAGCTTTCGAAAGAGAATAATTTGCTCTATCATAACGTTATTGCATTTCTTTTTTCATCAGGAATTTTGTCAATTTTTAGGTCGTTGAAGTGAAAAGTGAAAAAGTGAAAAAGTAGCCATTTGCGCACTTGTTCTCTCTGCTTAGGTTTGTAATTTTTTGCGCAGTTTTTTATAGCACTTGGAAGACAATGTTCTGTAGTACAAGAATATGTGTTGGTCCTATTTTCTCACTTGCCCTTTATTGATTTTTAGTCCATCAAATTGGGAATTCCGACTTTTCCGTCCGGATTTTTACCAAAACTCCAGTTCTGTGGTTGGACTTTTTTGCTTGGTGTTATATGTCGTTTGGAAGAGGATGTCTTCCTCAGTAAGAATTTGTGTCGAGTTTATTGGTTCACGCTGATTTCTGTCGAATATCAACAACTGAAGAAGGAGAAGGAGTTGTTGGTGAAGACGATTTTTCTCTTTTTGGCATTTTGTTGATATTTAAAAGAAATCAATAAACGCGACACATATTCTTATAGAGCAAGACAATTTCTTTCGAATGACATATAACACCAACCCAAAAAGTCCAACCACAGAGCAGGAGCTGTCAACAAAAATAACCATCCTCCTTCAGACGTCCCAGTTTGATGGGCTAAAAATCAATAAAAGGCAGGTGGGAAAATAAGGCCAACACACATTCTTGTAGTACAGAACGTTGTCTTTCAAATGCTGTAAAAAACGGTGCAAAAAATTCCAAACCTAAGCGGAGAGAACAAGTGCGCAAATGGCTACTTTTGCACTTTGTCACTTTTCACTTCAACGACCTAAAAATTGACAAAATCAATGATGAAGAAAGAAATGCAATACATGCTCTGATAGAGTGAATCATTTTCTTTCGAAAGCTATGCAGCGCTATGCAAGGGACCGCCGGCGAAGTCTGCAGTGAATCGTTGAAAAAAACGGCGAAGACTTATGGGACAACCTAATAAAATTTCAAAGAAAGTCGGTGGAAATTCTTTTCAATGAAAAATTTATTCTGACATGCATATTTGCGTGCATCAAAATAAATAAATAAATAAATACTTGGGAGGTGCTCACTTTAGTTTGTAAGACGTAAGACGTTTTTCCGTTCTTACATGGAAGGTGTTCGGTTTGATTTCCGATTTTTTTAAAGGAGTACGTGACCGACACTGAAGGAAACCGTGGAACAAGCTGGGAAAGTACTTAAAACGGAAATCGTGTTCTTGGCTGGGGCTATGGGAAACTAGATCGTACGTGTATTTTTTGCTTTTTTGCACTGAAATCTATTCAACCCAAACATTTGTCGCATCAGTAACAGCGGGTGAAATTAAGTTTGCTGATCTCGACAAACACCATCAAAACGTTTTAGGATGGCTCATAGTCTGGAGAACATCGAAACGCCACCGCCTACCTACGACGAGTATGTGAAGACGGCCGATCTTTACGTGAACTATCATAGACACGGTAGGTAGGCTCACCTCATAAGCACATTCCTTCAAACAAAGCTCCAAGCCTATCAAATAAATTCGTGTGCGACGGCCTGAACGTTTGTTGGAACTATCCTAGTCGGAGGGGGCATAGGGGGTTTTGCCTCTACATGAAACGTGTATCAGAGCTTCAGCTACCGCCATTCGGCATGATAGCACTCAGCAACCTGAGAAAATTTTTAAAATTAAATTCTAATCCTTGAAAAATCTGTTTACTTCTAGAACATATCAAGGGCTAGGATACACAAGGGGAATGCCGGGCGGCAAGGATACACAAAATGTGGCATTCATCATAGATATATGCATAATACCTTACCGAAACCGTTGGCGAGTCTTCTGCTACGGTATTCTCCTTGCAGGATACTCGGCGATTATCATGCGTACATATTTCCCCGTACCAACGAGGGTGTTTTCATCTTTACTCAGAGATTGATAATCCCACCTCCAGGGCCAATAAATTGCGTCTGGCTTATTGTGCAGGGCGCCTCAAAAAAGGTGCTAACTTTGATTCTCCTAAATGCACTGAAAAAGTTATGGGTTTATATCAAAGCGCAAGAAAATACAAATTTTCTATGAAAGGTATGGATTGCGCCGTGCATTCATCTGATTCTTGCACTTTACACTAGATTGACTCCTTCGCTTTAAAACGGTCTTAATGGTCATAATTTTCCGTAAAGTGGCCGCACCGACCGATTGAGTTGTGGTTTTCAATATTTAAACCTTAAAAGCGCATCATAGATTGCGGCAGAATAAGGATAAGGATAAAGGACGGCGTTATTCAATCCCTTCTGTGATGCGCCAGCGCATTCTACTTCTACGGGATGTCGTGGAGGAGAGTTGAATGCGTATTTGGCCATACAATGACTTGCGGTGGCCAGCCGATGAATAAGTCAGCGCTTTATCCTTCGCAGACAAGTCTGATACCAATTCACCGACCCCGGAGGGATGGAAGGGTTGGTTGGCCTGGGCAGGAAATCCGAACCAGGAACCTGGTATCGGGTGCACGCGATAGTCGCGCCTCCTCCGACTGCGCTACACGCGCCCCTGCGGCAGAATGCAGGGTAAAAATGCAGGAACCGCTTGAAAGGTTCTAACATTGGTGCTAGTGAAGCTCTTGAAGTTGTCTGAGACCCATTTGAAAGCGCGGTGACGAAGAAGTTGTCAAGGTTGCGCCGTTAACCCGTCTGAAGCCCATCATTTCAGACTCGATCGGTTCCGCATGAACTCTATGCTTGTTACAATCCTTTCTATAATTGACCACACTGACCTGTACTGTACTTCTTTTAACGTTGAAAACTTGCAAAAAACGCTTGACTAGCAGCAATGTTAGAATCTTTCAACCCGTACCTGCATTTTTAAGAATTCCCTGCACTTTATCGCAAGCCGTAGAGTACTTTCCCTGTATTTGGCATCACAGGCTTTCGCCCACCTCCTCTTCATTAGGAGTTCGCCTTTACACGAATATTCTTTGCTCAACTACCAAGTCAACAAGACAACATCACTCTTATCTCAGATATACCTATTCACCTAGTTTCACTTTCGACGTGAAATTCTTCTTGCGAATCGTTATTAGAGATATTAAGGACGAGAAACGATAATATTTTGCAGGTGACTACTCAACTACCACTGTACCAAGTGATATATAACAACGGATCTCTTCCATCATCTACTGCCTTCTGCATACGAGTACTGCCTTACGTTGCTGTTATACATACATCTGAATAAACGTGTTTTCTCCTAACGTTATCCTCACGATACAGAAAACCTATTCAGTAGGCCTGTTCAAAAACTTGTGCCTCTAAAGTACTTGAGAATAAGACGTTGCAAAAACGCTTTTTGCGACCAAACCCTTGTGGCAGGTGGGACTCGAGCCACATCATCTGTTTTCCGATGAGGGTTCTACAGGTTTATGCTGTGTTACCGCTCTATTATTATTATTGTTATTATTATTTGTCATGGTAAATACATAATAATGTGCGCTTAAACAAAGAGAGTTACCAGGCAAGCAACTTAAACAACTTAATAGCACGTGAACAATATAGAGAAAAACGAAACAGATCATGTGAAGGTCAGAAAAAACAAAAATTAAGCTAAATAATTAGACCATTCAAAAATAAAAGTTCAATAACCGACAGGTGGAGGAATCGAAATCTCAACTTTATTGCGGCTTAGATCTCTGACATAAATTACAGACAGCACCGAAAGTGAATATGATGATGACTCGATCGTGGCCTAACCCATAGCATACGGACAAATCCTGCTGTAAAGTGCTGGCGTGAGAATTTCCGTATTGTTTCTGCCCGACTTACTTACTTATTTTGATACTTTGATGGTCCTTTTGTCAGCTGGAGGTCTTCTCAGCGGGGACCACAACTCTTCCAGACCGCTCGATCTCTGGCTGCTTGCATCCAGTGAGGCAGACTGCGCTCTCTGAAAGATCTTGAGAATGAGTCTGCCCATCGCGTTGGCGGTCGTCCCAGTGGTCTCTTATGGTCTCTCGGGAGCCATTCTGTGACACGGTGACTCCATCTATCGTCCTTTCGTCGAAGCAGGTGTCCGGCCCAGCGATATTTGGAATTCTTCATGTACTGCAGCGGGTCTGCTAATTGCGACTTTCCCTTAGCTCCGAGCTTTGTAGGCCTTCTTGCCATTGCTGACGAAGGCTTGTGCTCAGAAGACATCTCTCCAGTGCACGATGCATAGTTTGCATTGCTCTGGCGATTGTCTTGTTGTCGGGCCAGGTTTCCGTCACATCACAGGCAGTGCAGATACCTTGAATATCGAGGGCCTGAGGATGGCATCCTTGACCTGATCGGTAACTTCGCGAATCGAACTGAAGGCTGCCCATGCTGCGCGTCTCCTGCGGGTGATTTCAGGACCGAGGTCGTTATCCATGTTCAGCTCTCTTCCCAGATGGACGTAGGAGTCGACCTGTTGTAGAGCGACTCCATTTAACCTTACGAGTCCCGTGTCACACCACTGGTTGACCATAAATCGCGTTTTCGACATATTCATGTCCAATCCAATCTTCATACCTGCCACATTGAGCTCGTTCAGCATTTCCTCGACTTCTGCCGTGCTGGTAGAGATGAGAACAATATCGTCGGCGAAGCGAAGGTTGCTGATCCGTTTACCGTCGACAAGGTAGTCTTTATCGTCCCAGTTCAAGTCTTTCATGGCATCCTGGAGTGCCGCTGTGAATAGCTTGGGAGAAATCGTGTCTCCCTGCCGTACTCCTTTCCCGATAGGAACTTTAAGCTTTCGATCAACAGCTGGATGGTAGTCGATATGTTCGAGAAGCATTCGTCGAGAAGTCGGATGTAGGGCGATGGTATACCAGCGTGCACAAGTGCGTTCAAAACGGCGTTGATTTCCACAGAGTAAAACGCTCTGCCCGACTACATCCGATAAATCGGAATCTTATTTATTTAAGGTACAGACTAGAATCTACCATCGTCACACCACAATACGATATAACGCTGAATCATACGAGGCGTCAACAATATGTACTAAAAACCTCGTTATAAAGCCTAACAATCAAAGATTAAAAGACTTAACTTGTTACAAGCGACCTACAAGCTTGCGCAGAGAAACTCGTCAGATCTTCCTACTTCCCAAGTAGCTAGTTGAACTCCTTCAGAAGCCTGAAGGCTAGGAAGTCACACCTTGTCCGCGATTTGGCAGCCGAGAGCCGGGGTTTGAGATTTCCTCTTATGGATCTCGTCAGTACCCCGTCGAGGAAATCGTATAGATCGATAGATAGTTTACTAGCTAGAAGTTTGTAGAATCTCTCGCACTATGAGATTCTCGTACTGGTTGAATATGGAACAATTTTTCTCGATTCTCGAGATTAATGAAGAACAATGGTGGGTTCTTCAATGTGGTGCAACGCCTTCTGCTAATTTAGCACTTACGCTATCTGATACCCGTCTGGTGAAAAAACAGAGCTCCATTCCGCTGGAGAATAGGATACGATTTCAGTCTTGCTAAAATTGTCGCACTAGCAACTGGTGCCTCACAAACAACCGGTGTCTCGTGATGGGAGTCATTTGTTCGCTCTTAGACCCTCTAATACACAACGTACTCCCCACATATTAGCTCAGCGTTGACAGTGTGGCTTCTCGGAGAAGGTAATGGTGGCTCCTCTAATAAAGAAGGAAAGCTGGCTCCCCTAATAAAGAAGGAAAGCTTCTCTGCCAACTATTGGCAGGCAGAACGTTTCGACATCACCCACCTCGGCTTTGAGCATTCAGTGGTCTTTGAACTGCCTGATCTAAATATGCGTAGAGGAGTTCCTGCCGTGGTGGCACATTTGCATTCAACCCGGTTCATATGCCAGCTGCATCAATAAACAAGGAACATATAAGATGGGAGCCTGGCAGGAAGTCTCACCTCTGCCGAAGGAGCAGCAGTTCTTCAGCATCTGCACATAAGTAAGTTCATCTCTAAACTAAATACTAAATGAAATTGAAAGAACCAAGGTCCGAGGGGAATGTAAAGCGAAACAGGGACCTTTCCATTAGAAGACTGTAGTTCTCCGTCGTTAGGATAAAGGATAAGGATAAAGAACGGCGTTGCTCAATCCCTTTTGGGATGCGCCACGCATTCTACTTCTACGGGATGTCGTGGAGGCGATTTGAATGCGTATTTGGCCATACAATGACTTGCGGTGGCCAGCCGATGAACAAGTCAGCGCTTTATCCTTCCCCGACAAGTCTGGTACCAATTCACCGACCCCGGAGATATGGAAGGCTTGGTTAGCCTGGGCGGGAAACCCGAACCAGGAACCTGGTATCGGGTGCACGCGACAGTCGGCGCCTCCTCCGACTGCGCCACACGCGCCCGCGCTCAAATCTCTCCATCGTTAGTGGAGTATAACCCGTATCTGGATCCAAACGGTTTTAATCCACAAACAAAAATAAGATCTATTCTAGTGGAATGAAGGCATTTCACTCAGACTGTTGAAGAACGGCGTCAAAATTGAAAGTGAACTGTATTTTACAATGATGACACTCCGAACTACATAGGCCGCGAAAGGATCTCTCCTCGCAACTTCCTGGTCAGGACAGGACACACTGTTGGTGTTTGTTCCGCTTTTCTAGTAGTGCCCCATCCGACTAGGATAGATCCCAAAAATACTTTCCAGGTATTATGTGTACTGTCTACTATGTCTTAATATCTGCTTTAAGATGCGACTCGTGTTTTCGATTCTTCTTCTAATCGCCGTTTCATGGATGGTGCTCGATGTCGTCAAAGCACGGGAGCTAACTCGAAATAAAAGGCAGTACTACGGTGGTTAGCAGAATTTTGAAAAAGTTTTATTGCCCAGGTGTGGGTGGTGGCGCGGTCAGAGGAAGCGCCAGCGGTCGTGTTCACCCAAAATCGTGGTTCTTGGTACGGCTACAGCCCAGGCAACGCCAGTCTTCCGTTTTTTTGAGGATGAGTTGGTTCTAAACCTGGTAGTGGCCTCAAGCTTTCTTTTGTCTAAGTGATCGGAAGGTAGTCTTGAATTTCTAAGGTTCAGGCGACGTCTGACGTGATAGCCGCATTCTGACTTGATCCTTCTTTTCAGGCTCTGAAGAAGGCAATATCGCCGAATCGTTAGCCAATAAAGATCAGTAAAACCCAGTGTGAAGATTAGCCAAAACAACGTTAAAAAGTTCCAGACGTGGACTGTAAACTTGCAGCCGGAAAGACTCGAACTTGACAGAGTCATTGCCCTCAGAACACGCCCGCGGTGCAATTTGCGAGCTGTCGCGCCCAGTCGATTGATAGGTTCGGTCCTGTGTACATTGTGCACAGCGCACCCCAAAGTCTCGCCGGAACAGAGTACAGCAATTCCTGAATCGGTCGACTTCATAAAATTTCTCATAAAACTCCCTAAATGCTCACTCTACAAACTGTCCCCCCCCCATCGATTGATAGGTTCGATCCTATATGCATTGTGCACGGCGTACTCTCAGAGGTAGCAGAGTGGTCTAGGAAACACCGATCTTTTCATCGGATTGTTTATACAGGCTAAATACGCATTTTACGCATGCAAATTACGCCCACGATAGGTTTTGAATTGGTGGCGAATTTCAACAAGGTCTAATGAACGAACGACAATCTCCATTATTCGTCCTTTGAGTGACCCAAACAGTAGCGATAATTTCGTCTCCAGACATTAGTTAAAGTCAGAACCATACACTCAAGGAGAAGTATCCCTAAGTTTTCAATGTTTAGCTCATTCAGCAGGGAAAGCTAGAAAGGACTATTTCCGGACGTATTCCACCTGGTCTTGGGCGCGTGTAGCACAGTCGGAGAAGGCGCCCGCTGTCGCGTGCACCCGATACCAGGTTCCTGGTTCGGATTTCCGGCCCAGGCCAACCAAGCATCTATCCCTCCGGGGTCGGTAAATTGGTACCAGACTTGTCTGGAAAGGATAATGCGCTGACTTTTTCATCGGCTGGCCACCGCAAGTCATTGTATGGCCAAATACGCATTCAAATCGCCTCCACGGCATCCTGTAGAAGTATAATGCATGGCGCATCCCAAAAGGGATTGAGTAACGCCGTTCTTTATCCTTTTATTCCGCCTGGTCTTAGAACGTCCTCTGTGCTCCACGTTCTTCCGCCACTATCCTACTTCACATAAGAGCATGTTGTGCCACAAAAATAGACAAAAGGCAGCGGGGGAGAAGGTGAGAAGCATCTTATGAGACCAGTTACGCTGATAAATGCTGAAAACGCTGAGTAAAAGCCACAATAAGCATTCGAAAATGCACGGCTCACTCCAAAATCCTTGACGTTTTCAGGGTATTACGGGTACTACGACTGTGGGTGTGCGACGTATGCACCTTGTCCGCATGGCAATGGGTACTACGGTTATGGTGGCTATGGCGGCTATGGCGGCTACGGCGGATACGGTGGCTACGGCTACAAGAAGAAGTAGACAGAAATTCAAGCAGAGAAGAGATCACACACATCTCATGTCATGTCTCTAACACCGTTCCATGTGCTTCCTAAACGGTATAAATGTGAGAAAGCTGTATTTGTAAAGGAGCGGAGATGATCGCGAGGTTACGGTAAGTAGTGCGGGAGAGTCAAAATATGTCGGAAGATAAAATTGCGTCAGTTGTTCTCCTTAGGTCTATTGATAAACAAGAAATGCAGGGTACGGCGTTTAAATTTGGTCTACTTAAATTTCCTCTTTTCAAATTTTTTAAAGCACAAAATAAAATAAAATAGAAAATTCTTCTGTATACAAACAGGTGGTATATCGGGAGTAAAATTACTTAATATATCCTCCGTCGGCCACAGTGACCTCCTCCATCCTTGACGTGATGCGCTCGCAGTGTCTTTTTAAAATAGCGCCGTCCATATTTGTTATCACTACCCACCAACATATAAATGAGTTAGCTTCTGAGCGCCTGGATCCAGAAGACAGGTCGTCTTCGTCGCGCAACAAGCTTCTGGAGTCAGAAGAGGTGATACCGACGTCGTGTGACGAGCTTGGAAAACAAGGAAGTGGGCCAGGAGTTAAAGTTAAAGACTAGTAAAGGCAGGCCAGCAATTAGATCCAGTAAGAAGAAACGAGTGAAGGGGAATCTGGCGTCCGGATTTGGAAGGCGTGTCAACGACATCCGGTGACGCAAGCTGTTTAGAATGAGAACGGTTGCGGAGGAGCAACCTGAGGGCAGAAGTACTGCGCAGTACAAACCAATGGCGTTACTGGACAGTATACATTGTATCCAATCGAAAATCATCATCTTCGGATAATCTTCGGATGACTCGGACAACGCTATTTTGGCGGACCCCGGATTTTTGGATGATTCGGATAATGGCAATTTTTCGGACCCCGGATTTTTGAATTATTCGGATACGGGCAATTTCGCGGACCTCGGATTTTTGGATCATTCGGATCGGGTTATCCGAATCGCATATCCGAAAATGATTCATTCGGATCCAATGTATAATATATTGGACGGCCCGGAAAGAGTGCCTATGATGAACGTACGGAAGTGGTGAACGGATTGATGCCAACAAAGCACGCAGCAAATCCTCGTTTTTAACGTATTTCAAGTTCAACGTACGAAAAAAAATCCGTAGGCCAGTATGTTGCAAAGTCGCGCGAAGCGCGCAGTTACGAGACACGCCGTTTGTCGTGTCGGAGCACTCCTTTGTCCATATTTGTGGATGCTGCTTCAATAGCGCTGCGAAGAGCTGTGGAATTAGGCTGCCTCGTCTTGTTAGCCACTATTTCGACCACGCTCCAAACATAGTAGTCCAGTGGATTCAAATCCGAGCTCTTCGGGGTATAGAATATCTTTGACCAAAACATGTCCAAGTTATCGGACAGCCGGTTTTTAACTAAATGGCGGCTACAGTTGCCATCCATGACTTCACTACAGTCTGCAAATTTCGCAGATGAACTTTTTTCAGTGACAGTCTTCTCAATGAAATATGGCGGCATGGCATCACCCTCACTCGATACGGCACCTTAGTCGTACACACATTTCCGTGAGTGGTTTTTCTTCGCCGGGTTTGCGTAAACATCCTCATACTGTTCAGAAGCGAACGAATGAATGAACGAATGAATTCGATGTCAAAAAATTCCGCAAATGAATGAAAGAATTTTGTCGTAAAATTTTGAGCAAATGAACGAACGAATTTATTCGCTCATCAATTCCTTCGTTCGATCGAAAATCGAATAAGCTTTATCACCTGCTTATTCGAATATTCGAATAGTGGAAGAATTTGTCGAGTCAAGTTCCGTGCTTGAAGTTTACTCGATATTCGTTTAAAACTATTCGGTTTTCGAGTGGTCCTGACGAACACCCCCCCCCCCAGGTCTGATTGATTCGCACTTAGGCGGACGCTCTGAGTAATCGCGCCGACCAATGGCGCGCGGCCAGCCGGCAGCCGGATGACTCATACGTCCGCATCCACAGGGAGGGTATGGGGGTTCGGATAAGCTGCACTGAGGAGAACAGCGTGAAGTAAACGCAGTTGTTTTCCGATGGCAGTGGCGAAAACTGCGCAAAAACGTCATTATAAACAAATTGCTTCATTTTTTAATATTACACCGCTTTTAATGTCGACCTTCTCGTCTAGTTTTGAAGTGCAGACTTGAAAAGTAGTAGCCCTGCTAACCTTCAGTCCATTCTCCACCTATTCGTCACCTCAGTTTTCGTCAAGAAGCGGGTGATAGTGAGAGCACTCTTGATATATTGGGCAGAAAAGGCGTTCATTCTCAAGTGCAATAGCACAAGCACGTAGGCTACTATTAGCCTTATCTAGTCCACAGTGCATTTGTTTCCTGAGGTGCCAAAACAGATTCTTGCTTTCCTATTGTTTCCTTTCACTTTGGGAAGATCCAATCTCCATGTGTTGCCAATCAGAAAATGAGTGGATGAAGTTTTAACTACGGCTGGTCCCATAAGGAAGGCCAAAAAAATCAGTGAATTCGCGAGCAAATGTGTAGTTAAAGTTCTTAAAACGAGGAAGCACCACTTGTTGTCCTTGGATTATGAAACGTTTTATTGATCTGCAAGACACTAGTTCCTACAGTACCTTTTGTGTAGCTTTCAGGACTGCCTAACTACTGCATGTGTACAAATAGGAGAGCTCCACGTTCTTCATTATACTGAGCATTTTTGTTTCCTAAATCATGACAGATGGATCATGATTCTACTCCTACAAAATCCTGATAGCTATAGTTTAGAATCGAGAACAGAATACAACACGGGTGAAAGGGTACTGTTTACAAGTGCTTAGAGGCCATGCGTACTCCTTTTCGGAACATAATACAACTGAAAGAACGCTTTCTCACCACGATTTCTGCTGTACCTGCTGTACATCGCTAGAAGACAGACAGTATGAGTCATCGGCCGCGCGCCATTGGTCGGGGCGATGACTCAGAGCGTCCGCCTAAGTGCGAATCAATCAGACCCCCCCCCCCCCAAAGGTTACCGTATCATTCAGGCGCGAGTTGGCGATGGAGCGCAAAATCCTCCATGCATAGCACTTCACACGTGAACCTCTCGACGCTCAGGGAATGAGGATCTGGGATCTGGCTAGGGAAGGACCACCAGGGTGTGTGCTATCCAAGCTGCTCGTGTGGAAACTGCCTTCGTCGCTCAGGGGGACTCCGCGGCTGGGTTCTGCGCTGTTGGAGCGGTGAACGGCTGGAAAAATGCGCAAAAAATGCCTTAGAATTGCGTACACGTCAAAGCTCATCAAGCCCCAAGAAGTCAGCTGAAATGCAAGTATGCCACAACGCTGGAGAACCGAACCTTCCACCTCCTTCCCCAAGCGGGCGCACCTTCCACTGCACCACGACCCGCTTGTCGGCGGTGCCATCTCGGGTGCACAAGGCACCGATCAAACGTGGCAACGTGGACGCCAACGCGCGATCTCTAAGCTAGGGGGACAACCGGTGTACGGTAGCCATTCGGGGTGCATTCGTCGGAATCTTTTACATTTTGAATGAAGTTGAAATATACAATGTTCGAATAATATTCGAATATGGCTCCCTTTTGATGTTTGAAATCGGAGGAATACTCGACGTTTCAAACGAATATTCGAAAAACTAGAAATCTCGAATATTCGACTATTCGAATAAATATTTGGACAAATTGTTCGAATAATTATTCGGCTATATTCGTTCGAGCACAACTATAGTACTTATGAACGGGACTCTGTTTAGCCGACGTGTAGGGCAGTCCCGGGTGCGCTGGGCATCATCCCCGTTAAGTACATGGACTACAGCTCACTGTCCATTTCAGCAGCCACTGGACCACGAAACGGAAATGAACCCGCAAGGAAGGATCTAAAAACGAGGACAGACTGACCTACGCATGCAGAGTGAAAGAGTATTATCAGTCCTATTGTGTATGCGCGCTTGAATCGGATTAGAGCACGTTTTTCTCCACGCCACAGCACTGAAGCGTCACATTCTGTCCGTATTCTCCTGTATAAAGTCGTCTTTTTCAACAGTGAACCCTTGGTCTCGGTGACTGGAATGTTGATTCCCGTCTGCTTATTACTTGGTTTGGTAGTCAGCAGTGTACACTCGCAGCTCGGCCTCACCGGAGGTCTTTATGGGAATCCATACGGCATGGGCTTCGGCATGGGTGAGTATGTAGATTTAATGCATATATTTTTCTTCGTTGGTACAGTTCATGCTTACAATACTTGTGTCCTTCCAATTTTTTTTCGAGTAAACGAATATTCGAATAATGAATATGTTCGAATTTTGAACCTTGTCGAATAATAAATATTCGAATATCCGTCTGAAATTATTTGATTCGGTTCGAAATATAGTGTACAGCATACTTGTGTCTTTCAAAAATTTTTTCGAATAAACGAATAGTCGAATATAATCGGTTTCATGAAAAACCGAAAATTCGGATAATGAATATATGTATGCGAATTTTGGACCTTGTCGAGTAGTCGAATAATGAATATGTTCAAATTTTAGGATTCATCGAATATTCGAGTAATGAATATTCGATTATTCAAATTCATTCGAATATTCTTTTAGAATTATTCGATTCGGGATGGGGTTGAAGGAATATTATGCGTCAAGTTCCAAAGCCAAGGCCTAAATAGACAGTCCTTTTGCATAGATGGGGTCACTGTTTTTCTTTTCTGTTAGGGGGGGGGGGGCAGAAGTAACGAGACAGATTCAACAAATTTCCCTATCCCCATATATAATCTGTTTATAACTCAGTTACAACTCGCCGTGAATATGCGCCAAACGAAGATAGGTAACGGTCACTAGGCCTCACCAAGACTGGCTGCTTGGCAGGGTTAAGGTAGAAGACGTAGTTCCCACCCTGCGTGACGATTGAGTAGAGGCTGCTCTGGGTTGGGTATTGGGCGAGATTACCGCGACGCAGGTCGATTCGTCAGACTGGGGTTTCGGCATGAGACGGACCGGGGTTTTGGCATGCTTCTGAAAAGTGCGAAAGTGGCAACTTCTCAGGCGGCCTTCAATAAGTAGCAAACAAACATACAAATACGAGAAGATACAATCTTAGGTCGGACAGAAAGTGTCCACCGCCTTTGGCTTCTAACCTGAGATTGTTATATACTATTTTCAGTTGAAATTCAACGTTTTCAGAGCTAATTCAACATTGTTCAAAACAAATTTACCGTTTACAAAACAAACTCAACGACTTCCGAATCAAACTACACATCTTCTTCGCAAGTTGTGCGTTTCAATGTTTACTTCTCAAAAAAATTTTGCTCGCAAAAAAGGCTATGCAACGAAAAATTAGAAACAACTAGCAGGTTAAGCAGTACTCCAGTAGTAGTGCTATGCAAGTGCAAAATAAGCAAATTGAACGATAAATCTACAAGTGATGCAACAATACGATAAACAATACAGAATACAGATATTAGGTTGTAACGAATTAAATGGCACTGGCTCGCGCCATTATTTGGCGCGTCTTTACGCGTTTGATCAAGAACAAACCGTAACATGTGGCATATCATTTAGAAGCGCAAACTTTGCTCTACCGGAGAGTGCCAAATTTTCTATGTAAAAGTGGGAAAACTTTAGAGTTTTATTGACTTTTTTGCAGATGGACAAAAGGGTAAACCGAGGCATTTACTTGTATGAATTCAAGCTGGGCACTACAGCTAAGGAGGCGGACGAGAAGATCAACGCCGCATTCGGTCAAGGATGTTCCACAATTCGGACGGCGTATCGTTGGTATCAGAAGTTCCGGAATGGAGATGAGAGCTTGGAAGAACATGAAGGTCGTGGGAGGCATAGTGATGTTGATGAGGACAAGCTGAGAGAGGAGGATCCACACAAAGGTACCAGGGAGATAGCGAAGGTTCTTGGCGTCAGTCACAACACAGCTGCCCGGCATCTGAAGGTAATTGGAAAGACCAAAAAGCTGGAAAGATGGGTGCCTCACGAGCTGTCTGAGGAGCAAAGAAACCGACGATATGAGATCTCGTCCGCACTGCTTCTACGGAACGAAATGGACCCATTCCTTGATCGCATCGTAACCTGTGACGAGAAATGGATAATGTACGACAACAGGCGACGATCGGCACAGTGGGTGGACAGCGATGAGAGCCCCAAGGTTTTTGCGAAGCCGGAATTGCACCAAAAGAAAGTAATGGTGACAGTATGGTGGTGTTCGCCGGGAATTATTCACCACAGCTTCCTCCCTCCCGGTGAATCCATCACGGCAGAGAGGTACTGCATTGAAATTGAAGAAATGATGACAAAGTTGAAGGATATCCGGCTGGCCTTGGTAAACAGAAGGCGAGTTCTCCTTCTGCACGACAATGCTCGCCCCCACGTAGCACGAATGACGTTGCAGAAATTGAATGAGCTGAGCATTGAAACTCTACCACATCCTCCGTTTTCTCCCGATCTCTCCCCAACAGACTACCATTTCTTCGAGCATCTTGGCGACTTCTTGGTAGGGAAAATATTCAAATACCAACAGGATGCCGAAAGTGCCTTCGAAGATTTCGTCAATTCCAGAACTTCTGATTTTTATGCTACTGGGATAAAAAGGCTTGTGTCACGTTGGCAAAGATGTGTAGAATCAGAAGGTTTTTATTTCGATTAATAAACTTGCCTACAAGCCGAGATATTAACTGTTTAAATTTACAGTGGTTCAGTGCCATTTATTTCGTTACAACCTATTAACAACACCGCAATAACTGTTCGAAATAGCAGAATGAGCAAGTGAAAGTAAGTCCTTTTTAGGATTTCAGGCGTTTTGAAGTGTGATGTGGATCTGCCAAGGCCTTTTTAAGCGGGATATGGAGTTTCGTTAGAGCGGAAAATCGTAGAAACTGATATAGACGTCGAGTTTTTTCATCCTTGAGAAATGGATGTCGCTCGGCAACCTTTTCGATGAGAAGCAAGTCTCAGCAATACGCTTTTTTGCGCTGCTACCCGTAGATTGAAAGTTGAGTGCTGGAACAACGAGTGACCGGGAGTGAACTCAAACCATTACCTCCGCGAGTGCGCTCAACTATTTTGCCTTTCGTTTGTACAGGTTGATAATGCTTCGTGCAGTGTTCTCTGACACCAGCAATCTGAGCAGCTTCGTGTGTGGTCCTTCCGTCGACGAACACCACCTTGACCAAGATCTCCTTCTGACTCCGAGACACTCGACTGTATCGGCCGGTAGCTGGACGGACTTTGTTGAACGTCTTGTTGATCGTTGCTCATGTTGCCTTCAGACATGGCAAATCGACCAATGACGAGAAAGAGTGGAGGGGTTTGTTTATATGATACGGGAAATGGTTCCAATAGAACGTTGAATTTGATTTGAAAAACGTTGAATTCGTTTTGGACAACGTTGAATTTCAAGTGAAAATGGAATATCTTCATTCAGATTAAACCGCCTGATTAGAATATGGAATATACATGCATTTCTAAGGCCTACATAGCATCAAACTTCCTAAATTCATTCATTCTTCTTTCTTTTTCTTCTTTCATTTTTCTTTCTTCGTATTCATAATGAGCTTGATATGCTACGATATGCTGCTGCTGATATGCTGTTTTTTTTCGTTCAACTGAACAAAATTTATAACTAGTTCGACGAATTGGATAGAGAAGCATTATACCGATTAGAGCGCACCTATGAGTGCAATAAATAAATAAATAAGCCTAGGCAAAACTCTATTCAATAAAAAACAACATAATAATGACATGCGTAATCTGTGTATACTCCTCAAAGAGGTAGACAACACAGTAAACACTAAACGAGCGGTATGCAAAACCAATCAGTTAAAATTTGAGTGGCAAAAACGGAATTTATGTACAACCTAATAATTAATATGAGAACTATTACACTTGTCATATCTCTGACTAAGATTTTCTGACAGAGCAATCAGTTTCTATTCAACGGTATATAACGCTACGCAAGAAAAAAATTCGGCGAAATTCGGAATAAAATGCATAAAAAACGGCGAGACTTAGTTTCCTACTGAATGCGTTCTCAAAGAAAGTCAACAACAATTTTGCGAAACTACTACAATTTGTTTTCACTGTTTTGAAATATCTTTAGTTTTTTCTTGAGAAGTATCAATTATAAAATTTGAAGTTTTGAATTGATTAAAAATGCCTTGAGTTTGGCATTAAGCTCTGAAAGAGGTGACGATGCTACCTGAGTTTCTTTAAAAGTTATTAGTTGTTAATTTGGGCAGCTTTGCAGACATATGTAATTTGCTGGCTCGTTCCCGCTTTCCCACACTGGCCTCTCTAACTACTAGTACATAAAAATAGCACCCTTGTAGTCTTGTAGAAACAGGAAGTTAACGTTGATTAATCTTATTTATTTATTTATTTCCTTATTTATTTAATTTGTAGATGAACAGCCACGCGAAACAATAAAAAACACGATTAGACAAAATACAACTCAACACACAACAGCGGTAGATTCAGTAAGTGAATCAAGTTAATACAAAGCATTTTTTTAAGCAAAAGTTTTGTGATTTTATTCAGCTGAATTGCCTCGGAGAGAAAAAACGACTTCTTAATTGCAATAAAACCTGTTTAAGAGCGAGGATAACGAAAACGCTTTTTCTTCAGGAACCGGTTTCATTTCAGCGCCTAAGAAATGCTTCAGGTACACCCGGAATGGGCCTCGGCATGGGCATGGGAATGGGTATGATGGGCATGGATATGTTCAACAATCCTTACGGGTACGCCAACTACTACCGATGTAGAACGTAGGAATGGTTTCGCCTTTAATTTTTTCGTATCTCAAAAAATTTGTATTAAGGCTTTAGAAGATATCACAGTGATCTATTCGATTTCAGCATGTTGGGTGGAGGTCTATACAATCCGATGTTTGGAATGATGGGAAAGAAGAAGTAACGTCAGCGGACTGTGCATATGCGAAGCAATATACAAATCTCTAGTTGTGTAAATTTTTGTTGTTTGTATGTATAGGAGATCTATTGGCACTTAACCCTCTATTGTTGATTTATTCTTTCAATGCAAACAGTATATAAAGGTTATGAAAGAAGAGGTGGTAACTTACGGTCCTGATTAGTGCATGGAATGAATTTGAGGTTGTGGAGTTGCTTCCAGAAATCATCTCTTTGAAACATTTTTACTGGCCTACTATTAATAAAAGCTGTATATTGAAGCGAGGGTAGATGGCCGTGTGAGCTGATGCAACACCAACAGAAATATTACTGCCACGCGGAGTTTAGGTAGAGTTGCGACCACACGCGATGGAGATCACCTCAAACTTGGGTAATTAAACCTTTATCTTTAGTATACACAAAATAAGCACGAATAACGAGTATCGAAATAAAGCATCGATAGTGAAGCAATATGACGATATGGTATAATAAGCATAGATAAATATGGGAATAACACGCGAACTACAACAAGGCAAACAAAATGCACTTCATATGAACGAGAACAAAAATGCATGAGATCCAGTCAGCCAAGGGAAACAGCAAAAGACACCGATACTAATGATATGGTTAAAGAAACCCTCCTCCTCCCCCCCCCCCTTTGGGAAGAGACCATACCCCAAAGATGAAATGGCAGGGCAAACAAAGCTAAACAAGAGCAAATATAAACAGAATACAACATAGCAGCACAATATGTGAACAACAATAAGATATGGAGCATAGCAACGGACTATAAATGCTGCTCCAAAACATGCACCCAAAATACATGAGAAGAAACACACATATGCAACGCCCTAAACCCGCGCACGCGCCAGGAGAAGGAAGAAAATCTCCTTCCGAGGAAGAAACCCTGGAAGTCCATCATCAGAGACACGCGCAGCATGGAGAGCCCCTCCAACCAACCTCCCCGGACGCGCACAGACACACCGTGAAAGATAACGGAAAAAGGACAGCGTTATTCCATCACTTCATGGGATACACCAGTCATTCCTCTTCTAGGAGATATCAAGCATGCAGCTTGAATGCGTGTTTCGTTGATACAATGCGGTAACCAGCCGATGAAAACGCTAGTGTTTTACTATTCCCAGGCAAGTTTGGCACCAATTCACCCACCCGGAAGGATGGAATGTAAGCCGGAATAGCTAGAGGTATGGTAGGTATGAACCTTTTTGGTCCGAACCAACACACAGATAGTGCAAATAGGTTTATCAAGAACAAAAGAACACGCAATAAAAGTACACCGGATCACAACGTTGAGCAGCGACGCGTCGAATCGGCGAGGCGGAGATTAAGCGTTCGACGGCAACCGGGGGTCGGTAGTAGGCGTCCTCGAAGAAGCCAGAAGTCCACGGAGAAGATCTGGCGGGAAGGGTCTCACTAAGAGCTGATCTCAGAACTCCACTAAGGTCGATCTGAGGGCACCGGACACGAATGCGGGGATCGAACGGGACTAGACGAGAACGGCTCGCCCCCCTAGCTGCCCCTTTTATATTAGC
The DNA here is from genome assembly GCA_947359475.1 of Heligmosomoides polygyrus bakeri. Classification (NCBI taxonomy): domain Eukaryota; kingdom Metazoa; phylum Nematoda; class Chromadorea; order Rhabditida; family Heligmosomidae; genus Heligmosomoides; species Heligmosomoides polygyrus. Next base: position 3,891,433 of record OX375868.1, read on the forward strand.
TTCTTTCGCGGGCCTTCGCGCCCATGACCATCTGACCTGCCTCACAGTGCCCTACGTTTTAGGGGGACCCTTTGGGGTGGTTTCATCTCCGCCTCCCCACACGACAGGAAGGCTTGGTTGGCCTAGGCGAAAATCGGAATCAGGAACCTATTATCGGATGCAGGCAACATCCGGCACCTTTTCCACCATGCTCCACGCCCTATTTCCGGAATCCTCTCGGTTAAGTGGTAACATTGAGAGTTCTTCGGTGTTCACACACCGAAGAACTCCTACCTAAGTTTTCGGATCCTCGGAACGCGGCAAAAACATTCTTCTTCTTATTCTTCAGCGTTTGTCCCGCATCGTCGCAGGGTCCGCTCTTCTGGTGTTACGACGCCACCTTTCCCGATCCTGCGCTTGATCAGGGTGGACACCGGCTACTTTCATGTCCGTGTGTAACGTATCGGACCAACGCTGCTTCGGGCGTCCTCTAGGCCGCTTTCCAGATACTTCCAACTCAAGGCCAATCTTGCGGACGCTGTCTTCTTTCCCACGCAGAACGTGGCCGTACCATCGCAAGCGAGCTTCGCGCATCTTGTCCGCTATCGGCGCGACACCGAACTTCTGCCGAATGACATCGTTTCGGATGCGGTCCATGCGCGTGACTCCGGCCGTCCAGCGCAGCATTTTCGTCTCCATGACGCTGAGGCGCGTTTCAACTTCCTTAGTGGCAGGCCAACACTCAGCGCCGTACATCGCTACCGGGCGCACGACGGCTCTGTAAATCTTCGACTTCAGGTGCTCTGGTATCCTCCTATCGCAGAGCATGCCAGTCAGCGAACGCCACTTGGACCAAGCTGCACTCACGCGTGAGTTCACTTCAACCATCAGACCGCCGTCAGACGCTATTGCTGATCCCAGGTATTTAAACACCGAAGTGCGTGCAAGTTCAGTACCGTTAATCTTAATGGAGCCGGACTCGTTCACGTCAGTCGTTAGGTACTCGGTCTTCTTGACGTTCAATTTGAGTCCGAACCTCGCCAGACGGTCGCACCAAGCTTGCACCTGCCGCTCGAGATCGTCTTCCTCTTCGCAAGCGAGCATCACGTCATCAGCATAAAGCAGCGTCCATGGAACAGGCTGCTGAAGATCTCGCGTAATGGCATCCATGACGACAACAAAGAGGAGTGGAGAAAGCGCAGAACCCTGGTGCACCCCAACAGAGATGGGAAACTCCATTGAGGTTCCAGCTGCAGCTTGCACTCTACTCTTTGGGCAAGAGTAGAGCATCCGCACCCACTCTATAAGTTCCTCAGGTACGTTGTGTCGTCGCAAGGCGTACCATATAAGCTCACGCGGTACGCGGTCGAAGGCCTTCTCCAAGTCGAGAAAGGCTATATGCACCGGCTTCTGTCTCTCGCGATGCTTCTCCACCAGGAGGCGGGCGGCGTGTATAGCATCAATGGTCCCACAACCAGACACAAAGCCGCACTGGTTGTCGGAGAGCTTGACGATTTCACGGATTCGTCTATCGAGGATTCGCTCGAAGATCTTCATGCTGTGCGAAAGCAAGCGAATCGGACGGTAATTGAAGCAGTCCGCAGGACTGCCCTTCTTCTTCCAAATCGGAATCGTCGTACTGTTGTGCCAACACTCCGGTACTTTCTTCTCCTTTACTACCTGGTTGAAGAACTCAGCCAACCACTCAGCAGGATACCAGAGCTTCGACTTCCAAACATCGGCTGCTAGATCATAAACAAGAGCAAATATAAACAGAATACAACATAGCAGCACAATATGTGAACAACAATAAGATATGGAGCATAGCAACGGACTATAAATGCTGCTCCAAAACATGCACCCAAAATACATGAGAAGAAACACACATATGCAACGCCCTAAACCCGCGCACGCGCCAGGAGAAGGAAGAAAATCTCCTTCCGAGGAAGAAACCCTGGAAGTCCATCATCAGAGACACGCGCAGCATGGAGAGCCCCTCCAACCAACCTCCCCGGACGCGCACAGACACACCGTGAAAGATAACGGAAAAAGGACAGCGTTATTCCATCACTTCATGGGATACACCAGTCATTCCTCTTCTAGGAGATATCAAGCATGCAGCTTGAATGCGTGTTTCGTTGATACAATGCGGTAACCAGCCGATGAAAACGCTAGTGTTTTACTATTCCCAGGCAAGTTTGGCACCAATTCACCCACCCGGAAGGATGGAATGTAAGCCGGAATAGCTAGAGGTATGGTAGGTATGAACCTTTTTGGTCCGAACCAACACACAGATAGTGCAAATAGGTTTATCAAGAACAAAAGAACACGCAATAAAAGTACACCGGATCACAACGTTGAGCAGCGACGCGTCGAATCGGCGAGGCGGAGATTAAGCGTTCGACGGCAACCGGGGGTCGGTAGTAGGCGTCCTCGAAGAAGCCAGAAGTCCACGGAGAAGATCTGGCGGGAAGGGTCTCACTAAGAGCTGATCTCAGAACTCCACTAAGGTCGATCTGAGGGCACCGGACACGAATGCGGGGATCGAACGGGACTAGACGAGAACGGCTCGCCCCCCTAGCTGCCCCTTTTATATTAGCTTCTTTCGCGGGCCTTCGCGCCCATGACCATCTGACCTGCCTCACAGTGCCCTACGTTTTAGGGGGACCCTTTGGGGTGGTTTCATCTCCGCCTCCCCACACGACACGCCCCCCCCCTCTCCTGAGTCGATGGCCTCATCGACCGATCAACGAGCTCTGGCAACTTAATCTGCGGGACACAACGTCTAATACATTCATACAATTGCTTGGCTGCTGCAACACCTGGATATGCTCTGAAATAATGTGCTGACGACTCTGGGGCGCCTACTTCCACAAAAAGTTTTCCTTCCATAAACACATTACTTGCGGTAGAAAACATCTGATCTGCAGTGGCGAATCTCGAAAAAGTCGCGTCCAACGTTTTCCATAATTCAACCATCGACATCCATCCGTCTTTCGTCTGCGCCGTGATTGGTGACCACGCAGTCACGATGCGCCCTCCTTCTTCAAGATGTCGCTTGGCTAGCTTCACGATGTCGTCCATTACGGCTTGCTCTCCTCCATTTTCAATCGGATATACAATAATCCATACACCGAAAGTCTTCCATTCGGCTAGCGTCTGCTTCAGCTGCGAATAGGTCGTCGTCACCTTGGTTATGAGGTCTCCTCTAGGACCATCTTTTTGCAACAACTTCGCCGTTTCCGGAGCTGCAAATCCCACTGGTCCTCGTTTTTCATCCCGCGGCTTCCTGTTTTCCGACATCAGATCCTCCTTGAGCTTTTCGAAAGCTATCCTATAGAAGTCGAGGATGCAATTTTCTTCTATAGGTGGGTGCTTCTTGATGCCGCTGTGCATACACACGAACTCTGTCCAGTCCGTGCAAAGCTCGTAGGCAACTCTCAGCACGTTGCTCAGGGCGACTGCATCCAATACGACGACGCGCTCTTTGTGTAGTCGGATCTTCTCGGCCAACGATACGTCAGTTCTGATGAAGATAGACGCAATTTTCCAGGCCGACCATAAGTCTCCGAACGGCTGCTTGGCATATGCACCGGGAAAAGGGATTCCACTGATATCTCCTAAGGTCGCCTTCTGGAAGCACTCATCGACACACTGGTACAGCAAATGTCCTCTGTCCACAACGCTGTCGATCTTGGCGCTGCTGAAAATACCACAATGCATTGAGCATACTCGGACTTTTGGTTTTCTTCCCTTTCTCCCTCTCATCCGCTCTGTATCCACTCTCTCGTCCGATATTTCGGGAGGCACTACTCGTAATTTATCGAACTGAATTCTCACCGCCTCAGACTTACTTCCTATTCTTGACACCAGTGCTGAATTCTCACTACATTCTAACACTCTGAACGGTCCTGCCCATTCACACATTAGTTTGGGGTGTGTTCTACCTACTTTCTCATTAGGGGACAGGACGTATACTCTGTCACCCACTTTCGGGTACGTCTTTGCCTCAACCTTATTTCTGTCATCATACTGTTGTTTCATCTTCTGGCGCGCCCGTTCATTGCATTCTTTCACTCGCTCATGGGCCTCCGCGACGGCTGTTAGAATCTCCGTTTTGTACTCATCCAATGCCTTATCCATGGCGTACCATGACACCCCTCCATTAGGAATGATGTTGGACGGGAATGCTGGATCTCTCCCGTGCAAGATGAAATAGGGGCTCTCCCCTGTTGCGCTATGAGGCACCATGTTATATGCCATCATGCAGAATGGAAGCCTCGTATCCCATTCCGTTGGGACAACCGTAGTACGTCTTAACATCGCGAGGATAATACCATTTAACCTCTCGGTTATCCCATTCTCTCTAGGGTTGTACCCCTTGGTGGTTAGGTGGGTGATCTGAGTTATTTTCATTATTTCCTCCATCACCTTATTCACAAACTCACCCCCTCGATCGGACAAGATACACGAGGGCCACCTGCACCCTTCAGCAATCCACCTTACAAACAAGGTTCTCGCGATTGTTTCGGCGGATTTATCCGGCACTGGGTACGCCGCGGCATACTTCGAAAAATGATCGATGACAGTGACCGCGTACCTATTTCCCATTTTCGTGGGACCCAGCTCTAGCACGTCGACACCTACTATTTCATAAGGGCGCGAAGTGGCCAGAGGTTTTAACGGTGGGATCGTTTGCTGATGGGAATTGTACACAAAACATTTCTGACACTCTCTCGTCCACTTATGAATGTCTTGTGCCATCCCTGGCCAATACACCTCCTTTTTTAGTCTATTCCACAACTTATGGGCGCTGAAGTTTCCAGCAAATACACCACTGTGAGCTTCATGAAATATCTCATACCTGAAGGGCTTGGGCACTACAAATACCGATCGACCGTTCTCTGCGAACATTTTCAATTCTCCGTCTTCAAGGCCGAAATCGCCTATTCTCAGTAACCGTTTCTCTCCTGGTAACCTAACCACTTGGTCCCATTCTTTCCGCTCCACTAAGTTCACCACCTGTCCTAACTGGTCGTCCTTCCTCAATTCCCGGAGCCATTTCGTCTCTTCCTTGGTTCCTACGCAGTTCACTACTGCTTCATCCAGCCCCTCTAAGGACGTCTCTTTCTCTGTCGTCGGGATCCCTCTACTCAGGGCATCTGCCACAACGTTAGCCCTCCCCTTGACATACCTAATTTCCAAACTGTATCTCTGCAGTTCCAACGACCATCGGAGTACTCGTGCAGACGCATTCACTCGTTTGAATAGCGCCGTAAGCGGTTGATGATCTGTCATCACTACTGTAGGGATCCCGTATATGAACATGTGAAACCGCCGAACCGCGAACATGACCGCTAGTGCCTCCAGGTCTGTCACGTGATACCTGCGTTCCGCCTTGCTGAGGCTCTTGGATGCAAAAAATACTGGGTGCATATTCTTATCTTCTCCTTCTTGCGACAAGACTGCACCTAATCCATATGTCGACGCATCAGTGCAAATGATGAATGGCCGACCGCCGTTGCGAGCCGCTTCTACGTCGGGCTGTTTTAAGACCGGTGCGGACATTATCATCTTCTTCATCCTGTCAAACGCCTCCTGGTGCTCTCTCTGCCATTCCCACTTTGTTCTAACCGACGTTAGGCCAAAAAGACTGCTCGCGTGCTTCGAGAAATCCAGGCAGAATTTTCGGTAGAAGGAAGCCAGGCCCAGAAAACTCCTAAGCTGCTTTACATTACGCGGGACTGGGTATTCCTGAATTGCCCTCACTTTTTCAGGGTCCATATGAACTCCTTCTTGGTCAATGAGGTGGCCTAGGAAAGCAACTTTCTGTTTCAACAGGTGACACTTCTGAGCCTTAAGTCGCAATCCGGCCTTTTCCATCCGAGAGAACACTTCCTCTAAAATTTCCAGATGCCGTTCCAACGATTTCGTGCAGATCATTATGTCGTCTATATAGCAGAAAACTTCATTCCCTAGGAGCTCACCTAATACACTGTCCATCAACCTCTGGAATACCGGAGGACTGGTACTCAGCCCAAACGGTGTTACTCTGAACTGGAATAATCCTTCCGGCGTAACAAATGCGGACTTCTCCTTGGCTTCCTCAGCCAGCGGTATCTGCCAATAGCCGCTGCATAAGTCGAGTGTTGAGAAAAACCGTTTCCCGGAGAGGCTCTGCAGGACTGACTCTATATTCGGGAGCGGGTAAGCGTCCAACTTAATTCGCTTATTTAATTCCCTATAGTCCACACATAATCGGATAGAGCCATCTTTCTTCTCCACTAATACAATAGGAAAAGCCCAGTCTGAGCTGCTTTTCTCTATTACTTTCCTTTTTAGCAGATCCGTTAACAGCTCCTTCAGTTTCGGTCTTATTCCCATAGGAACTGGTCTCGCCCTCATTTTAATAGGTGCACAGTTGCCAGTATCTATCGTCATGTGCACTAAGTCTGTCTGGGTCAGTTCTTTATCAGAGACTGCAAATGCATTTGGATGTTTTGTTAACAACTCCCTAACTTCCGAAGTCATTTCGCTCGAATCCATGTTCTTCTCAATGAACTCGTAAAGCATTTGCATCCTCTCATTTCCCGCCATCTCGCCATCAACATTCTCAGGCATGAGGGGGTTTAGTTCTTCCCATCTTTCGTGCCACTTGTCGGTTCCCCAGTATCCTATCTCGTCTCCCTCTCTTAAAATCATGGGCTCATCACTGTTGTTAAAAACAGGCATCTTTGTTTGCTGGTCTTGGATCCTATACAGTCCCGCTTCAACTCCAATCTTACTTGGCCAAATCACTCGCTCTGCACCGTCTTCCAAGTCTCCTTTACACAACACTTGCACTACTGCCGTCTCCCTCGGTGGCACATATATCCTTCCTACTACTGCCACCTTGTTCTCACCATCCTGTGCACACTCACCACTCCTCGCTGTCCTATTACGTATAGAAACTTCTACCCCTAGTTTATTTAACGCGTTTGTGCCTATTATTAACTCTTCCTCTCTTGCGACACTGATATGAAAGGCGGTTAGACTTGGATCGCCTCCTGTTAACTGCGCTTCCATATAAACAGCACCCAGGAAATCCATCCTGTTTCCCGATGCATCAAATACTGGCGTGAGGTTGGGTTTCGAAACGACAGATAATGCGTCCACATCATATCCACGGTCTTTGGCTTTGGCCAGGATCGTCACAGGAACAATGCTGATCATTGATCCAGTGTCTAGCAATGCAGGATACTCCTCTCCCAGAACCTTTACCGGAACTACAATCCGTTTTCCTATAAGGTCACTTTCCGTCCCTTCCTTCCTCGTCTTGACTCCTAGGCTTCGCACCCGACTAATGATGCATGACACTGTGTCCTCGGTTCTAGTGCTTTGCTGGTCCATTCGCTCAATTTGGTTCACCCTAGTTGAACGACGAGGACAGTCTCGACCGATGTGCCCATACCTTAAGCAGTTGTAGCACTTCTTGTTTGAGTCATTCGAGCTGCCTCCCCTCTGACGTTCCGAACCCGCCTGTCTGTCAGTATGGTTCCGGTTCTCCCTCGAGGCACCATTGTTTGCATCTCCTTCATTCCTAGGTCTATCTCTACCTAATGACAGCTGTGACTCCGTGTTCCTGCTAACGAAACCTCCAGCTCCCACATATCGGTTAGTTTCTACCCTACTGTCCTGGTATGCGTTTGCCCTCGCTTTCCAATCCGAGCCACTCTGCCTTCTCATACCAGCTCCTATCATCCGTTTCGATTGCTCTATGCTGAGAGCCAGCTGCTTGACCTCCTTATAGGCCTTCCTCGGTTCCACCCTATGTAAGGCTCCTACCAGTTGGAAATGTTCTGGCCACGTACTCAAATTGTCCAGTAAGATCTGGGCGTAATCCAACGACCGATCCTCCCTGGAGTGACCAGGATAGGCCTCTCTCCCTAACCTTTCGAGAGTGACACAAAACTCGGCAACATCCTGATGAGGGCGCAATTTCAAATTTCGAAGCTCTGTCAGGGCCCGTAACCTACTTGCCGTAGAGTCTGCAGCTAACAACTTCGCCATTTCACCGACAACCGCTTCGAACCCTCTCTCCTTTACTTCGACTGGCAGCGTCATGAAAATGTTCTTGGCCTTCCCACCTAAGTGATCGTCACCTAATATTTCTACCAGTGTGGCCTCACAACTAATAACGTTTTCATACTTTCTTTTAAATCTTCTTATGAACTCCCGGAAGTCTTCTCTCTTCTCTCCCCTAAACACTCCCGGACTGACACACGCCATTGACCTTAAATAAGTCACTAGCGCACCTGCTTCCTCTATTGCGGGCACTGTCGTCGCTGGCGAAGGCTGTCTCCAATGTCCTGCAGATTGCTGACCAGTCAAAAAGGCTGCTCGACTCGCCTGCAACAAGTTCATATCACCTTCATCAGTTTGCCCCTCCAATAACACTTCATTGAAATGCTTACCATCATTCGCGGCACCACGTCCTTCTTCGTGCAGCTTTCGTACCACGTCTCTGACCTGAACGACATCACTGTTAACTATGTCGCATATTTCTGCGAGTATCTCCCCATCTCGCTCCATAGTTCTTATGTATTCTCTCCACTCATCCACTGTTTCTATCCCCCTCTGCCTGAGGATTATTTCTATCTCCTTTACTAGAACTAGGGGTATTGATACTTCGCCTAAGGTGTTCCTCGCCAGCTGTATCCCCTTCACAATTTCTCTTTCAATCTCACACTTCTTGTCCTTCGCTACCTTAGAATCACCCAGAATTTGGACCACTCTTTTTTTCATTTCCTCTAAGGGCCCCTTACCTGCTCCCCTAACTCCTTGATTAGGATCTGACGATGTAAGGTCACTCACCGTAGGAGGCGCATTCTCGCACTCCATTGACATCTGGTCGATCGGCAGCGCCATTCTGCAACAATGACGCTCTGCCCTCTTCTTCTTCAATAAGGATCACCGGCTCACACAGGGCACGGGTCCCCTCAAACCGCTTTCCTGCCATCGCGGTATCCGTCCAACAAAAAAAAACCGCCGAGGACCCTTGCCCTGTGGTAGCCTCGGGTGACACCAAAAAACGACGGCACACGACACGAAAAAACGCGAAATGCAAGCAATCGAGCAAACAAGCGAGACTCGGCCAACGAACTTGTCACTGTACGTGACAAAAGAGCAAGGCAAATGATATCCACGAATCCCACGAGGTAGCCACCAGTCCTAAAATTTGGCGGGCAGCCTCCAATACTGGCGCGTTTATGGGTTCGGCTGGCGCAGATTGAGGTTAGCCCTGGGGCGCCCTTGCCGATCCCAATCGGTGCACGTTCTATCGGTTCTTTCGTTCAATCGATTACGCGGCGGCTATTTCCGACTTGTAATCTACCTAGATGCTCTGCGAAGTTGGTTCGGCCCCCATGTAAGCCGGAATAGCTAGAGGTATGGTAGGTATGAACCTTTTTGGTCCGAACCAACACACAGATAGTGCAAATAGGTTTATCAAGAACAAAAGAACACGCAATAAAAGTACACCGGATCACAACGTTGAGCAGCGACGCGTCGAATCGGCGAGGCGGAGATTAAGCGTTCGACGGCAACCGGGGGTCGGTAGTAGGCGTCCTCGAAGAAGCCAGAAGTCCACGGAGAAGATCTGGCGGGAAGGGTCTCACTAAGAGCTGATCTCAGAACTCCACTAAGGTCGATCTGAGGGCACCGGACACGAATGCGGGGATCGAACGGGACTAGACGAGAACGGCTCGCCCCCCTAGCTGCCCCTTTTATATTAGCTTCTTTCGCGGGCCTTCGCGCCCATGACCATCTGACCTGCCTCACAGTGCCCTACGTTTTAGGGGGACCCTTTGGGGTGGTTTCATCTCCGCCTCCCCACACGACAGGAAGGCTTGGTTGGCCTAGGCGAAAATCGGAATCAGGAACCTATTATCGGATGCAGGCAACATCCGGCACCTTTTCCACCATGCTCCACGCCCTATTTCCGGAATCCTCTCGGTTAAGTGGTAACATTGAGAGTTCTTCGGTGTTCACACACCGAAGAACTCCTACCTAAGTTTTCGGATCCTCGGAACGCGGCAAAAACATTCTTCTTCTTATTCTTCAGCGTTTGTCCCGCATCGTCGCAGGGTCCGCTCTTCTGGTGTTACGACGCCACCTTTCCCGATCCTGCGCTTGATCAGGGTGGACACCGGCTACTTTCATGTCCGTGTGTAACGTATCGGACCAACGCTGCTTCGGGCGTCCTCTAGGCCGCTTTCCAGATACTTCCAACTCAAGGCCAATCTTGCGGACGCTGTCTTCTTTCCCACGCAGAACGTGGCCGTACCATCGCAAGCGAGCTTCGCGCATCTTGTCCGCTATCGGCGCGACACCGAACTTCTGCCGAATGACATCGTTTCGGATGCGGTCCATGCGCGTGACTCCGGCCGTCCAGCGCAGCATTTTCGTCTCCATGACGCTGAGGCGCGTTTCAACTTCCTTAGTGGCAGGCCAACACTCAGCGCCGTACATCGCTACCGGGCGCACGACGGCTCTGTAAATCTTCGACTTCAGGTGCTCTGGTATCCTCCTATCGCAGAGCATGCCAGTCAGCGAACGCCACTTGGACCAAGCTGCACTCACGCGTGAGTTCACTTCAACCATCAGACCGCCGTCAGACGCTATTGCTGATCCCAGGTATTTAAACACCGAAGTGCGTGCAAGTTCAGTACCGTTAATCTTAATGGAGCCGGACTCGTTCACGTCAGTCGTTAGGTACTCGGTCTTCTTGACGTTCAATTTGAGTCCGAACCTCGCCAGACGGTCGCACCAAGCTTGCACCTGCCGCTCGAGATCGTCTTCCTCTTCGCAAGCGAGCATCACGTCATCAGCATAAAGCAGCGTCCATGGAACAGGCTGCTGAAGATCTCGCGTAATGGCATCCATGACGACAACAAAGAGGAGTGGAGAAAGCGCAGAACCCTGGTGCACCCCAACAGAGATGGGAAACTCCATTGAGGTTCCAGCTGCAGCTTGCACTCTACTCTTTGGGCAAGAGTAGAGCATCCGCACCCACTCTATAAGTTCCTCAGGTACGTTGTGTCGTCGCAAGGCGTACCATATAAGCTCACGCGGTACGCGGTCGAAGGCCTTCTCCAAGTCGAGAAAGGCTATATGCACCGGCTTCTGTCTCTCGCGATGCTTCTCCACCAGGAGGCGGGCGGCGTGTATAGCATCAATGGTCCCACAACCAGACACAAAGCCGCACTGGTTGTCGGAGAGCTTGACGATTTCACGGATTCGTCTATCGAGGATTCGCTCGAAGATCTTCATGCTGTGCGAAAGCAAGCGAATCGGACGGTAATTGAAGCAGTCCGCAGGACTGCCCTTCTTCTTCCAAATCGGAATCGTCGTACTGTTGTGCCAACACTCCGGTACTTTCTTCTCCTTTACTACCTGGTTGAAGAACTCAGCCAACCACTCAGCAGGATACCAGAGCTTCGACTTCCAAACATCGGCTGCTAGATCATCCGGCCCTGTCGCCTTACCGGGCTTCATCTTCTTTAGAGCCGCTTCTGTTTCCTCCACGGTGATCTTGCGAACGGGACCGTAAACAGAAGCCACAGAAGGGATGGCCGGATGAGGAAATTCCATAGTGGAAGTTTCCTCAAAGTAATCACGCCATCGCTTCAGCGCCTTTTTGCGGTCTGTCAGAAGATGGCCGCTCTCATCATTGATGCCAACAAACTTTTCAATGTCCTCGGTTTGGCGATGGCGGGTCTTAGCAAGTCGGTACAAATACCGCTCACCATCGCGCGATTCGAGCTTTCGGTAGACATCACCATAATGAGTGGCTTTCGCAACAGCCACGGCTTTCTTTGCAGCCTTCTTCGCCTTCTGATACTCCTGCCAGTTGTCGGCTGTTCTGTCGCCGAGAAACACATGATACAGCGACTTCTTCTCTCGAACTTTCGCTTTCACATCGTCTGTCCACAGCCATGCCTGCTTGTCGACTTTGCGTCGTCCAGGCTTCGTAGTGCCGAGTTCCAACCTTGCAGCTTGGCGTATCGCGTCGGTTGCTTTCTTCCAAGTTTCATCGACAGTCGTAACTGTCGGTAACCGCACGCGAGAAATCACAGCTGCTTCCTTTTCTTTCATTCGCCACCACTTGATTCTTGCAGCACCGCATCGCTCGACCTGCTTCAGCCTCGGAGAGGCGATCTTCAAAGTACAGATCAGCGGACGATGCTGTGGGGCGGCCGTTTCATACGGCACGATCTTCGCGTCTGTGACGAGATTTCGGTCACGATCCTTCACAAGCACAAAGTCTATCTGAGACTTGGAGCTCCCACTATAATATGAGATGAGGTGGGAGTCGCGTTTTCGGAAAACGGTGTTCACAATGGTGAGGCTATGCGATTCCGCATACTCAAGAATACGCTCACCATCGGGGTTACGAGACCCGTATCCGAAACCACCATGACAGCTGTACCCGTCCTTCGCAGCACCTACGTGCCCATTAAGGTCACCAGCGACTATGATGACATCTTTCGACGGTACCTCTGCTGTCTTCTCATCAAGCAGGTTCCAAAACTCATCCTTGGCTTGATCGGAGCAGCCAGTCTGCGGAGCATACGCAGAGAAGAAGTGATAGAGTCGCTCCTTAGCGGCGACAACGATCTTCATCAATCGATCGTCAAAGCGCTCGACGCTTACAATCGAGTCACGAAATCGTTCGGAGACGATTATTCCGACACCGCTGGTGGTCCTGGGACTTCCACATAGAACGGCCTTGAAACCACGTCCTATGTCCCTTGACTTGCGGCAGGACCACCTCGTCTCCTGCACCGCACAGAAATCAACTCTTCTTCGCTCCAGTGCTTTAACCAACTCGCACGAGCGGCCCGTCAACGTACCCACATTCAGCGTAGCCACGCGGGTCCTGCTTACGTTACGGGACTTTCGGACTAGCTCAGTTGCCCCCCGATGCCGTCCTCGCATCAGGGACCCTCGCATACTTCTCACACTCGCCGGGCTCTGCGAGTGCGCGTCGGCTCCCGCGGACGCCGTAGCACTATCTCGAGAAACTTGACTTATACACCATCTGATGTGACATGGGTCTTCGTAGGCCGGCCTGTCACAAGGGCCTGTCGCCTGCATTCGAATGTCCGTGATTAGCTTAGCTCGCAGAGCGAGCAGTTTCCAGTGGCACCACGTGGAGGAACGGACATCGCCACCGCGGCAAAAACATTGATGGTCATATTTTTATCAACATAGATTATTCACAACACATAACGGTCAAGAAGTAAGCGGATAGGTAAGATGGGTGAGGGACGAGTGGGGGGGGGAGGAAGGATGGAGGAAGAATCATGTCGGGCGATTCTATGGACGAACTGCTAGAACGCCGCCATATTCAGAGCGGATCCGAACGCCAGAGAGGGGTCTGCGGGAAGGTGATACAAGCGGCCTAGTTCCAGTTTGATCCTTCTTTTATAACCAGTGCCGAGCACGGCTGTCGCTGTTATTGACCTTATTGGCCCGGAATATCGGCATGTCTAGTGTGAGAATGTGGGTATTGAGCTTTCTAGAGAAATGACCTTCCATCTGTTTTTGACCTCTCTACAATCTCACTCTTCAGAAGCTCTTCAGCGCCACCCATGCGCGAATAAGAATGGGAAGACATGGGAGTGAAGGAAGACGGCCGGTAGCCGCACCATCTTCGTTCGCTGACGACATCGTGCGCATGACACCGAGCATCAGCCAGGCGGAGCGAATGCTGGCCGCCTTCGACCGTCTATGTGGGAAGGTTGGACTGCGGCTGAATCTTACGAAGACGGTGTTCATGAGGAACGGACAAGTTTCTGATGCCCCATTCTCGCTCAACGGAACGAACATCTCCGAATGCTCCAGCTACTCTATCTGGGTCGCGAAGTGAATATGGCCAACGACCTAGCGGCGGAGCTGAGCAGAAGAAAACGAGCGGCTTGGGGAGCTTTCAAGAGTGTCAAAAGAATTGTGGAGAAGAGGAAGAACGTCCGACGCCATGCCCACCTACTCGACTGCACTGTTCTTCGTGCCCTAACATACGCCTCAGAGACGTGGGTCACTCGAAAAAAGGATGAACAGGCGATCAGCGCCGCGCGGCGCGGAATCAAGAGGACTATGCTCGCAGTGACACGACTTACGCAAGTGAGAGAAGGCCTCCGGAGTTCCGAACTTCGCCAACGTTCGGAAATCAGAGACGATGTCACATGGGCCTAATCGTCGAAAATTAGGTGGGCCGGCCACGTAATGCGCTTCACAGACACCCGGTGGACGAGAGAGGTCACCGATTGGGTTCCGCGGAATGTCAAGAGAACACCAGGAAGCCCACCAACGCGTTGGTCGGACCTCTTCATGAAAGCCCTGAACGAACGATATGACGGTCATCGTAGCCCTAGGGCAAGGAGGATCCATTGGAGCACTCTGGCTCACGACGGGGACAAATGGAGACGTCGCTGGAGTCCGCTCGAGCACGTCGATGATCAGCGGGACGACAGGCGATACAGGTAATACAATCCCAACCGCGGAGGGATGAGAGGCTTAGTTGGCTTGAGCAGGATCTGAATCAAGAACCACTGTTTAGAAGTGTCTGCGACAGCCGGTTTGTCCACCTATTTCACTGCCACTTACCCTAACCTGTTTTGAGGACGGATTCATGAATCGCATTACCCAGGGCTATGTGGGTAGAGGGTAGAAATTCAAGCGTTACCTGGAATTTAGCAGAGCGTGTTGGTGAGTGAATGGTTGGGTAGAATTATATCATTTGCCGAATTATATCATATCATGAACACCAATCTTGCCCTCTGCCCAATATTCTCCGTTGGTAGACTTATCCACTACCAGTGACCCATTACCTTACCGTTCCTCAATTCGGCCTCTGTGTAGGCACACAACCACCATGAAATGTATGGGAGACATATAATCGAAGCACTTTGTAATGACACAGCTTTCCCTGCCCTTATTCCCAAACACATGATACCGACGTATATTTCGACCGCAGCTGTTTAAAATGTCCGTTGTTCGAGCACTGCATAAATATCCGTCGCCATCTGGATTCCTCATCATTTCACCTGACGCGTTTGATCAGACGCCTCCAGCTCACGATGAACACTGCCTTCGGTGCCGTGCTTCGATATTATTTTTTCACTGATCCCAAATCTCATATCCTATAGCCTACAGCCTATATCTGGCTTCATAACTACTGTGGGTAAAGGAAGAAGGATGAAGGACAGCGTTGCTCAATCCTTTTTGGGATGCGCCATGCATTCTACTTTTGCGGGATGTCGTGGAGGCGATTTGAATGCGTATTCGGCCATACAATGACTTGCGGTGGCCAGCCGATGAACAAGTCAGCGCTTTATCCTTCCCAGACAAGTCTGGCACCAATTCATCGACCCGGAGGGATGGAAGGCTTGGTTGGTCTGGGCGCGAAATCCGAACCAAGATCCTGGTATCGGGTGCAAGCGACCGTCGGTGGCTCCTCTAACTGCGCCACTGCTGTGTTTAATTACCCAAGTTTGAGGTGAAAGAATGAGATGACACTGCTGTGGGTGGAACAGAGAGTGTATGCTGTGCACTAGCTATGTTCATAACTCTACATCAAACATAAAGCCAGTTCGAAGTGCGTAAAAGTGACTGTGATTACTGAAATTTCTTCAGAAACAATGAGAACCCTACTCGCTATTCTTGCTCTTTTGGTCACCGTTAGCGCCTTCAACCTGTTCGGAAAGGACAAGAAGCCAGTCGACTACTGCCAGGACAAGGACCCTGAATAGTAGGTGGAAGCCGCTAGTACACTTTCGCTCTTACCAATATCTTTCGTCACAGTTGCGCCAAGAAGGTCCCCACCGGATTCTGCGAGTCCAGCTTCCACACAAAGGCGGAAATCAAGGAGAAGTGCATGAAATCCTGCAAATTGTGCTGTGGCGACAAGGACCCTGAGAAGTTCGTTTTTCATTTTCTTCGCAGCATAGGGCAGAGCGTCTATTGTCGGAATTCATTTTCAGGTGCAAAGAGCTGGTGAAACAAGAGGACTACTGCACGTCGAGCTTCAAGACTCGAGCAGAAATCAAGGAAGAGTGCGGCGAGTCATGCGGACTATGCAAAGAGGTCGACGATCCGTATGGCGTCCCAGTGGATCCAAAGGGAAACCTCTTCCTAGACAAATACGCCTAAAATTATTTTGACATGCATTCAAAATAAATGTTATGATGAGTGGGTTGAATTTGAGAAAAGAAAACAGTTGTCAGTTATACCGTGATCACAGTAGACTACCTTGCAAAAAAAAATTCCACAAAAGAAAGCTGGCTCTTAGTGTGGCAGCTGTAGTCTAAAAACAAGAATATTTAAAAAACAACAATACAGACAGAGGACAAACATTAACGTTGATCAATTTCTGTTTGGCGTTCGCTACGGATTCTTATTATTTAGTGTAGAAGAATAAAGGATAAAAGACGGCGTTATTCACCACCTTTTGGGATGCTCCACGCATTCTACTTCCACGGAAAGTCGTGAGGGCGATTCTGAATGCTTATTTGACCATACAGTGTGACTTGCTATCGTCAGCCGATGAACAGCTCAGCACTTATTTAGAAATGATCCACCCAAGTTCGACTTTCGATAAATCTTGGCATGGCGTTGTTAAACTGTTAGTGTATTGTTCTTGTTGTAGCCGTTAACCAAGATTGCTACGGTCTTCTTTATTCGGCTTACGTTTCTGCGAGTTTCGCCCTCTTCAGAGACTAGAATAGCCGAGAACATCTACAAGACTACCAGCCCAAACATCATTTCATACTACAGGGTACTAGCCTTGATGAAAACAGGAACGTGATTCGACACCATAGTTTCGGGTTAGTCGTTGAAAAAACCTAGGTTAGTCGTTGGAAACTGTGGTGTCGGATCACGTTCCTGTTTTCGTCAAGACTAGTACCCTGTAATATGAAATGATGTTTGGGCTGGTAGTCTTGTAGATGTTACCGGCTATTCCAGGCTCTGAAGAAGGCGAAACTCGCCGAAACGTAAGCCGAATAAGGAAGGCCGTAGCAATCTTGGTTAATGGCTACAACAAGAACAATACACTAACAGTTTAGAAATGATCTATATAGTCGTAAACTCTGTGGTCGATCGAGATACCTTAAAATCCGCTGTGGATGGCGTGGTGGCTTGGTCCTATTCCAGCAGACTGCCTCTTGCTGTGCAGAAAACGGCGGTTCTTTCCATGGGCACCGGTCAAACGGACCCTCTGTGCAGAATGAATGGTGAGGTTCTAAATCAGGTCAGTGAAATCAGAGAGTTGGCATTCATCATCAGCGAAAAACTGGGTTTTTCAAATCCCTGCAGCTCCATAGGAACCAAAGCTTTCGTTAGTGCCTATAAGTTTTTCAAGGCACTGAATAAAATACCCACAGGCACACATCAAGGCGTATAAAACATACGTGCGGTCGACAGTTGAATGCGGTACTTCGGTGTTCAGACCTTATTTATTATGTTGAGTCAAAAATTTTGGAACAAAATTTGTCTTCCAGCAAAAATAAGAGTATACCACAGAAGAAAAATGATTGTCCCTAAACGAAGTAATTGCCACTAATCGCAATGAGTTTCTGCCACTTTTCTTGAACTGAGTGGATTACATCCCGTAGAGTTTGGCCGGTTTCGACCTGAAGAAGTCGTGTACAGCCGCTGTGACCTCATCGACTTCGGCGAAGCGCCTATCATGAAGGAAGTGATCCATGGGGCTCCAGGACGTAACTCCAACGCGACGTCGCGCGCTTGCCGCATGCGACGTCGCGGCGATGAACTCGGACGTGCGCTCGGTAACGCGTGGTTAGCTGCGGAGCACGAGATCTTGCCAGTGTTTAAGCTCCTGGACTAGTTTTTTATACCACAGTGTAATGGAAGTCTCTTGGTGAAGGCGCTTGGAAGAACGTTTTGCCTCTGCTTGTAGATTGGAGAAATACGGAGGCCTTTAGCGTTGCTAAAATGGTGCTTGCCAATGGCATTACACATGAACTACAAGTGACAAGTGAGTTGGTGCCGGTCAAGTATAGCGTAAGGTTAGAATTAAGGGAAAAACTACGGATTAATGCGCTCATTCCTCCGCTCCCCCCCCCCCAATAGAAACTTATAAACACTTGCTTCCGAAACTTCTAGTTAGTAATCCCGTCCCAGTTTTTGTTTCGAATTTCCCTCACCAGATCCTTGACCATTTCCCTTCACTCATTTAAAATAGATTGAGTCTAATTCCGCCCGCACTTTGTTAACAACCACTACCACTTCCCTACCAGGAGACATCAGACTTGTCTCATCCTCATCTCATGTCTTTTTCTTTCTTCTGCGCGGTCGACGTCGCCGGCGCACACTCTCGCACTTCTATCGCGAGTCACTAGCCGTCCCTATTGGAGGCAGCCGGACTGCGACAACTCGTCCAATTTCGTCGCGCACCGTGCGCGACGCCAAGGGGGTTCGCGCGGCGTTGAAGTTATGTCTGCCTCCGGATCCATGGACGGAAGCATATGACGCTCAGACGGCGCAATGTCCGGCGTATATGGTGCTGGCTTGATTTTGGTCCAGCCCAATTCCTAGACTTTTTCCAACGCCTGAAGTGCTGTAAGCGGTCGGCGGTTGCTTTGGTGGATGAAACATTGGCTCGTATCAACTGCTTCTCCACTAATTTTTGCTGGATCTAGTCGAGTTGTTGGCGAAAGCGAGCGTCGAGGACGGTTTGACTACGTGGACCAGCTCCCAGTGCACTGGACCACTACACATCCATCAAGCGCACAGCAGTGCCTTCTTTCGGTGGAGCTCCGGCTTTGAGGTCAGAACCCCGAGCTCGTTGCGTTCCAGCTTGCCGGCTTTACAGTTGTAGTGAAGCATCCGTTTTTCATCGATGGTGAGGAATCGATCCAGCCCCCTCCCCCCCCCCCCCTTGAACCGGTGCCGGAGCTCTCGGCATTCGGAAGTACAGCAATTTACTTGGGTTTCCGTCAACGCTTGAGGCACTGACGAAGCCTATTTTGACAGCCTTTCAATCTTCTCTGCAGCCGACGAGCGGTAGTTCGCCGGAAGGTGCAGAGATCGGCGATCAGTTCTAGCGTGGGTTGAGAAGAATTCGACTTGATGGATTTGCGCAGGCGGTCTTTGTTTGCAGCAGTTGGTCTTCCCGGGACTGGCTTGTCTTTGGAGCCGTCTGGGCGGAAAAGAACTTATTGTACCATCTCCAGTAATTTATTCGGTTAGGAGTGAACTTGCCGGTGACCTCCTCAATGTGCTTGACTCCCCATTGCTGGGTTGCTGCCGAGCTTGAACTAATTGAAAACGAAGTCACAGTTTTTCACTTTGAGGGGTCATCGTTCTAGTGGGTAAAACTTTTCAACAACGCAAGGAGAATTAGCGAGTCATATCTCAGAATGATCGCTAGGGAACAAGCCTTCAAACAAAATGTAACACTTCAGCGAGTTTACTTTGAGTTCCAGAAAAAACAGAAATGTTGCAAAGTATTTGACTCAACCTAAAAAAAAAGAACATTGCACTAGTGGAAAGCATCCAAAACAATTTTACCATAAAACGGGATCTGCGCTGCAGCGGTCTGCACTATAGCGAAATTCCTTATGGTGTTGGGAGGCGACAACGGCTAGACTTATCCACCATGGAGAGTAGACGAAGGAAATAAGACCTATTATTAGGGGGGGGGGCAAAAGTAATGAGACTCTCCATGGCGTGTCATATATCCCGTGGCTGGAATCTGATTTCGTGTTTATCGTATCTGTATGTTTATATGCTACTTACTGAAGGCCACCTGAGAAGTTACCACTTCCGCCCTTTCCAGAAGCATGCCAAAACCCCAGTCTGTCTCATGCCGAAACCCCAGTCTGACGAGTCGACCTGTGTCGCGCAAATCTCGCCCAATTCCCAACCCCGAGCAGCCTGGGCTCAATAGTCACGCAAGTTGAGAAGCACATCTTCTGCCTTAACCCTGCTAAGCAGTCAGTCTGGGTGAGGCTTGGTAACCTGTTACCGACCTTCCTTCGGCGAGATGTTCATGGCGAGAAGCACCTTCAGAGCTTTTGGGTCTGCGCCCATGAACCGGTATACTGGAAGCTGTTTACCAAAGCAGGAAGATAGACTCCAAGGTCATGGTAAACGAAATAGAAGAGATGGACCTGCGACTCGAACCTATTGACGCAGCGCTTCAAGAAGGTCCTCCTCTTCGACACGCCGCACCCCATCGGGAACAAGTAACAACGGATAAGCTTACCCAGCTGGGCTACGTTCACATGCCTCACCCACCGTATTCGCCGAACATCTCTTCATGCGACTACCACTACTTCTTGAGCCTATAGGACTTCCTGGTCGGAAGGGACACAAGAACCCGAGCAGTCCTTGACAACCATATCGAACAGTTGATCAACACCACGCTCAAGCAGTTCTGGAAGGAGGGGATCAGGAAGTTGGCTCAGCGATGGCACCGGAGGTCATTGCCCTTAATGGCAAATACATTCCTCAGGATAGTTGAGTTGTAATTGAGTTATAAAGAGATAAAGAATTTTTCAATTTGTCTCATTACTTTTGCCCCCCCCCCTAATATTTATTTATTTATTTATTTATACGTGTATGACAACAGGCGACGAAATAAACACCAGCAAGACAACACATTGGTAATAAACACAAAAATACAAGAAACGGCGAATTAGCGAGTCTTAAGGTAACTACCAACGAGCTTTTTATTTTGGTTAAACGAAGATGGCAAAGTATGTTTTTTGGTAAACATCAAGAATTCAGAACCGGCCCTTTGAGTAAAAAAGAAGGCACGAACACAAAGACAACACACATATTAGCATTCAAAATCCTCCACGGGTTCACTTCTATTCCCTCAAAAAAATCTTCACTGTGATCCAGTCTAAGACCAGGGGGCCGGGCAGATACAAGCTTGTGAGACATGTTTCTCGCACTAATAACAGGTTAAAGTTTTTCTCAAGTAGAGTAGTATCCGCATTCAACGTCTTAATTGCTCCAGACTGCCTAGGTGTGCGGCTTAGTACTTTTAAGGATTCCCTCAGAAGGCTGGTTTTTCGTAGTAAGACTCTTCTTCTGACTTTTAGCTCGTGGAAACAACGGTCGTAACTACTGAGTTTATCATGTTGATTTGCGTGTGTTATCGTTTCATGGGTTGTTTGGTTGTTTTGTTTTATCGTTTGTTTGTTTAATCGCGCTCACCAGCTGGTGGACGCCCACAGATAAAGTCTAAGAGCAGAATCCTGTGAATGGAGCTTTTCGGACATGTCGAGGCTAAAATATGATGAACCGAGTTGGGAAGGTGAATTATACAGGGTGCGACAAAATTTTGGCGACAGCACATGCGCGAACAATTTGACCTCCCATTCGCAGCGCCTGTTTTTTTTCAGCTTTTTTTGCTTTTACTGCGCCAATCTGTTTATGCTTATCTCAATCAAGCATAAAAATAAATAGTTTTTCAACATGTCGAAATGTTGATACCGTGCTTAAATCATCGAACTTTACCGTCAAAGTTTCTCGGCATGCGAATTCACCGGCGTGTTGGAGTTCATCAAAGTGTTCTATATAGATCCATCAGACGCTTTAAAGACCTGGAAACCCAGGGTTGTAGATCCGGACGAGGAAGGCACGTATCTGTGATAACTACGGACGACATCAGAAGGGTACGTGGACTAATTCACAGGAGCTCGGTCCACCGGATGTCGCGAGGAATGGAGATCAAGGAGAACTAATTGGACCTTCTGAAGGATGAACTGTTACCCTGGGCTAGTGCTCACTTTGGACCTTCCAACAGGAAGGAGCTCCAGCTCGCAGAGAGAGAATGATGCAAGACTGGTGCAAGGAAACTTTGAGGACTTAATCAGCTTCCACGAGTAGCCAGCCAACTCTCCGGATTTAAGTCCGATGGATTACACCGTCTGGGCGGCAGTTCAGGAAACCAAAGCTTGCCAGAAACCTCACCGATCCATGGATTCATTGAAGGAAGCTCTCCAGAAGGCGTGGGATGAGCTCCACGCGCCATATTTGCGTGCCGCCGTGGATGCTTTCTCGAAGCGTCCAAAGCCTGTATCGACGCCGATGGAGATGTATTCGAATCTTAATGTTGCGCATAGTTCGCAATGGACTAATAAACGTTATCGCTTCGTTTCTCTCTTGAAAGTCCTGTATTTTCACTTGCGGCGATTCGAATACATCGTCGCGATAATTTTGGAGCACTCTGTGTTCTATTCGGCGACTACATTGACAACCTGATTAAAGCTACACCCAAAATAGCTATCTCATGTCCGGACTCAGTGTCCCAATAAGTAGTCGCAGACACGGTTATGCTACTTGAAGCTCCCCAAAACGCTGCAATATTGCTCTACGAGAGCACTTCGACCAAACCGTTATGCTAGAAGATCGCAGCGCATGAAGCACACTTGCTGTTTCACTGTTGTTTTGCCATCTCTGCAGCTTCTCATCACAGCTCCAAAAATTACGTTTTAGTCCACTAAATTTAAGGCTCGTCCTTGGAGAGTCAAAAACAATAAGAAACAATTTGTAAGCCAAACACGCATTTAAGTCGCTTACACGACATCCAGAAGAAGTAGAATTCGTGGCGCATCCTAGTAGGAGCTAAGCGATGCCGCTCTTTGTCGTTCAGTCGCTGTAAGTTGAGCTTTAGACTTCCACCTGTACTCTTGTCACTGAGTTGTTTCAGAATGGGATGAATGGAGTAACATGGATATCTTGCAGCCTAAAGCTTTCAACCTTCTATTTCTTTCAATCCTTCAAAACACATTTCAAAAAATGTCGCCTACCACTGGTTATATAGCATTTGCCTAGGCTTACTCAGAGACTGTTTAGTAGAAACGGTGTCCAGCATGTTCACGCATTTGTCGATTTTACAGAATGTCACAGCTCTGCCAGAATTCCAGTTATTATAGTTAGACTCCAGCTTCTCTCTTCTTGAAACCTCGGCATGGTTAGTTCTTGTTGTTGTCAATAATGTGCCAACGAGGTTTTTGAGGTGGATCTTTATTCTGGCCTTACGTTTCGACTAATTCGTCGTCGTCAGAGGCCTGAATGTGGTGCAAGGTTCTTATTATGTAATCTATACCACCAAGCGCCTTAGCCGCTCTAGCGGTTTTGACATAAATCTACGACCCAACGTTAGAAGTGTAGGAAGAGAAGTAAACTCACACATAGATCCACCAATCTTTTTGAGAGCAATCGCCCCCTGCTAGTAGACCAGTACGAGCGAATGAAACATGTTACACTTCAAACACTCCTCAACATTTTTAAATGGTCAGGATCGTATTTTTCGCAAATCAGAGGGTTAGCCATGGGCCAACGTCTAGCACCTGTACTTGCTGTGTGTTTCATGAGTAGAATTGAGAGACCAGTGCTGGAACGCTCACCGCTAATGTACTGTAGGTATATTGGTGACTGCTGTATCGTAACTTCAACACAGTTCGAGATGGACGAGTGTTTTAGATTATTGAATCAACAGTCACAGTACATTAAACTAACCAGAGAAACCCCACAGGACGGCTGGCTTCCTTACCTTAACACGCAAATAAAAGTGTCCAATGGAATGGTTAGGGTGAAGTGGTATCGAAAACCAAGCTCTAAAAACATTCTGATTCACGCGAGGTCTGCACACCCTATGGCCGTCAAACGTGCTGTAGTTCAAAACATGTTTCGCACGGCCTCGAGAATGTGTGCAGATTCTCAGGAACGCCAAGAATCAGTTCGGTTAGCTTCGGATATAGCTATTTCCAATGGCTACCCGGTACCACAACGTCGAAGGACTCTTCACCCTAACGTTCCTCAAAGATCACGCGAAGGAAGGTTACCTCTTGTTCTTCCCTTCATCTCCGACAAGGTGTCCGCTGCTATCAGAAAAGCTATCGAAAATGCCCAGCTGCATAATGATGTCATTTTGGTAGATATTCCTAATGACAATATCAAAAGCATACTGGTCCGAAACAGACTTTATGATAAGCAGTGCCCTTCGGAAAATTGCGTTATATGTCCATATGGGAATGTGGGAGATTGCTCCAAGACAGGAGTAATCTATGAAATTGAATGTGTAGCTTGTAGCGCAAACTATATCGGAGAGACGGGAAGGATGCTAGCGGTGCGCATGAGGGAACACCTTGCTAGTAAAAGGCGCGGATCGTCAAATAGTCCGCTTGGTAAGCATAGGGTTGATGTGCATGATGGTAATGACTTTGGCGTGAAGTGTAAGATTTTGGCTGTAGAGGAAGAGATCACCGCAAGGAAAGCATTAGAAGCGCTCTGGATTTTCACGAAAAATCCAGTAATGAATAACCGAAATGAATGCATGTCCGTGACGAATGAACTCTTGCCTTTTGTATCACACTGCGAACTGTAGCACGACCAGTTATTAGGCGTGCACGTCTATGAATTTTATCTATACGGTAGACTGCACGGTATGTTTCATTCGCTCGTACTGGTCTACTAGCAGGGGGCGATTGCTCTCAAAAAGATTGGTGGATCTATGTGTGAGTTTACTTCTCTTCCTACACTTCTAACGTTGGGTCGTAGATTTATGTCAAAACCGCTAGAGCGGCTAAGGCGCTTGGTGGTATAGATTACATAATAAGAACCTTGCACCACATTCAGGCCTCTGACGACGACGAATTAGTCGAAACGTAAGGCCAGAATAAAGATCCACCTCAAAAACCTCGTTGGCACATTATTGACAACAACAAGAATTATAGTTAGAACCTCCGCGCCAACCAAGCTTTCCATCCATCCAGAGTCGCCTGAATTGGTCCCAGACTTGTCTGGAAAGGATAAAGCGCTGGCTTGTTCATCGGCTGGCCACCGCTAGTCGTTGCATAGTCAAGTACGCATTCCACATGCATCAATAACTGTCGGCAGAAGAGGAATGCATGGCGCATGCCGAAATAAATTTAGTAACGCAGTCCATTATCCTTTATTCTTTATAGGTAAAGCCCGAAACGTTCCAAATTATTCAGACATCATCTGACTACCTACCACTTTAGGAGTTGTTTGGCGGGCACACCACTTCCGAAGTGCATTCGATCGTGGATAATAAACCTTCGTACGGCATTAACATCTGGCTGAGTACACCCAGAAAGAGAGCAGTCTTTTCGATTCGCATGAGAATGTCCCTGCTTGCGAATTTATCTGAATAACCTTCCTACTCATGTGATCCAATCCCCCATATAAAAATTGTAACAGTATTTTGACGGTAGCTGCAAAACATTTCTATAATCCCATAGTGTTAAAATCATATTATAACCACAGTTCCACATTTTATTATAATAAAGATACCATATATTACAACAAACACCATAAACCATTTAGTTTCCTTTGTGGGTTTCTTAGTCAACGACCACACAATATTTATTTATTTATTTATTTATTTATTTATTCCCAGCGTGGTGGTAGCCACGCAGATAACAAAGAAACGAAAAAAAGCAACACAAACATTAATAACTCAGACTTGAGAACTAATTAGGCACCAATTAATGAGGACGGAAACAGTTATAACAATGCAGCGCTGGACAACAATCAAGCGAGCGAATGCTCAGATAATCCTAAGAGATTCTCGTTTTGGGCTAGAAGTAAGTTGAACTCCCGCAAGCTTTTATAGGTCAAGAATGCTGATCTGACTGTGGTCCTCGCTACCGGCACATATAGCTGAAGCTTACCTCTCCTTGTTCTAGACAGATGGCCTCGGAAAAATATTGACGGGTTTATGTGCACCTTTTGGGTGAGAATCTTTAAAAGCATCTTGAGATCGAATGATTGCCTTCTACATTCAAGAGGCTTTAATCCCAACATCCTGTTTCTTTCTCGGCCATTTGGGATTAGCGAGTAGTCCATGCCAAAGCATCTCATTGCTGCTTTGCGAGTGAAATTATTCTGAATTCCTTCGAGGATATCAATGTCTTTCTTCTTGAGAGGGTTGAACACAGTTGTTCCGAATTCAGCTATCGATCGCACATATGTTTTATAAGCTCGCAGAAGCAGATCAGGATTATTGCTCTTCAAAACTTTGAAAATGCTGTAGGTGCGAAAATTTGCCATTTTTACCAAAGATATAACCTGGGATTTTTAGGATCTCTATTTGCCGAAGGAATCGGTTTAATGCTTCTTTGCCTCTCAGATTTGATAAACGAACAATTTTCTCCTGCCCAGATATTCCATCCACTTCTTCATTGTCGAAAGGTTGAAAGTTGTTCAGAATGTACGATCAGGCACACCACTTGGCAAAGGTTATTTATTTATTTATTTATTTATTCAAAGCATGGACAATAGCCCTCCATAACCAAGCTTAGAAAATGACAGTTTTAGAATTACTGCGACATACATATGACATCGTAGTTTACCATAGGAAACACCTTCAATGTAAAGGATTGCTCATAGGGTTCTCCTATGTAGATCTGCGTGCTTACCAAGTAGAGGGTTGATTTTTTGGAGCTCCATAAGTTAGAAAGTCTGACATCATGTTCGATTTAAGAACCAAGTCTTCAAGCTTCGGATTATCCTTCACAGATTTTGTCAGTATTCCAAGAAAAAGCCCATGGGATTTATGGATAGGTTATCTGCGAAAATTTTGTACATCATTATAATATCGGCTTTTCTCTTCTATTCTTCAGTTAAGGAAGTCCAAAAAGCTCTAGCTCTATTGCACTGATGTTGTAGTCCGTTGAGAATCATCTCATCATGAGTTTCCTGGCAAAATTGTTTCGACTGCTCTCCAGAAGGTTGATATGCTTTTACGATGTTGAATTGATGTGCTCGTTTCCAATTATGGAGCGTACATAGTAAGTTAGAAGAAGCTCGTATGTAGACGTCCTAACAGGGAAGGCTTGTAAGACTAAAATTTAAAGAACAGAACAACTTATAGCGACATGTTAGAAATCTATGGTAAAAAACGCTATGTTTTCAACTCAGCTGGCTTCAATGAATTCTCCGGAGTTCCGAGGAAAATTCCACTGACGCAAACCAAATTCAGTATTGTTCCACCCTTACTGTTTGAAAGCTGAACTGCCTGGTCACCATAGAGCAATGGAAGCCGCCAACTGAAAATCTTCACTGATGCCCATAGAATATGCGGCCTCATAGCGCACAGGAATGGATGAGCGGAAAAGTCTCCAGTCGTTGAAAATGATCGTTTCGGTTGTTCAGCTGTTCACTGTTGGGCGACATTCCTGAATCCGTAAAACCGACAACAGATGCAACAACAGAAGAGCGCACCCCGTGACTATGAAAAAACCAAGAACTAAGGCTATTATTATAAGGGCGTCCCATAAATTTCTGGGCCATCATACCATTTTCATTAAAATTTGCATTACAAAAAGTTCATGACAAAGGGTGGTCAATCGACATATCCTCCATCTGTGACTACAACTCTTTTCCAACGAATGGGCAGAGAGTTGATTGCATTTTCCCAAATAGAAGCTGGCCAGCTGCCGATCCATTCGTCGATTGCGCCTTGAACTTCTTGACGTTTGTTCATGAAAAAGTGAGCAAGGCATCTGAATGCTGCATAGTCACAAGGGCTGATATCTGATGAATACGCAAAATGTGCCACAATTTCAATAGACTCCTTCCTCGTCGTCTCCGGTGTTCGTTTCGTTCGACGCACTTGGCAATTTCATTTTCAACAATATCAGGCAGTAGAACGATAGAGCTCATCAATATGCTGTTGCGAAATATATTCGAATCCCCTTAATGTGCCAAGAGAACATCCCGTTTGGATCCTGTGTAGAGATGTGGTAGGGCGCCAAACACTCACGGTTCAAATACACAGCCCAGAACATTATGGGACACCCTATTATTATTATTATTATTATTATTATTATTATTATTATTATTATTATTATTATTATTATTAATTATCTGCTATTTAGGCTTTGTACCTGGTCTATACGACTCTTCATTACATCATTACACCTCGTGCAACCAAAGAAGGCTCAATAGCACATAGTTCCACAAGCGGAGCTTATTGTTGTGCTGGGCGGGAAATGAATTCTGAGCGAAATTTCAATCAGGAAAACGTCAGTCCCAGTTAGCAGCTTGCAAAGCGTCAGGCCTAGACCTTGCGATTCTTTTGGTTTGGGCCGTAGTGAATCACATCGTTCTTTAAATGTTTCAACTGCATTTAATTTTGATGATTTTCATTATTAAGTAACGATGCCCCTACTTTTTAAACTGGATGAGATTTTAGCGGAACTCGACTTCATTTGAAACGACATTCTTTCAGAGACGAGCGACTTCGATATGAAAGCAAACTGACAGTCCTTTCTTCTCGTAGGTCACTACTGTAGGCCACATTTGCTGCTGAAAAGCCTCAGTGTTTCCACGTCAAAATCGAGTGCATGGCGTACACTGTTATTATCCCTTCCTTAGCTTTGTTTACTTTCAGACCTAATTATTGCAAATACCCTTCTGACTACACGATCATGGTCTCTTGCCATTAAAACTTTATACTACTTACTAAAAATGTCTGGTTTTCCAGAGCGATGCGATTCCATTCCGTAGTCGTCATCATGTTGTGTGTAGTGGCCACAACGCTTGGGATGTTTCGTTCGTCAGTAAGGGTAGGTGAACCCCGTCTCATCTTACCTCTTCCATTACTAGCGCATAGACCAGATTACGTTCTTCTTTACAGGGTATCGCCACGGTCGATCCCGACACGGGAGAGATTTTCTGGAAGCCTGTACCAAGAGAATCACAACGGGAACCGAGAGCCTCGAAGGGAATGTGGGTCACTTCATTCGAACGTCCCATATTCAGCACAATGCGATAGCGGCTTACTCAGGAATTTAATGAATATTTTCTATGGTTAGCTTTTTCTCATGTTTGTCGAAATTCTGCATTTTCAAATTCCGTTTCTTAATAGCTCATCATGGTAAAAACCCAGTAAATTGCAGTTCATAATGATATTTTGATTTTATTATAAATACTTTGTTGATCAGCGCTGTTAGCCAACATTATGCAAGATTGCTTTGTTTTGTTGTTTACACTGTTTTTGATAAGCGCAACAAACATGCAATTATAGATAAATAATAAATAAATAAATAAATAAATACTATTAGGTTGTAACGAAATAAATGGCACTGAACCACTGTAAATTTAAACAGTTAATCTCTCGGCCTGTAGGCAAGCTTATTAATCGAAATAAAAACCTTCTGATTCTACACATCTTTGCCAACGTGACACAAGCTTTTTTATCCCAGTAGCATAAAAAGCAGAAGTTCTGGAATTGACGAAATCTTCGAAGGCACTTTCGGCATCCTGTTGGTATTTGAATATCTTCCCTACCAAGAAGTCGCCAAGATGCTTGAAGAAATGGCAGTCTGTTGGGGAGAGGTCGGGAGAAAACGGAGGATGTGGTAGAGTTTCAATGCTCAGCTCATTCGATTTCTGCAACGTCATTCGTGCTACATGGGGGCGAGCATTGTCGTGCAGAAGGAGAACTCGCCTTCGGTTTACCAAGGCCGGCCGGATATCCTTCAACTTCTTCATCATTTCTTCAATTTCAATGCAGTACTTCTCTGCCGTGATGGATTCACCGGGAGGGAGGAAGCTGTGGTGAATAATTCCCAGCGAACACCACCATACTGTCACCATTACTTTCTTTTGGTGCAATTCCGGCTTCGCAAAAACCTTGGGGCTCTCAACGCTGTCCACCCACTGTGCCGATCGTCGCCTGTTGTCGTACGTTATCCATTTCTCGTCACAGGTTACGATGCGATCAAGGAATGGGTCCGTTTCGTTCCGTAGAAGCAATGCGGACGAGATCTCATATCGTCGGTTTCTTTGCTCCTCAGACAGCTCGTGAGGCACCCATCTTTCCAGCTTTTGGTCTTTCCAATTTCCTTCAGATGCCGGGCAGCTGTGTTGTGACTGACGCCAAGAACCTTCGCTATCTCCCTGGTACCTTTGTGTGGATCCTCCTCTACCACATCTCTCAGCTTGTCCTCATCAACATCACTATGCCTCCCACGACCTTCATGTTCTTCCATACTCTCATCTCCATTCCGGAACTTCTTATACCAACGATACGCCGTCCGAATTGTGGAACATCCTTGACCGAATGCGGCGTTGATCTTCTCGTCCACCTCCTTAGCTGTAGTGCCCAGCTTGAATTCATACAAGTAAATGCCTCGGATTACCCTTTTATCCATCTGCAAAAAAGTCAATAAAACTCTAAAGTTTTCCCACTTTTACATAGAAAATTTGGTACTCTCCGGCAGAGCAAAGTTTGCGCTTCTAAATGATATGCCACCTGTTACGGTTTGTTCTTGATCAAACGCGTAAAGACGCGCCAAAGAATGGCGCGAGCCAGTGCCATTTAATTCGTTACAACCTAATATTAAACGACAAAGTTCTCGAACTAATGGAAAGGCCAGATTCATCAACGACTTACTTCAGCAATTTAACAGAAAACTACAACCAAAATCCTTGATAGCGCAGCTTATCAAGCGATATGTGAAGCATTTTACGCTTGAAGAGCTGCGCTGTCAGGAATTTCGGCTGTATTTTCTCCGTTAAATTGTTGTAAGCCGTTGATGAATATGGCCTCTGGAATGGAATGCGAACACCAGTTGTTGTTGAACTGGTTACTCTTAGTACCTATTAGCTTAAGTGTGCTCCCAATTTTCGCTGAATTTCTTTTTAACAACATTGAGCTTGATCTTCAAAAAACACTTTTAACCTTTGTTACGAGTTTTTTTTGCACTCATTTAAATTAAACTAGTACCGAAAAATTTAATCTTCATCTTGCTACTAGAAAATTTCGTAAAAATCATATTGTATTATAAAGTAAACGATATTCTAAAAAGAAATGAATCTTTCAATACAGAATCGTGACAATTCGCAAAAAATCACATTTTAAGTGAGTAATATTCTAAGAAGAAATAAAATTTTACAAAAAAATGTGAAAATTTTATATTTTTTTAGGTGTGTGTTCTGCTATAATCGCAACTGACAATGGAGTCGTGTTGATTGTGTCCGGAATTGTTGGAATAAATCGTTGTTTTGACTCTGTCTTTCATTCCATAGAAACCCTTAACGATTATCGTGAAGAAGCCGTTATGCTAAATGTTAGGTTGTAAAAGCCTCAAAAATTAAACTTTAGTACGTCAATTTCACCTAACTGCAATAAAACCTAATGGTAAGCTTATATGTCCAAACGTGTCTCCTCACCAGACGAGTGTGCAACAACTTCTTGGCTGAAGCGGTAGGCACTCTTATTGTAATAATCAGGTTTACACTTTTATGAAAAATTTTAATATTGCCTTATTTAATAAGGATAGGATAAGGGTAAAGGACGGCGTTACTCAATTCCTTTTGGGATGCGCCACGCATTCTACTTCTACGGGATGTCGTGGAAGCGACATGAATGCGTATTTGGCCATACAATGGCTTACGGTGGCAAGCCGATGAACAAGTCAGCGCTTTATCCTTCCCAGACATGTCTGGTATCAATTCACCGACCCCGGAGGGATGGAAGGCTTGGTTGGCCTGGGCGGGAAATCCGAACCAGGAACTTGGTATCGGGTGCACGCGACAGTCACGCCTCCTCCGACTGCGCTACACGCGCCCTTGCTTATTTAATAATTAATAATAATAAAATTTTAATAGTGTTTTTATTAGCCAAAACATTTTTAATTTATAATAAAATAAATTAAAATTAAATTATTGAAATTTCTAATAATCGTTTGGGTAGAGTGCGCTTGAAAGTTTTGCGCCATTTTCAAGCCTCTGAAGACGACGTCAAACTTCAGACCGGGAATAAAGTTCCACCTTAAAGGCTTCAAACAGCATACGGAGAACTAATAGAAAATATTGACATTGCCTTCCTTGAGCGCCGCGCGCAATTGAGGTTCTCGTTTCGACGTCCGACTGCGCCTTCTTGGAGACGGTGAACTGCTACCAGACTTCATCAGGAAAGCCCAAAACTTAAAAGTTCAAGGACACCTAAATTAATCAGAAGTAGAATGCGTGGTCCATCCTAAGCAGGGAGCATGAACACCGCCGCTTAATCCTTATCTTTCCCTATTAATGAAACAAGAAAGCTTAGTGAAGCTGTTCACCATGACTGTCGAAGCCTTTATACAGCAATTCCGTGGTTTCGCCTCTAGCAGAAAGACACTGGAAGAATGTTTACTTCGTCCTAATCCTAACGATTTGCAGTTCCTCTGGTTTTGGTTTCTCGGTCAACTTCCAGGGCCAGGTGAAGTTAGTGTTCAAGGTCGGAGAAAGGGATAACTGCAGCACGTTAACCTAGCAAAGTCGAAGATTGAGTTCATACAACAAGAACTTAAACAAACGCTTCATGAAAAGGGTTTTTGCTGTCTCAGCAAGTTTCGGTAACCTCAAAAAAATTCTGGGAATCACGCTAACCTCGGATATGCTCACCATTCCCATGTAGTGAATTTATTCAGTTGTCAGAGTGTGGGTTCTTAGTATACTTATGCTTGAATGACCGAGTTCGAATAGATACTCCAATGATTACTATTCGAATTCGAATATTTGAAAAAGTCGCGTTTTTCGAATGCACTCGAATTCCAATATTCAAAAAATCATGTTTTTCGAATGTATTCAAATTCGAATATTCAGAAAAATCACGTTTTTCGAATATGTTCGATTTTGAATGTTTGAAATTTTTCAAATTCGAAACCATTCGAATATTCGAAATTTTTGCGAGAGCATAAGTATAGTTCTTAGAGCACAATTGGAGCCGACAGAAAAAGACTCAATGTTTTGATTGCTTTTGCTTGATAATACGATTGATCCATTAGTCGGTGTCAGTTCATTTTCCATTTTTTAAAATTTTTTCTTTGGTCCTTACAATCCTCTCGAAAAAGTACGCAACATGGAAAAATAAAGCATGCCGCATGTTAAGAGATATCCCCTCTATACCTCCTGTTTTATTCTCAATGTACAAGCCACATTTGAGCCCTTAATATTTAAATCCTCACCGCTGCATCTAAAATGCAGATTACGTTGAAAGGCGCCGTCTGAACCCTGAATGTCAGCGACGAGGTAATCAAGGTCAAGTGTGGGAACTGTTAACTCGCGAGAATCTCAAGGGTTCTTGAGTCTGAGCTCAACGTCTTCAACATCATTGATGGAAAAACCTTTATTTCTATGAAAAACACACGGCAAGGTTGACATAACCAGCAAAAGATACATCGGCTGCGATTACGTAAACATAACAAACCCGTCTGAGGCAATCTTAGACAACACGATACAAGCGGATAAAGTGTGAACATGTGGCTTAAATGATAAGGAGATAGTTGTGTTTGAAAAGCATTTTTGCAGTGATTATCAGTGACCATCAGAAAAAGATGACATGGAAAGGATGGAATGGTTATAGGTCTGAGTTTTAATCACACGATCAGGCGATAAATGCTTATCACTGAAAAAGGTCTGGAATCACCATTCAAACAATAGAAAGTTAACACAATAGAGAATTGCTCCTTTGGAACGGTGAAGAGAAATCGCACGAATTCGGCCGAAGACCACCGCGAGAAACAAAACCTTTGCCACTAAATTAATACCGATTAAAGGAGGTATCCTTGAATAGCGACTTAGTTCGCCGAGCCAGGGTGCTAGCACGTATTCTTCACCTTTCAGCCCAGCCACCCCATTGTGCCAAGCATGAATCCGTCGGCGGCACCGCGCAAGAATCTCTTCAGAGGTCCTTCAGGCCTCGGCTGCTGCAGCTGCTGTTGCTGCTGTTGCTGATAGCCGTAGCCGTACGGATAGTCCTGCTGCATGGGAATCGACTGCATAAAAGATGACCCCATAGGCGGTCCCATACCAGGCGGAACGGCGTGCACAACGACCGGTGCACTTGACAGCGGAGCCATGGACGTGGAGATGAAATGAGGCTGCTGTTGCTGCATCATCGGTTCGTAGACGGGCACCGTGCCTGCTAGCTGAAAGATGGTGAAGTAGCTTATCGTCAGCAACAGTTGTATTAGGAAGTCGTTAACTCTTCAAAGCCTACCTACGACTCATAGTAGAAAGTGGGACGTCGATGTTCAGTCCAACAAAGAACAAGGATATAAACCATTTTCACCTCGATTTTTACACTTTTCACGTCAAACTGGACACTTTTCCAACCCTAAACTTAAGGCTTTTGAAATCAGAGCGAACTCCTCCAAATCGAAATGACCTTTAGTCGGGTCAAACTATAAGCACAACAAGATGGTTAGAATAATTTTTCGTTCAGGAAAAATTTGGTGAAACTTTCTTTGAAATTTTTTAGGTCACCTGCGCAAAGATGTGCAATAATTTTAGAAAAGTTTTATTTTTCGAAAAAATATTGAATAGAATTTCGTTTTAAAGCGCAGTAAGGCAGCAATAAAGTGGTGCATTAATGGACCCGATAGTGCCATGCACTCGAAAGGCAAGTGACTATGTTTATTTGATTGATAGTGTAAATACTGCTTACATCCAGCAAGAACGTTAGGATATGAGTACTTTTTTGCACAGTTGTTTATGTCGCACAGTTTGCAGATGTGAGACTCCATGCATACAGAAATTTTCAATCGTCGTATAAATATCAATCGTATAAACACTGCACCTTGCTTTTGAAATGCATGGCGCAATCTCTGTTTTGGCAATAGAAAATTATCGCTGCCTTCCTTTTAAACCAACTTTGAATTGTTGCTTTTTCTCTAAAATTGAAATTTTAAAAAATTTCCAAACAATGTCTTCGCTTATTGGGTAGGTGATTTAAAACATCAAAGAAGTTTCCACTGAAATTTTCCTTGAACAAAGAAATTATTCTACCCTTCTTAAAGAGTTTCTAGTTTTATGCAGAAAAAGCTCATTTTGATTTGCAATAGTTCGTTTTGATTTCAAAATTCTTAGGCTACCTTAGAAGTGTGTCCAATTCGACGTGAGAAGTGTCCAATATGACGTGAAAAGTGTCCAGTTTGGCTAGAAAAGTGTCCATTTCGACGTGAAAATGGTATATATGCTAAAAGCATCAGAATTCAGAACAGCTTTAACAGAAAGCGTATGATGAAGTGATTCTTCGTGGAGTATAGCAATTGTTCGAGGCGGTACTCAACGGACTGCGCTCTTTGGCCATTTCTCACTGAGAAATAAAAGAAAATTTCCTGACTTTATCATAATGTTCTCGCAAATAATGTTTTGGTCTTACCAAAATTTTTTTTTCGACAGGATACCAACAAGAACCATGAGAGGGAAGTTGAATCTCCGAGTCTCAGTGGTTAAACGCGACTCAGGTCAGGCTTCCTAACCAATTGAGTTCTTAAGGAATTCAACCTGTGAGTATGAAGATCTAAGCGTTTTTGTTTTTTCTGAATGTTAGACAATTACCCATGCCTTGAAAAATAACTAAATATATAAAACTCCTTGGCGGCATTGATGGACATGTCCTGATGCTGTCCGGTACCTCAGTTTTTATTTATTTTCGTGGCACAGCTGTTACATTTCTTACTATTGTACAGTAATTAATAGGTTTATAGTATTCTCCTTTCTAGTACAAGCGTGTTCCACGTAAGTGCTTACAAATAACATTATGCTGAAGTAATCTCCAAGTTCTCTCTTCGTAAAACCTCGGCATTTTTCTTAGTCAATCAATACTGCTGTGCCAAACGAGGTTAGGTGGATCAGTTTTATTGAGCGGCCTAACGTTTCGACCTGTTCGTCGTCTTCAGAGGCCTAAAAGTGGTTCAAGACTTTAGATTTGTTACTTACCCGACCAAGCGCCTTACCCCCCCCCCCCCCTTTCCGACATCGTCCTAGGTGCCAAAACGAAAAACCCAATGCATGAAAAATAAACTCACCCGCTGATCCACCGTTGAAGCGGAGCAACGTCGCTACCTCTGACGTTAGTAGTCGAGTGGTGACTGAGACATACTGTGTCATTCGCACTGATTATACTGAGTATACCAGTGTCATTCGTAAGGACACTCATGTCACCACCGGTCGTTCTATAGCTCACAATGCGAAAGGAATGGCAAGAAGTCACTAGTAATCGAGGGACACTCATTTCGCATTGTGACTATTACATTCGACTACTAACAGCAGCGGTAGCGATGTCGCTCCGCTTCAACGGTGGATCAGCGGGTGAGTTTATTTTTCATGCATTGGGTTTTTCGTTTTGGCACCTAGGACGATGTCGGAAAGGGGGGGGGGGGGTAAGGCGCTTGGTCGGGTAAGTAACAAATCTAAAGTCTTGAACCACTTTTAGGCCTCTGAAGACGACGAACAGGTCGAAACGTTAGGCCGCTCAATAAAACTGATCCACCTAACCTCGTTTGACACAGCAGTATTGATTGATTATGCTGAAGTTCGTGAAGGACCCGGCTCAACAACCGAATCAAAAGCTAAGGTAGAACATGGGTTTTCACACTGAAATGGAAGCAATCAATGTTGTCATAATGTAAGCAGATGTTTCAGTGAGTCCCAATGTTCAGTACGTCGATCAATATTGATTGACAATATCAATTTTTATCGGCAGTTCACTAACCGAGGTATAAAGTACGCGAACACGACAGCACCTTGGACGACTTCATAACAAGTAAAAAATTATCCATTGAATAATGTCGATCAATAATATTTCTCAAGGGACTATGTACCCCTCTTTTATCTCTGAATACCGTTGGATAATGTGAGTGTGGGGATCACAGTAAGAATGTTTCAGCACCCAAACAGGATCAGCTGGTCGATTGATATCAATAGATGTAGCATGTTTCTCCCTAAAGCTTCCGTATTTAGCAAGCATGAGGTGACATCCACAGCTTTCGGACACCAACATACCCGAGAAAAATTCATCAATTATGAGATTGATTATCTATTCGATCTATTATGATTGATTATCTATTTATCGATCGATCTATCTACCCACCACTGTATAATTGAGTTAGCTGTCGATGACGTTTGAGTGATCTTACCCGCGCGGGATACTCCTTACCGCATTCCGCGCGGTCATAATCTGCCATTCAACGTGGGATGTTTTAGCAGCAGAGGAAGCGCGGGCTCTTTCTGCTTGACGCAGCGGCAACTGCGAGCCTTTCTGAGCGTCCGAATTAGGACGAATTTCATCGATGTCGCGATCGAACGTCTGCATTCAGAAGATGTCTCACCGACGTCATAGGATGAGCGTCCGGATTCAGAGGACGTGTCACCGAGGTGATGTCACGAATGTCTGACTCAGATGACGTGTCACCGACGTCGCGTAGCGAGCGTCTGGTTTCGGAATACGTGTCAACGGTGTCCTGTAACGAGTGCTTTGAGCATGAGAAGGACTACAGAGCAACCTGAGGGGCAGAAGTTCTGAACAGTACAATCCAATGCCGTTACTGAACAGTCCGGAGAGAGTACCTATGATGAACGTACGGAAGTGAAGAACGGCTTTATGCCGCAAATGTACGCAGCAGAAGGTGTTAGCCGATTTTAGGTTTTACAGAAATTGCTTCCCGTAGAGTGATGCTGCAAGGTCGCGCGAAACGCATAAGTGCGAGACACGCTGTTAATCCCCGTTTAGGCCCCTGTTATACTCCCGCGGGAGCTTCCGCGGATGGGCGGAAATCGCGTCGGGACCCTGCGCCGGACCACTCGTCGCGGCCTGCCACGCCCGCCGTCCGCGGATCGCCGCCGACAGACGACGAGAGGGTGTTATACTTCCCGCCCTCGGAAGGGCAGCCGTCCGCGGTGCACTGCACAGCGGAAGGCTGTCGTCCCGCGGAGTTCGGCGCGGGAAACGCGCTCCGATGCGACGCTAGCCGCCCCGGGACGACGACATCCGTCCGCGGAAGCTCCCGCGGGAGTATAACAGGGGCCTTAGGCCGGGGGCATACTTCCATCGCCGCGATGCCATCGCGGCGCTCAGTTCATGACCATTCCGCCGCACGCGGTCGAATAGTCAAAGGAGACCTCGCCGCGGCCGCCGCAACAGTAACGGTCGACATGCGCGATGGCTTCCCGCGCCCATCGCGGGCATGGCATACTTTTTCGCGCCGCGCGCGGTGTTTAGCGTTTGGTCCTGGACGGATCGCCGTCGCGCCCCATTGCAGAGCGATGGGCGATGCGTCGAGCACAGAGAAATTCAAATTCTTTCGCGTCGCTCTGCAAAACTCATCGCCGCGATTCCATCGCGGCGACGGGAAGTATGCACGGGGCCTTAGGGGTCGTTTAGTGTGCGCGCGACGCGCGACGCGATGCACGTGTAGTGGCCAATTTGATTTAGCGTCGCGATTGATCAATTCGGCCACCAACCATGGCATCGTGTCGCGCGTCGCGCGCACACTAAACGACTCCTTATACTTCCGACGCCGCGCGACGCGATGGCATGTATAGTGGCCAAATTGATCGATCGTGTAGCTCGATCGATGTGGCTACCGAACGTGGCGTCGCGTCGCTCGGTGTCGAAGTATAAACGGGCCCTTGGACTTGTCGGAACACCGCTTTTATGCAGAAAAGGCCTACGTCCTAGGTGTCCCAGCCATTGCGAACACCGCGCTGCTTCAGATGACCGCGAACCCTATGTGAGAAAACGTCTGCTTCCTGGCTCTGGGACTGTGCCGGAGAATGTTGCCCGATATTTGAGGCGTGAAAAATGTATGCGTTCTGGGGCCGGATTCATCAACCACTTACCGGCTGTAAGTGGCGCAACTAACCAGGAAACCCGCTATTCGGCCGATTCATCAAAACGTGGTTAGTTAAATCCGGTCTCAGATCCGGCGTATTCGTTACTAGGCTGGAGTGCCTGGTAACCGCTACCGGGATGCAGCGGTTGCGTTCCACGGCTAAACGGTGACCCAGTCGCAACGAATTGCCATCACTTACCGCGAATTTGATGAATCGCAACTCGCGGTTAGTGAGCCGCTGACGGATAGTAAGGGAAACGGGTGATAAGATTTACCTCCGTTCTCCTTGATGAATCCGGCCCCTGTTATCGAATACAGCCGGACAGCCGGAAGAACGCCGCTAGAGGCCGCTTTCTCCACAGACATCATACTGAACCAGTGGCAAACAGCAGATTGAAAAGCCTTCCGGCGGTTGATCGATTCTTTAAAAAGCCTCCGTGGAACCATTTGCTGGTCTAATGACTACCTATGTTTGAGTGGATAATACGCAGGTGAAAGAACTATAGAAGTCCAAGTAGTTGGAAAAAGCAGGAACCGAGATGTAGTTTTTGGAATTATAATAAACTAAAATGTTTTATCTTAATTATTCGATAAAGATTATTTTTCAATTATCAAATTAAAATAATGGTTTGAAGAAAAAGTCCTGATCACTCTTTTCTCTCTGTCTCACTAGAGGCAATTCCGACACGTTTAAACCCACGTTTGGTGGAATAACAATGTGTAATTTTGTTCATCTTTTTTCTACTCTTCGTCCATCAAATCTTTATCAAGTGTTAAATTGTTAGTTTTCCCTGCTTCAGGCGCACTTCTAGTACGGAAATAAACAAATGAATAAATAATACGACGTTCAAAGGTATACCTATACTTAACCGTGTGTTTAAACCAGCCATATCCTCTACTGATCGAAGGCGTGGACGAAAAAGTCATCGTCTATTAGGCTGGCCGAAAAGTCTTGAAACAGAAAATCTTTGTTTATTCAACCGTAGTTTTCTAAATACAAACTAGGAATCAACAATATATTCAGCAATATAACCTCCCATCTACTCGGCAAATCGCTGATTCCTTTAGTCTAGAAATCGGTGGATTACGACTTCAAGAAGTGTTCGACTGGCATTTTGAGGTCACAATAGCCTTCAAATTTTCCCTCTAAAATGATGCTTCAGCGCTCCAAACAGATGGTAATCCGATGGCGCAATACTTGGCGAATACGATGGATGTGCTACCGGATGCTAGCTAGGTTCGGCTATCTTCTCACAGGTTGTCGATGCAACGTGTGAACACTAGATCTTTCTCGCCTTTTTTCTCGCACTGCATCGGGCAATTTCTGGAGCTGGTTAACGAATTTGGAAGCGGTGACCGTCTTGACAGCAGCCAGCAGCTCATGTTAGGTTGGCCCCTTCGCATACCACCAAACGCAAAGGAAATGCTTGGGGTCTGGCTGCGGCTGGACTAGTGGTTCTGCCTCGCGTGGGAGCCAGAGGGCATGACGTGCATTGTTATCGTAGTAGACTATCCGGCTCTCATCTCCAGTCATTGGATCCTCAAGAAATTCCTTTCGATGCGACTGCGCGAACAGTGACTGGCATATGTTCATTCGCACTTGCTTAAGTGCCTCGGTCAGCCTATGACCTATGGTCAGCCCATCTTGTCAAAACTTTTCGATGGCCGAGGTCGTGGAGATACAGCTCGATGGTGGAGTGGGTGCAGCCGAGGGTTGCTGCCAGTTCCCAAGTAGTGGCTTCTAGACTGGATTTGACAGCGAGCTGCAATCCATCATCGTCGATAGCAGAAAGTCGTCCACTGCGCTCTCTGCCTTCAAAGTTCATATCTCCTGAATCAAAGCGAGTGAACAAGCGATGAACTGTGGTGCGTCTTACAGTCCCTTCTCCAAATGCATCGGTGATATTGTAGACCTGTGCATGCGTCGGAGCCTCGGCAACATTCGTAGAAGATGACCATTCGAAGCTGTTGTTGGCTAGTCATGTTCGACATGTCCCCAAAATAACGCCGAAAAATATACTCATGAAGCAAAAGCATCTGGAACCTTCTACACGATCCTCACTGACCCAGGATTTTTGATTTTTTTCCTAAAACTCTGAAGTTTTCAAAATTTTGTTTTAGGACTTTTCGGCCAGCCTAGTAAAATACTGTGAGCTGCTACAAAGCCTTAAATCGCCAACCGCATTCCGTGCAGGGAGGACATCCTCTCCAAATCCACTGCACGCTGTCTCTACTAGTGTTTCTGAATGGGATGTTGAAGACCAACCACCTTTAGATCGGCCTAAGGCCTCGTGATGAAATGGCGACGATGAGTTTTGCAGGGCGACGTGAAAGACGTTCTCAGTGCTCGTCGCATCGCTTGTCGCTCTGCCAGGAAGCGCGACGGCGATCCGTCCAGGACCAACGCTAAACACCGCGCGCGGCGCGAAAAAGTGCGCCATGCCCGCGATGGAAGCCATGCCGACCGCCACTATTGCGGCGGCCGCGGCGAAGTTTCCCTTGACAATTCGACCGCGTGCGGTGAAATGGCCATGAAATGAGCGCCGCGATGGCGTCGCGGTGATGGAAGTATGCCCCCGGCCTAATGGCTTGGACAACAGGGCTCTGTGCAATACCTTGGCAGAGAAGCCCATTACTCCCATTCATATGGGGAGAAGCACAGTTAACCAACTTAAGCTTCACGGCATTGTCTAGCGAAAAACTCTTTCCACTTGAGCAGCACATGAACTACATGATACGAACAAAGCTTTTACGGCAAGAATATACGTATTCGCCAGTGGCTACCCCACAACCAACAACCTTCAGGAGACACCAAATGTCAACGACACATGAAAATGATCCTACTTTGTTGTTGGTGGGATTGCGAGGGATTTCGCCGTGAGTTTCTATTTGCTAAAACCAAGTATACACTCGTATTCGCGTTCAATCGTAGCCGGTTGTGTAATGGCGTAGAGC
This sequence comes from Heligmosomoides polygyrus bakeri, assembly GCA_947359475.1. NCBI lineage: Eukaryota > Metazoa > Nematoda > Chromadorea > Rhabditida > Heligmosomidae > Heligmosomoides > Heligmosomoides polygyrus. The sequence goes on from OX375868.1 coordinate 3,933,024, forward strand.
ATTCCCGCCCGGTTAGGTTATCAGGAGGTGTGGGTGCGAGCACCGCCTGGCGCCCGCGATTGCAACAAACCATCGCTATGACGGCTTGAAACCTTTGTTTTGACCACTTAAGACTGATAGAAAATGAACTCGGTCAAGTGTACACTGTTTAATCTCTTCAGTTTGTGGCAACGAAGTCTGTCTACTTCACGACGACGCCTTTTCCCCCACCACGAAGCTGCATGCCAGAAGACTGCTGGACTAGGATGAGAGGTTCTCCCATTCCTCTGAGAAACATCTTTCGCAATGCTACAGAATACTTGTAGAATAGTCGAGTTGTCTACCCGTGCATGTTCAAGTGGATAATAAGCAGGCGAATGCAGCAGGAACTAGCTTCGGCGTTCGACGTTATCCAACGACATCGTCTTATTGAACGATGGTGAGGTTTTATTAGGGGGGGGGGGGGGGGGCAAAAGTAATGAGACTCTCTATGCCGTGTCCATATATGTCATGACAGGAGTCCGATTTCGTGAAGATTTTCTTACTGAAGCCCATCTGAGAAGTGACCACTTTCGCCCTTTCCAGAAGCATGCCAAACCCCCGTCTGTTTCACGCCGAAACCCCAGTCTGACGAGTCGACCTGTGTCGCGCAAATCTCGCCCAATTCCCAACCCCGAGCAGCCTGGGCTCAATATTCACGCAAGATGAGAAGTACGTCTTCTGCCCTGCAAAATAGAAGAGATGGACCTGCGACTCGAACTTATTCGGTCTCAGCGCTTCAAGAAGGTCCTCCTCTTCGACAACGCCGCACCCCATCGGGCAAAAGTGACCACGGATAAGCTTGCTCAGCTGGGCTATGCTCACATGCTTCACCCACTGCATTCGCGGTACATCTCTCCATGCGACTACCACTACTTCTTGAGCCATTGGGCTTCATGGTCGGAAGGGAGACAAGGACTCAAGCAGAGCTCAACAACCATAACGAGCAGTGGACCAGCACCAGGCCCAAGCAGTTCTGGAAGGATGGGATCGATGTTGGCTGAGCGATGGCAGCAAGGTCATTGCCCTTAATGGCGAATACATTCCTTAGCACTGTTGAGTTGTAATTGAGTTATAAAGAGATAAAGAAATTTGTTGAGTTTGTATAATCACTTTCGGCCCACCCTAATAGGAATGCCTCTTGCGGATCGAGCTAGCCTAATTGTAATAGGCGTTCAAACATCCCAAGTGGTTGAAGAGAGTGAAAACAGAAACTGCAGTTCATCGCCACTGTGGCGCCATGAAAAATCTCGCTTGTCCTGGTCGATTCGAATCTTGTTCACCCGCAGGGAAGTCTCAGCAGAATTATAAGGCACAAGTTTCACTAATTCTGGTGTACTGCTCTAGGATCTGGAGTCCTCTCACAGAAGCATATAGAAAAATTGAAAAGGTTTAAAAGACTTTTACAACCATTTTGTTTTATAGGTGTGTAAGCTGAACCAATCATTTGACAATTTGCCCCAGATATGCAGAGCGACGGTAGTTATTTAGCTATTTATTTACTTACTATAATTTATTAAAAGGTTACTATACTATTAGGTTGTAACGAAATAAATGGCACTGAACCACTGTAAATTTAAACAGTTAATATCTCGGCTTGTAGGCAAGTTTATTAATCGACCTTCAGATTCTAAACATCTTTGCCAACGTGACACAAGCTTTTTTTACCCCAGTAGCATAAAAATCAGAAGTTCTGGAATTGACGAAATCTTCGAAGGCACTTTCGGCATCCTGTTGGTATTTGAATATTTCCCCTACCAAGAAGTCGCCAAGATGCTTGAAGAAATGGTAGTCTGTTGGGGAGAGGTCGGGAGAAAACGGAGGATGTGGTAGAGTTTCAATGCTCAGCTCATTCAATTTCTGCAACGTCATTCGTGCTACATGGGGGCGAGCATTGTCGTGCAGAAGGAGAACTCGCCTTCGGTTTACCAAGGCCGGCCGGATATCCTTCAACTTTTTCATCATTTCTTCAATTTCAATGCAGTACTTCTCTGCCGTGATGGATCCACCGGGAGGGAGGAAGCTGTGGTGAATAATTCCCAGCGAACACCACCATACTGTCACCATTACTTTCTTTTGGAGCAATCCCGGCTTCGCAAAAACCTTGGGGCTCTCATCGCTGTCCACCCACTGTGCCGATCGTCGCCTGTTGTCGTTCATTATCCATTTCTCGTCACAGGTTACGATGCGATCAAGGAATGGGTCCGTTTCGTTCCGTAGAAGCAGTGCGGACGAGATCTCATATCGTCGGTTTCTTTGCTCCTTAGACAGCTCGTGAGGCACCCATCTTTCCAGCTTTTTGGTCTTTCCCATTTCCTTCAGATGCCGGGCAGCTGTGTTGTGACTGACGCCAAGAACCTTCGCTATCTCCCTGGTACCTTTGTGTGGATCCTCCTCTACCACATCTCTCAGCTTGTCCTCATCAACATCACTATGCCTCCCACGACCTTCATGTTCTTCCAAGCTCTCATCCCCATTCCGGAACTTCTGATACCAACGATACGCGGTCCGAATTGTGGAACATCCTTGACCGAATGCGGCGTTGATCTTCTCGTCCGCCTCCTTAGCTGTAGTGCCCAGCTTGAATTCATACAAGTAAATGCCTCGGATTACCCTTTTGTCCATCTGCAAAAAAGTCAATAAAACTCTAAAGTTTTCCCACTTTTACATAGAAAATTTGGTACTCACCGGTAGAACAAGGTTTGCGCTTCTAAATGATATGCCACATGTTACGGTTTGTTCTTGATCAAACGCGTAAAGACGCGCCAAAAAATGGTGCGAGCCAGTGCCATTTAATTCGTTACAACCTAATATAAAAAACACAGTAAATGGTTTTTTGCTTCAAAATACTAAAAGGCGACCTAGACTTTAGGTTGGTAAATTTTGGACCTTTTTGTCAACACAAGGTCAGCAAAATAAAAATTTCTTTCGCTGTTCCAGGTAAAGAAAAAATACCAAGAAAAGGTTAACAATTCTCTATTCTTTCAAAGAGTTACAAGTGTTACTACCCAGCTTAACAGCAGCATCAAATCATCAGCAGCTTTTTAGAAACTTCTTGACGAAGATAGACTTCTTTTCAACATAGCGTATATCAGATGTTGCCTAAGTAAGAGATTCACTTTTTTCCGATTCAGCACAGATATTTTTCGTTCTGGTACGACTTTAAAGAGCCAAAGGAAGAGCGTAACACGACGGTTCGTCTAAAGATAGTGGCAAAACTAACCTTTTTATGCTTTTATATTATATTATGCGTTCAGTGTTTTATTTGTTACAATTTAAAGAAAAACTTAACACTTTGCACCTTTTACTACTTCTTTGAATTTCTATCTTTTCTTGTGTTTCATACTCTACTGTTGGGTTTTTGCTGTTTTTTTCAAACTCCTTTCCTTATTTATTTATTTATTTATTTCTTGTCGTGTCCAAATCTTTCTCGATTTTTTAGAACCCCTCTCCTTCATTACTGATTAACATGTGCCATCATAGTGTGTTTCTCTACGGACAGTTGTCTTCAGCGGGTTATGATGGAGCTGAAGGACCTACATACCAACGATAAGTTGGTATCCGGTGACGATATCTCCCACGACTTGCACAGCTGACGAGACGCTTCTCGTCTTCTTCTGTTATCCATCTTCCCTTATCCTGTCTTCTTACCTCTATTCTATCAAAAGTGTTGTGCACCTATGACGCTTCTGATTACCGTTTAGAGTTTTGCACTCACATAAAAATTATCAATGATGGCTAGTTTGATTTGTTGACTTTTTTCCTTTTACGGCATATTTTCTTCTTTTTTCTTCTGTACAGCGTGTTCTTTGATCTGTTGTGTCCTTCTTCAATCTACTATTAGGTTGTAGGGAAGGTTTCCCGCCACTCAATTTGGCGTTTCGCCAAATTTTTTGAGAAGTATTCTGGAGCCTATCTTCAATAATGGACGTATAGGCTAATGTATGGCCTACATTTACCACTATTGTGTTTATATTCCGTTACAACTATGGCAGAGAAAATTGTCCTCGACTGCAAGCAAGTTCGATTGCATCTTCATTTCGAGTTCAAGAAGCAAAGCAGTGCAGGAGTCGCGGTGGATAACATGTGTGGAACGATGGGTCCTGCCACTGTTTCCTACAATACAGCGAAAGTATTACTCCGGAAGTTCAAGAACGAAGAGTTTTGCTTGGAGGAGTAACCGCGCTTCGGAGCGCCGGTTGCAGTGAACGAGGAGGTCTTCTGGAGCTGGTTCAGGAGGATCTCCGGCGGGCAACCGTGAACTGGCAGAGAACCTCGAGTGCAGTCACACCACCACAGCTCAACACCTGCGTGGCCTTGGGAAGACATATATGTAGATGTGGTGCATGGACACCGCATGAACTTATCAGCCACCAGCTACAGGTGGGAGGATGCATGCATGAACTTCTTGACTTCACGGCGAAATTTTTCTTGGCTGGAGAACCTGGTACCTGGTGAAGAAAAGGGGTGTTTCGCGTTAACTACATGCGAAGACGTCAGTGGTTCAGCCGTGGCGAAGCAGGCATTCCCGCGCTAAGACGGAACTTCACCCAAAGAAGGTGATGCTCAGTGTCAGGTGAATTTACTAGGGAGTCATTCACCAGTGGCTGCTACCTGCGAACACTACTGTCACTACCGATGTCTACTGCAGGCAGTTGGATCGCGTTGAGCAGCTGTTCGTTTCGGGTGGCATGTTCTGGCCACCCACCGTATTCACCAGACCTTGCTCCAACGAGCTACCATCTGTTTCTTCCGTTGTCAAACCATTTGCAGGGAAACAATTTGACGCCAGCGAGCAACTTGAAAAGTGCCTCGCTAAACTTTTTTCGTCAAAACCCCACGAATTCTAAGGAAGCTGGATCAACAGATAACGTAATAAATGGCAATATGTTGCTGGTGATAATCGTGCATATGCTCGTTAGCTGTTATATGTATGGAACGGGAGGAATAAATCTGAAAAAAAATGAGCAAGAGCCAGGACACTTTCCATACAACCTAATATTTTGTGCGCACAACATTGTGTATATAATAAATAAACAAATAGGTGAATAAAGTAGCCAAATTTAATGGATGCCCCAGGTGTTAAAGTGATGATTTGAGGGCTCGTAAGTAGGACGGTGGAGCATTGTTGCAGTCGAGGCGTGCATAATTCTATCATACGATCTCTAGCGGTCATATGACTATGAATTTTTGCAGTGAAGTGAAGAAGTGCAAGATCGTGTGACAAGAAACTGAGCTATGTAGGGACACTAAGCCAGCCTGGACGAGTACCCACCCCTTAGAACCAACTTCCTACCAGGTGTTGGTCACCTTGTTTGTGATTGGCTCCTTTTCCTATTGGTGTACCCCCCCCCCCCCCGACTGGGATAGATCCGCGTACATTGGCCTTTTCTGAGGTAATTAGTTAAATATGTGCATTCTTACTAAGGCGGATAACCACTGATTACATGTTGACCCCCTCCTAGCCTAAGTGTGGCGAAAAGTGAAACAAATGTTCATAGACAGTGTGGAATCTGCCGGCTAGGAAATTGCAAAGGTGTTCTCAAAGGCCAGTTCAGGGTATCGTTGTAAACTAATCCGCTTTCAGTCTTGCTGCCGTTGTCAAAAAGTGGGGTGCATCCCCCTCACACCAGAATCGATCCGATATTCTTATAGGGATCTTATGGAAATAAATGCGATACGTAAGAAAACTGTACTTTTAAAGTCTGTTCGACCGCTGAATACTCGCAAGACTCCCTTACCTGCAGTTGAGGATGCAGATGTGCGGGCAGGTAGATGGGTCGCGGTTGCATGAGCGTGGGATAGAGCTGAGCATTCGTTGTCAGCACGGTGAGGAGGAGGACGAGTAGAAACAGCATTCTAGAAGGAAGGAGCGGTAGGCGAGTGGTGGCTGGCTGGATGGCTGGTGAGTCCCGTAGTGGATGGCCTTAGTCTCAAGTGGTCGGGGCACCGGTTGCTGCCGAATACCACCACCACCTCGACTATCGCTCTTCCGCACTCATTGCCTGAGACGTGCGTGTGTGTGTGATGTCTCTCAAGAGGAATCGATGTCCAAAGAAGGCTATTACCTCCGAGGACGGGTTACATGGGGCACCACTGTACGTGGGAGAGGAACGATCTTCCCTAAGGTTGTTTTATTAATTTATCGTATGCCTCAAAGAGACGCTCAATATTCGAAAAAAAAGGATGAGAAAAGGCTTGTGGAAAAAAAAGGAATGAAGAGAAAGTTAGTAAAAACAGCAGCAATAAGAAAAGCCAGTGGCGCCTCTTTAAAAAATGATAAAGATTGCTCATGCATTTGTCTCCTTTTATTTTCCAACCATTTTCCTTTTTTCTATCCAAAATGCTCTACTGAATTTTTCTTATGCTCCATTTTCAAAACAGATTTTGACAAATCGACCCCTTTACATGAAAGCCATGAGTGTTATCGATTGTGTTAACTTAATGGTTTTATTATCAATTTCATGTCGTTTCTATCGACGTTCGTTTGTAAGTAAATTTAAAATTAAATGAATATTCAAACTTTTTCGTGCAAAGGTAGAATGTATGGCGCGTACGTAAAGCATTGTTCGAAAGCGAACACTGTGCACTTCTGTACTCCCTTTTTCGAGAATCATTAACGAACGAAAATGGTTAATCATTAGTGAACTTCGCTACATCGTTCTTACGAGAATGAGGTATGTAGTTAGGCCCTGTTCATACTTCGACCGAAAAGAGCGACTGGAGCGACTAGGGCGACGGACGTAGTGTGGTGTACGTAAATAATTACGTACTCCACACTCCGTCGGAGACGAACTTAGTGTGTAACACGTCATTATTTACGTACACAACACTACGTCCGTCGCCCCACTCGCTGAAGTCGCTCCAGTCGCTCTTATCGCTCGAAGTATGAACAGACTTTTAGACTTACAGATCAATAAGGTGGATTTGAACATTCTGACCAAGACCTACATCACCTTGTAAAGCATCGAACGAAGAACACAAAGCTAGACTTCGTTTTTTCTACATAGTGTGCCCATGGGTGATCCAAAAATGACAAAAAATTATATCACTTCATTGTGGGCTGACAAGGCAAAAGTGAAGGATGGAACTGTCTTGCCGTGCTTAGAATTTAATCTACAAAAGGTTTGGAGCTTCAACTATGTATAGATCATTTCATACTGATAACTTCCTAGGTGACACATCTTGTATTATAATTCCAGAGCGTGTAATTCCAGTCGGAGGAAGTGCCGGCTGTCGCGTGATCTGATACCAGGTTCCTGATTCGGATTTCCAACCTAGACTTCCATTCCTTTGGGATCCGTGAATCAGTACCAGAGTTGTCCGAGAAAGACAAAGCGCTGACTTGCTCATCGGGTGGGGACCTCAAGTCATTGTATGGCCAAACACGCATTCAAATCGCATCTACGACATCCCGTAGAAGTAAAATTCATGGCGCATCCCAAGAAGATTGAGTAACGCTTTCCCTTCTTCTGAGTAACTCTGTCCTTCCTCCTTTTAATTTCCGAGCACGACAAGACCATTCCAGGCGTCGCGTTTGCTTGTCACCCCGCACTGAAGTGATACCAGTAGTTTTGCCTTTTTATGCCATCCAAGGGTAAGTAGCAAAAACAAGCACAGCTCTGCGATCCTCGTCCTATGCCCTACAGGACCATATAGGTCGCTTTCAGAATCTCCGCACCGAGCACACTGATCTCCAGTGTCAGATTTCCAACAGCCACAAAAGGGATAACGACGATGACAAGGAATTTGCCTTACCAGAGACCGCCGTCGACTTGGCATGGAACTTCGTGGAGAGACTTACATATTGCGAAAGGCATCTGATTACAAGCATATAGAGAAAATTTGCTAAATGGATATTCTAAGAGAGTTCTGATAGGCATTGTCGACTTCATGTAACACGTTCGAAGTAGTGGGGTCATGAGTTCGACTCTCAGCGGCACAGTTCCTTATGCATTTTGCGGTTTATTGAGTGAGTGGAACAGTTTATCCTTATGTCAATCACATTTAGAATATATGTTTGCCAACAACCATCGTTTACGTTCTTCGTGCTCGTTAGTGGAAGGGTAGCGAATGTTGAATTTCACGTAAAGTAAGGCAAACATTGATGTTCGTGATCAATGGTAATCAAAAGAGGAGACGAACGCACAAGGCGTGTGTATACTGTGGTCGCATCGGCGACCATTACTCGGATTCTTGTGTCGTCTTCCAAAATCCTGCTCATCGTCCTCGCATCCTGAGAGAAGAAAATCGCGGCGACAAATGCTTGGACTTCAATTCCGCCCGGTACGAATGCCGCCGGACATACTCTCCTTGCTACCACTGCAAGTCTCGAGGCCATCATTCTCCAATCTGCGAGCTACCCGAAAGGAGTGAGGATATTCGAAACAGGATTCGCAACGCGCTGGAGGCAAGAAAGCTAGCGAAAGAAAGGATCATTCCTCCACATTCCGTGACCGTGAGCGGCTGAATTTTCGCAGCAGTCTCAGTAAAGTTCTTTTTTGTCTATTATTATCGTTCCTGTTCTGTTTTTTTTCATAGGCTCTTGATTGCAAAACATTATTTAGCTGCTTGTTTTCTTTTTAGAAGTTTTCTTCCGCGTTTAAGGCATTTTATTCGACCCGATATTCCTCGTCAACGTTCGTTTCGCTGCATCAAATCGATTATTTCTGCTGGATCACCATGTCGCAGAGGGCAAAGATCTCAAAGAAAACTTCGGAACCCGCTGGTAAAGTTGGTAGCAAGGGTCACGATCATGTTAGTTCTAGCGGGAACTCTTCCGCCTCGGAAGATTATTCCAAGTTTTCTGTTAGCGAGATCATCAACGCTATTCTTACAAGGAATAAGGATCCTGTTATAGAGCAGATGATGTTTGCATTAATATCGAAGCTGCCGCAGGAAATGTCGGAACATATTCAGACGGAGAAAAGAGAGAGGAGCATCATTATAGAGTGGCTACCGGAACCTGCTGATGAGCTCACCCCTTCTGTGAAGCAGCGCGACCTTGAAGAAAAGGTGAGTGAAATTTTTGATGTGCTCAATCTTGAGTGCCGCCCATTAGAGGTCTACCGCATGGGCAGATACGAACGCGGACGCGTCCGTAAGGTGAAGGTGGTGATGCCATCGAAGTCCCATTGGGCAATCGCTCTTTCCAACTCGTGGAGACTTCGAAACACTGCCACCTTCTCCAAAGTTCGTATACGCCGCAGCATGACCTCTGAGGAGCGGCAACGAGAATACGAACTGAGGCAAGAATGTAGGGAGCGCAACAAGCAGCTAAACAGTCGTGTTTGGGTTGTGTACCGTGGCGAATTGAGACGAACCGAGGAACTGCGTAAACATAAGCCTTCGGGAAACGTCTGAATGGACACAGTGTGCAACCCAAAGCGATCAAATGCGTTTTATTCAACTCTCGCAGTCTTGTGAACAAAATTCATCAGCTGCACCTTTTTTTAAGTGCTTTCAGCCCTGATTTATTGTTCATTACTGAAACCTGGCTTTCAGATAAGATATCTGACTCCGAACTTCTTGTAAATTTTCCTTACAAAGTCTTCAGAAAAGACCGCTTAGACAAAAAAGGTGGAGGTATTTGCTATTTAGCAAAAAACTCGATAAGTTTGGCTGCTGTTAGCTCACCTACTTGCCTTAAGTCCGACATTACTTGCTTTGAAGCATTTGACGCAACATACCGATCCGCATTTAGAATAATTCTAGTATATCGTCCACCAAATTCAAATGCTGATGAAGATGACTCTCTCATTGATTCAATGCTTCAGCTATTTCTCTCAAGTAATCCGTTAATAGTACTTGGAGACTTCAATATTGATTGGTCTCACTTTGAAAGGCCTAACAGCCAACATCTAGTTAAATTTAAGGAATTTTTCGAGTGCTGTAATTTAACGCAAAATGTTACGAAGCCTACTCGTGGTGGTTCAATTCTTGACATAGTTCTCACCTCAGCACCTATCCTGAAAAACATTTCGATTCTCCCGCCATTTGCGTCAGCTGATCACAACGTAGTCTGCTTCGAGATCCAAATGCCGTCAGGTAGTCAACGTGAACTTCCACTTCCAAATTTCAACAAGGCGAATTACGTTGGTTTAGAGCAATACTTCAGCTGCATAGATTGGTGGAAGGTTTTCCAAGGTTACCAAAATACTGATGACTTATATAAAAAATTCTGTCGCGTTGTCTATTCCGGGTTATCAATTCATGTGCCCTTTGATACCATGAAAATTCCAGCTCAACATTATCCTAAACACATTTTGAACCTTATGTCGCAAAAATTGCGTCTTTTCAACTCGCTGTCGAATCCACTCTTCCACCCACAGTATAAAAAAGTATGTGAAGAGTTGGACCACCACTTGAAGAGGTTTTTAGCTTACAAGGAAAAGCAGGCATCGAAAACACGTAATAAGAAAGCATTGTTCTCTATAATGCGGTCTAAGATTAAAGCTCATGCGGATCCACCTGTTCTAAAGGATGACGACGGCACCGTTTATATTAATAATAGTCAAAAAGCTGAAGCACTAGCAGGGTTTTTTGCGTCAGTTTTTTCTGAGGTGGAGAGCCCTGATAGTACTGAGCTTAACGAGGTATTCCTTCAAAGAAATACTTCCGATTGTCCAGAATATCATACCGGTGAATTTGTGATACAGGCCACAGAAGTACTAAAAATAATGAAGCGACTGAAGGCTTCCACGTCAGTACCTTTTGACGGAATCCCACAAATAGTTTACAAAAAGTGTGCTCAGTCTCTTTGTAAGCCATTAGCCATAATTTTCAATGTTTCCTTGATTTACAGTGAAGTTCCTGAAATTTGGAAAGAGTCAATCATTACTGCTATTCCAAAAACTCCTAGGCCAGAGTTGCTTTCTTCCTTTCGGCCGATAAGTATTATTCCGACCCCAATAAAAGTGATGGAAAGTATTATCAGAGATAAGTTGCTGGCCTGTCTATCTAGAAGTAATTCGATTCCGTACGAACAGCATGGCTTCATGTCAGGCGCTTCCACCGCCACTCAGCTTTCTGACTGCTTATTTGATTGGAACCTTGCACTGAACAATGGAGATTCCGTTGATGTAATTTACTTCGATTTGTCCAAAGCTTTTGACAAGGTCAATCATCAAAAACTTTTGAGCAAACTATACCAAAATGGAGTTCATTTGTTCCTTCTAAAGTGGATACGTTCTTATTTAAGTGGAAGGCATATGCGCGTTAAAGTTGGTAGCTCATTTTCAAAATGCTATGATTGCAAAAGTGGAGTGCCACAGGGAGGGGTACTGTCGCCTACCCTTTTTCTTGCTTACACCTCTGACCTGCCCTCGAGGCTAGCCACAAGCTCTTATGTTAAGGTGAAGATGTATGCTGACGACATAAAGATTTATGGGGCATACAACGGTGATAACAAAACATCTGTGCACCAAGCATTAACTCAGTCCATTGGCAATATGCTGGAATGGGCTGATGCTTGGCAAATTCCGGTCAATCTGTCTAAAACAACAGTTTTCCACATTGGCAATGCCCCTTCATTGGGTTACAAAGTCAACGACTACGAGCTGCTTTCTGTGTCTGGTGTCCGCGATCTTGGCATTTTCACTGATCACGAATTGAAGTTTGAGAAGCATATCAATAATATAGTGCGAAAAGCATTCTCTATTATGCATTTGATTTGTAGAAACATAAAATGCAATGACAGCTCCGTACTGATTAGTTTATATAAGACTTATGTAATCCCTATATTGGAATACTGTTCGCAGGTTTGGAGTCCTTCCTTAAAAAGGCTTCAGATCAAAATTGAGAAGGTTTAGAAGTCTTTCACTAGGATTCTATTTTGCAGATGTGTATCAAGTTCGGGTGATATGAGGGCGATCCCAAATTATCAAGAGAGACTCAAACTTTTTAACCTTAGAAGTCTTCTTTACAGACGCGTATTCAACGATTTAGTTTTTTGCTTCAACGTCCTTAAAGGAGAGTCTCGACTTAGACCCTGTAAGTTTTGGATCTTTTTGCCTACATTAGGTCATCGTAATAGCTACCGCTTCCATTATCCCACTATTAAAAGAAAGAATCGTGAAAAAGTGTTTAACTCTCTTTTTTACCGAGGTGCTCGTTGGTTACAAATGTTACCTCCAGACTTTTTAGAGTTACCAAATACTCATGTTTTTCGAAAAAGGTTGAGGAAAGTAGACCTAATTTCAACATTACACCTCACTGATATCACCTAAGGGCAACATTGCGGTCCTTCCTTCTCCTTAGCCTCTAATTCATAGCTCTATCATGCCTTGGCTTCACACAAGTAAACATGTTGCTTTGGTGTATTTGTTTTCTCACGTTGTTTGTTTCTAATTCATATTCCTATTTGTTTCTATTTTTGTACTCAAATTTTTCCGTTTTTCCCTTTTCTTTCCTGCTCACCTTTGCTGCTTTTATCTTTTTCTTCAATGGCAGTTTCTGTTTGCTCTCCTATCTTACTCTAGGATATCTCGCTTTCTTCCCTCTTCCTACACCACACGTTACGCGGGTGTTGATGGAGCGATGGAGTTGACGGACCTACTAAGTTGGTATCCGGAGCCGTCTTCGATTACGACTTGCAGTGTTTGGCGGGCCACTGCTCTTCTCCATCAATAGCTCCACAAATCAACCCCTCACTCCCCTATTTTTTCTTTGCCTTGTGACAAAATATTTCGCTTCTCCTTGTTTTTTTCCTTCCAGTAGATCTTTCCCTTTCCTCCAATTAGCACTTAACGCTGTTCAGTTTTGGTTTGTTGAGGTTTCTCTTTTTTTTACCATGTTGTGTTACTAATCACATTGTGTCCATGGATTTCTTGTATTCTAGAATTGTGTGCGCATTTATGTGCAAATAAATAAATAAATAAATAAATACGCGATCTGCAGGAGGAGCTGGAGCAACTTCAGCGACCGTAGACTTGTTTTTCCTTGGAGGGTGAGATTTTGGGTATATTCCCCTCCTTGGCCTGGGAGATATCACGACTTTTCCCACGATAATAGGTCGCTTCGTGAGATATCGTTGAAGAATTTCGCTTTGAGCTCTATCAGATTGTTGCGCTATGCAAACAAAAAACTCCTTATAAAAGAGACATATGGGAAAATTCACATGGCGCTCTTCTCATGTTTTGTTTTATTTATTCTTCCTACTAACTTCTCGTAGGATGTTTATAGGGTGCGTATTGTATTTGTGTATTATACAGTTTTGGTTTAGTTACCCACGTTTGAGATAAGCGATGATCTACAACTGGTGCATGTGTTGTGAACCAAAGAAAATCTGAATCACCGACTGTCGCTTAAATACCTCAAATATCCTCTAGGCACATATGAGCACACTACATAGTAGTTCAGACCTCATCATCTCACCAACACAAACCATCAACCTTGAGCCTATATAGAGCAGGGCCCGGATTCATCAACGCGCATGCCCACGGGTGTGCTGTGTATAATAGGTGGACATACCCACGATTCATGATAAACCTTACCCGTAAAATCATGGGTATGTCAGTGGGTAGAGAAAACTCTCCGATCGTCGTGGATACATCCGTATACCCGCTACTCGTTTGCGCCCCATTGACAAAATGGCGCTCCAGTGAGATCAGCTGTTCTCGCGAGAGGCCTAGTTGTACCTCACCCTTGATTCCTTTCATGAATACGAATCGTACCCACTACACAGTGCTGTAGTGGGTACGATTTCCTTACGGTATCTCTACCTATACCCACTGCTTGATGAATCGAGGCCCTGATGCGCCATGCGCTGTACCCCTGTTCCGCGAAGGTCCAATACCACAGTGGAGCTGAAGAATAAGCTGAGCAATAATCCATGGATAAGACTGTAATCGACGGTTGCTTTTAACGTCGTTAATAGGTTAAGTTCACAGTCAATCAACGACAGTATTGCTGATTCCTGCCTTAGAGACCCATTTTGGTCACGAGTAGGTAAATTAGATCAATCAACTTTTAATATTTTTTCAAGTGCTGATTTTTTAAACCAAAATTTTATAGGCACAATTTCTAATACAATTCGATTGCAACATCCTGTTCTCGTTTATCAGTGGATGGATACATTCACCGAGCTAGCAGTATTCACCGAGAATAGAACAGCAATCATCGTGAGAATCAGTAGTTCAATACGGTAGAAGGAGTGTGCACTAATTCGGTAAGTTATGTGGTTTTGAAAAACCAAAGTGTTCAGACAAATATAACAAAACGCGAATCTTCGTAATCGTGAATTCCAAAACAGCTCTCCTCCATGATTCGATGCGATATCGTTTTGCCTCCTCGTCACTTCTTGCCCATGTAAATTCCTGGAAAATAAGAAGCTGTGGACTTGAGCAACTCTCTCTCTATCCATTTGTCTGCGCAGCTGTCGCTAGAAGTTGTTTAGATCTCTTTCAGCGTTACCGACAACTGTTCTGAAACAATTGCTTAAGTTGGGCATTATCTAAAAATAAGGGCCGAAGAACCGCCTTCAAAACAAGTGAGCGATATAGGCCAGGCTGTACACAACACTGCTGTGCCTCACACAATACTCAACCGTTCGAGTGGTGCGATTGCACTACACTTTTTAGGAAAATGCGACCATTTATAGTTAGGCTGCTTCAGACATTTCAGACCGGACAGAAAATGTGAATGGCTAAGACGGTCATCTAACGCTTGGTAACACCAAATCACAGCTGCGAAAGACGTTACCTGGCATGGGGTAGTAAGGCATCATCGGCATGTAGTAACCACCACCCCATCCACCCATTAAGCCTCCACCGAATCCGCCAACACAGCAGCAACAGCAACAGCCAAACTGAGCGACCGACGATGGAGGAAGGACGAGCAGCAGCAACAGTAGCAAAAGAAGAATACCAGCGTTGTTCCTCATATGCGCCTCAAAACGTATTGAGAAACCGTTATAACCGACCAACGAGTAGTCGTCTGACATAGGCTGCTCACCTTACATGTGGACGTCGAATGTGCAAATCAGAACTTCAAAATTTGGGAGTCCAGTTCGGTGGTTTTTAAGAGGGTTGAAACGAGTTTTTCAGCCGATTCAGGTGCTACCAAGCGGAAACCTCCCCTTGTTGTCGCTCACATTTCACCAGTAGCGAAAGAATGTTTTGTCAAAATTCAAAGGTAAACCTGTACCCATGAGCAACTGCCTTATGAGACCGGATTTTGGCGGTGCCCGGGTGGTTCTGTGCCGATGTGGCGTAGCATACCATCGAAGTGATTGCTTCCCAGATGATGTTTTTATGTGAAGGAGTTTCCTTCGGATTGCTTTCTCTGACAAGGGAAGGGTCCGAAGCGTATGTCTGAACGGGGGGAGCGAGTCATATACTGAGAATCCTCACCCCTTAATTAACATGAAAATGTGTTGATTTTTTGCCAAGTCGTTAAATCCAAGGAGTAGGGGTCACAATGGAATACGGCGCAGCACGCGTTCGGGAGTCTTGTACGCCCGCGATGCGTGCGCAGCCAGTGGCCCCGAGCGCAGGTGGGTGGAGGGTTGACTCGTGCGATGGAAGTCAGGGGTTTGGCTCCTCTGCGTTCCTCTTGCATTTCAACTGATTGGTTGAGATTTGGGGGATTCTGACGTCTATACCATTTTCAGACGTTTTCTGCGCATTTTCCAGCGGTACGCTGTGGTACTCAACATGGTGATAAATGTTCAGCAACAGTGATACACAGGTACGAAGTGCATGAAGCACCACTGGGCACCTTACAGGAAGCGTATAAAGGCTACAGGCTCCTCATAGTCTGTTTTCATACATGGACCAAAGTCCTCGGGAAAAACCGTCCTGCTCAGATTTTCAAAGGAGACCACGTTGTGACGTCGAAGGTGGTTCAAATGAGAAAAGAGGTGTGTGGATCCCGCAAATTAAGCTAAACGGCATCGATGCACTCTTTCCCTCATGTCTGCCCGTCACCTGGAAATCAGAGGTCTGCTGAAGGTTTTCTAGAAACTAACACCAACAATGTCCGCCGACGGTCGAGTGGTGATCCACCTGCTCACGCTGAAGTGTGGCCCACCTCTAGACAAGGAATCTTCGAGGGGAGAAATCAAGCTGGCCGAACGGATAGCCAGCATACTCAAGGACTTCGAAGCACGTCAACTTGAAGTTGACGAAGACGAACAACTGGAAGTGGTGGAAGAAGAAGAGGAAGATTGGGATCCGCAAGATGAACTGATGGATGTGGAGAGGCAAGCAAGCAGTGGGCATACGATAACGCTTTCGGGTGGAACTCTTGTTGCGGAGGAAAGGGCACGTCTTCAATTGGATTTCGGTTGCGTGCTCATAACCATGGAGGAAGACACCATGATTTACTACACAGGTACTTTGTACCTGTGTATCACTGGTGCGAACATTTGTCACCATGTTGAATACCACAGCGTACAGTTGGAAAAATGCGCAGAAAACGTCTAAAAATGGTATAGGCGTCAGAATCCCCCAAATCTCAACTAATCAGTTGAAATGCAAAAATGCAGCAGCGCAGAGGACCCCAACCCCTGATCTCCCTCCCACAAGTCAACCCTCTACCCACCTTCACTCCTAGCCAATGGCTGCACACGCATAGCGGTCGTACAAGACTCCCACACGCTTGCTGCGCCGTATTCCATTGCAACATTCAAGGACCCCCTACTCCTTGGGTTAGGGTAAGGCACTCATAAATTGAAAAGCTTTATGTTCACTCCATCAAAATCAGTTTAAGACGAAGAAAAGAAGATGATTTTCAGATCTTTCCACTTTGTCTAAGGCTCTGTTATTGGATGATGCCAATTCTGCCGATGAAGTATCTTCTGCTTCAACCAGTACCAGAACACCTACTTAACTATCAGTTCTTGAATCGACTATTGTTTGTTTCTTTTGTCTTGTTTAGGCTTCAGGAGGGGTTAAAATCTGTCTCAGCAATCAATTAGTCGACACAAGGTGGCCAGGGTGTAAAGGCCGCTTTGAATTTTCGGTATATGTCGCGAAGACGTGCAGCATTGGGAGATGCGAACGCCCCATCCAATCAATGGGCGTGTCATTCAGATAGGGAGTGTACATCGGTGCCCTGATCGGCTGGCATATGTTCGGTCTGTGCTCCACCTGGTTATTATTGGCTGGCGTGCTCCAACCTGCCAAATGCTGCCCATATACATGTACCGAATTTTCTTTACCAAACGCGGCAACATGAAAACGGGCCGTCATTATGCACGAAATATAATTAATTAATTAATATTTATTATTACGTATTATTAAAATAATTAATACTTGGGCATTAATGCAATAATCAATCCTGAGGAGGTTCGACAACGTTTGATTCGTATATGTACACCATACAGCCATCAGAAATCGGGACGATCCGTCACTTCTTCTTTTTGCCCAGTATACCTCCCGACACTGCACTCGAAAGCACGCCTTTTAGGATGTTCCCGAGAATACCTGAAACCGTCATTAGAATTCACTTGTACTAGTACTTTGAGTAAAATAGACATGTCCAAGGTCAGCTTACCCTGGCTACCATACGTTCCATAGTCACCATAACCACCATATCCGTTCATCGGGTAGCCGTAACCGCCATAGCTGTTGTAACTTCCATATGGAGAATAGCCTCCGTAAGAGCCATACTGCGCGACTGAAGTCGCTGTGGACATCGCAAGAACAAGGACTACGAGTAAGAATTTCGCATTCATTTCTGAAATAAGGGATGAAAGGGATGGTGAGAAGCAATGAAGAATAGTAATATATTGTGAGGATTGATCAGAAGCATGTTCGGAGTACCTTTTCCTGGAATCTTCGAAAGTTTCATAACAGTGAGGTCGTTGTAGGAAATTTCTATCGAAGCAACGTGGATGGAAGAGGCTAGCTATAATGCCTACAATGGGCCTAGTATTCTATGTCATGATGTAGAGTCGTTTGAATATGAAGACGGAATAGTGCGCAGTACTTCCTGCCTTCTACCAGTTCACCAACCTCAAAGGTAGGAGGGTTAGCTGAACTGTTGGCGTAACCGGAATACTATCAAGGATAAAGGTACGCTTTGGTGGTAGCCGGGGAGGGGCTTCTGGGCCCACAAAAGAAAGCCTCCTTCGACTGGGGTGGATCACTCGCCTATTCCGTGAGGTTAAGCTATAGAGAACATAGACATTTATTTTATACCATTTCCATGTGAATTGAATACTTTTAAGTGAGATTTAGGACTTCTGAAATCAAAGCGAACTCTTCCAAAATGAAATGGCCTCGAAGTGCCAGATTAGTCAACGACTTACAGAGATTTAACGGAAAAATTACAGCCGAAATTCCTGATAACGCCAACATTTCACCATATCGCCTGGCCTGTTGATAAGCCGCGTTAATTGGCGCTTTTCTTTATCAGGAACTTGGCTGTAATTTCTCCGTTAAGTCTCTGTAAGTTGTTGATGAATCCGGCCGCTGACAGGGTGAACTACAGATTGAGTAAAATGGTAAGAATATTGTTTTAAGGGTTTCTATAAAGAGTCTACGGATGTGATATAGAAGCCAAAGAGTAAACAACCGTTCTGGAATTCAGAATTGTAATAGTTTCAAGGAATGAAACGGGTGCTCTAGATGAGTTTGGCACCGTTCAGCTAACTTCATTGATATAAAACTGTAAAGAAGAGTCGGAAAGGGAAGGCCGTATATCAGCACAGGCTACAGAAGAAATGAAGAAATGAGGAGTGTCAGGAGGCCGGGTGAGCTATGCCACATTAGCACCTCAAATCGGCCGCATTTATAGTATGCCAAACTGCCGAAGGGCTGGGTCAGACGAGTGATAAAGGGTAGCAGAGGAAATTCACGCATATGAATCGACATCTGAGTCTGGAGACTGTGGAATTTATACGTATAAGGTGTTCGCTGCGTTTGGTGAACATACGCTGAAACATGTAGGTGAAGAATAACATCATTTTTGAAGAAAAATGGGAAGAATTGGGAAGAGGGAGGATAGAAATGAATATATAAGATAGTCTGCACTTCAATGATTTCTGCTCTACTGTTGTTTGTGGGGTTAGGAAAGCTGCTGCTAAGCGAATTTCTGCGGCTTAACCTATAAGAAGACAGCCATTGCATAGATTACCGTCGAATTAGTGCCGCGTTTCAAAGCAAAGTTTATGCAGGGAAAACGCGACTTTATTTAACCGATCATCCTCACAATGTGCCATTAAGGAAATATATTGCTCGTATCTCAAAGCTTTCTCGGAAATTCAGAATCAAAAATCCCAAGTTCCCATAAGGATAAGGATAAAGTATAAAGGACGGCGTTACTCAATCCTTCTGGGATGCGCCACGCATTCTACTTCTACGGGATGTCGTGGAGGCGACTTGATTGCGTATTTGGCCATATAAGACTTGCAATGGCCAGCCGATGAACAAGTCAGCGCTTTATCCTTCCTAGACAAGTCTGGTACCAATTCACCGACCCCGGAGGGATGGAAGACTTGGTTGGTCTGGGCGGGAAATCCGAACCAGGAACCTGGTATCGGGTGCAGGCGACACTCGACGCCTCCTCCGACTGCGCTATACGTGTCCATAATAACCGAAAATATACAGGGGGTGTACCAAAAAATGTATACAGTGTTTGATAGGTGATAACTTTGCTCATAATAATTGCTCTGAAGAAGTTAGGGACTCATATGAAAGCTTAAGAAAATAGAAATTTTCTCATGAGTGGTATTTAAGACGCCATGCACTCGTCTGACAATTTGCATTTTGCATTTGATTGATTGTGTTGCGTGTGAATACTTGTTATAATTTCTTCAAAAAGTGGTCCTATCGATTGATTTGTGCTTTTTTAAGGTTTAAAATTGAAAAAACACTAGGAATTGCAAAAAACTCAAGGTGGCATCTAAAAAAATGCAGGTATTATTTGAAGGGTTCTAACATTGCTGCTAATGAAGCTTTTGATGATATGTGAGACCCATGTGAAAGCGCAGGGTAATGAGATTTCTCTGGCATAAAAATAGCCAAGATTGCGCAGTACCCTTGCTTGAAACCTTGCGCTTCACAATCAATTGTTTGTGCATGGGCAGTGACTGTAAGGATGCCGACTAACCTCTCCATTTAGCATGAATGTTGCTTCATCAGTCCACAGAATTCGTCTTGGAAAAGGAGGCTCCTGCTCACATTTAAATCATCAATCAATAAACCCCCGTGTCGTGTCTTTCGCGTGATTGTCAGGATCTAAACTTTCACATAGAAGTGCTCTAACAAGGGAAGCCTTTGAACTCCCTCCAAAGAATCTCAACGAGACTTATATGGTCTTGTAGGGCATCGGACGAGGATCACAGAACGTTACTTCGTTTTTGCTACGGGCCACTGTGTGGTTCAGAAATGGCAAAAAACTGTATCACTTCAACTGTATCACTGTTAAGGCAAAAGTGACACCTGGAATGATCCTGTCGGGAATTAGTTAAGCTGCTGACTACGAATCTGTCACTCTTTTTCTGAATTATCACTTTGCTTACACTATGTATTTTCCATCAAAGGTTGAAGTCGAAGGTTGGAAAATCACTATAAGGATTGCAAAAGAAAAAGCGCTGCGGTTCTCGCATTCTTTTTGTCATTTCACTGTAACTACTTCATTTTCATGCACATAAAAATCTCGACGTCGTTTTGACGACCTTTGTTGAATTCCATGGAGAACACTGGAGTATTTCTGTTTCAAAATCTGTTTTCCTCGAAGTACCAAGGGTTCTCATTTCTTCTAACCGTAGCCGCTATGGATTTAAATGTCTTCTTTTGTTGGCGGAGATCGATCCTATAGTTGTAGAGGATATTCTAAAGAAAGCATCCAAGATTTTGTTCAAATCTAGTAACCTAACGATAGGTAATTTGTTGCTCGTAATCCAACCCAAAATTCGCCGGATCTCGATCACCAAACGTATAGGCAAAGCTCCTAAAAACGGGATAACGGATAAAGATGACGGTTAATCCGCTCCGCTCTGGACAGGAGGGAGAGAATTTGCGAAACAACACAAAGATTTCATAAATATGGGTGACTGTACGTCTCCGTGTTCATCCAATGAAAATAATATCGAAGCTTTGGGTTTTAGCTCGAGCAAGGCTCGGGCTGTAGAGGGGACCTCGGCCTCCACCGATGTACGGGCGGAGGTCCCCCTGCGGCAAGACAGCCTACGCCAAGCACACAAGTGTGCAAGGGCGGTTAGACACCAAGGCAACCCGGAGCCCCATCTAGTACACGAGTGAAGCAATCCAGACTCTCTTCACTCTTCTTATATTTAGAAGTGTGACCGTTCCCAAATCCCTAATTCAAGCAGACAGGTTGGACTGGTTGAGAGGTTCAATGAGCGGAAAAGAGAAATGGTTTGCCTATGTCGTGACTCGCGTCCGACAAATCTTCACAGGTCGCCGTCGCTGGGCCGCGCCGGTCTATCGACCTGGTCGTCCTGGTCAAACGCGTCGATCGACACGTCGCCGCCGCCGAAGCGTCTAGAAGCCAGCAGAGACGCAGAGGGTGCGTGCCTCTGTCGTCTCTGACCGGCTTGGTCGCCAGTCCTGTCATCACCGCTCCCGCTGAGCGGTGGTCGTAACTGCTCGCTCCCGCTGAGCGGCCGGGCTCCGTCGTCGCCGTCGCCCGTCGCTTTTGAGGGCGAGTCCCATCCGTCGATTGGATTCCGACTTCGTCGCCGTCGAGTTACATCTTCCTGGTCGCTATGGTCGTCAAGTGTCATCATCGTCGGTAGCCGCCAGCCGTCGTCAGTGAGCCGAGGATCCGTCGCCGTCGTCGTTCCACAGGTAACGCGGAGCCTCTGCCTGGCCTCGTCGGTCCTGTCTTGGCGCAGGCTACAGGACCTGGGCCAGGTAAGCGCCGCGGGTCGCGGTCCTGATTCCCTCAATAGGTTGGGTGCAGCCTGGCCCGAACGCGTAGTCTAGGTCGTCTTCACCTTTTGTTAACGTTATGTCGGTCGTTATTAATTAGCCAATATAAACTCATAGCTCAAAAAGTCTAATATCTAAACTCGTGAGGTGGTCTGCCAAGTTATCAGGGTCAAATCAAAGGTCATATCAGCGTCGCAAATGGAGGGATCGCCGAGGGTCGAGGACGCTTCGACCAACGGGGATTCTTCCGGAGGAAGTCAACAAACAAAGAGACACTATCTTGTAGGAGTGTAAGGTCACATTTAAAAAGGGCACGCGGCAATCAAGATCCGCTAAGGGCCTATCGGGTAGGAATAACCGCGTGGCAGCGCAAGCCCACTGGTCGCGAGCCGCGGATCCAACATGCCACAGCTCGGGCCGTAGAGGGGACCTCGGCCTCCACCGATGTACGGGCGGAGGTCACCCTGCGGCAAGACAGCCTACGCCAAGCACACAAGTGTGCAAGGGCGGTTAGACACGAAGGCAACCCGGAGCCCCATCTAGTACACGAGTGAAGCAATCAAGACTCTCTTCACTCTTGAGCTCAGCTTCTGAAGGCTATCATTTTTTTATCAACACGCTGATGTCACATTGGTGCTGCCAATAACGCTCTCAGTGAGAAGAGCGACGTCCTGGGGCCGGATTCATCAACGATTTGCAGCAATTTAACACAGAAAATACAACCGAAATCCCTGATAGCGCGGCGAAATGCTTTACCACATCGCTTGATAAGCCGCGCTATCAGGGATTTCGGCTGTATTTTCTCTGTTAACTTGCTTAAGTCGTTGATGAATCCGGCCCCTGATTGCTAGCGAATAGCCAAGTTTTAATTCAACGAGCGGGCCACTTGATTATTTCCTAAGCATCGGCAAAAAGTGATGTGCGGTGCTGGGATAAATCATTTTCGGCGCATTTCGCCTAGAGTTTTTTATTGTTGAAAAAATGGTACAAACTTCAGGATGGATACAATAAAACTTGTCATCATGCTGTAGAGGGTCAAAACTGGATGAGTATTTGAGATCGGAAAAGTGAATTTCTGGTATGCAAACTAAACAGGGAAGGGTCTCATGCGTAGGTCTAGACGGGGAAATGGATAGCACTGCGAGAATTTCCACCCTTCATATAGTAGAAAAACATTTTTCGCTTTTGTTGAGTCCTTGAACCAAAAGAGCTACGGGCCCTCGAAAGGGGGGAGGGTATAGCAGCACACCGTAAGCACGTGCCCACGTGCATACGCGCGCTGTTGTATGGGACGCGGCCACAGGCTCTGTGGTAAGCGAGTTGGTGGCTCAGCAGGGTGCTGGGCTACTTCAAAGGTGCACCACTGTATGCTCAACTCCCGTACTGTGACAAATTTTTGCGTTTTTTCATAACTGCTGCCTCCTTTCACCAATTTTCTTCCTACACATCTCCTACACATTTATTTCACTCTAATTTATCAAAACGGTCAGATTTCTGATCAACACCCCATGACCTCAATAGCCCTAGTCACCCGTACCTGCCGTAACCTGCCGTAATCAGCAGAAATTTCAAAAACAAATGTCAGATTCGCGATCAGCACCCCAAATGGCCACCCTGAGAGAAATTTGGACAAAATCGGTGATTACGACCTCGACGGCCCTAGTCACCCGCACATGCTGTGACCCGTACCTGCTGTGAGGTCACTGTTTAACATTCGCTGAAAAACACAATACGTTGTATTATATAAAAGGTGGGAGAAGTGAGTGATGCACTGCTCAAAGTAAGCCCTTATTTGAGAATTTGGAGTGAAGTAAATGTGTAGGAGAAGTGTGGGAAGTAAGCTGATTTAAACTGCCGTTAAGGCACCATTGTACTTCCACGACTCCAGAGGTCGAGGAGAGATCGAATCTTTTTTCGCCCAAACCTCCTCCAGAGGGGTTATTTGGGGTGCTGATCACAAATCTGACCGTTTTGACAAATTAGAGGGAAATAAATGTGAGGAGATGTGTAAGAAGTAAACTGCTGAAGGAGGCAGCGGTTATGAAGAAATGCAAAAATAGTGCACAGCACGGGAGTCCAATACTGGTGGAGCGCCTTTGAAGCAACCCCGCATCCTGCTGAGCGACCAGCTCGCACAGCCCTTCGCCGCTTCTCATGCCATAGCGTGCACACGTATGCCGGTGCGTTCCTGTGTCGCAGTACTATCCATTTCCCGCCGTTTAGACCTACGCCTGAGACCCTTTCCTGGTTCAGTATAACACAAGGAGAGGGCGCATTTAGCTGTGTTATTATTAGGTTGGAAAAAAGTCTTTTCATTTTTTTGCAAAGATTTATTACTTCACAGCTACAAAGTCAAATCAATTGAGATGATCTTTGTTTTGTTCCACTACACTTCTCCAGACTGGGTAATTTTCTAATTCCTCTCGCGTAAAAGACTGCAGTTCTGGAGTCGAACCGTTGCTAAATCCAATTTTTGTGGTCTTCATCCGTTTCAAAACATTTCTCTCCAATTTCTTGCTTGAGAGCTTGGAAGAGATGGCACTCGGTAGGGGCGAGGTCAGGGCTATACAGTGGATGTGGCTTTACCTCCCAGCCCAGCTCCGTTATTGTTTCTCCTGTGAGTCTTGCAACACGTGGTTCTGCGCTGTCATGCGGGATCATCGCCTTGGACTTCTCAGGCCTCCTTTCTTGGAGTGCTGCGGCGATTTTGTGGAGTTGGCCACTGTGCCGCAGTAAGTGTCTCTCCACTTCTGGGAGTTTTCCAGTAAATCTTCTTCTTCTTCTTCTTCTTCTTCTTTTTCAGCGTTTGTCCCGCATCGTAGCGGGGTCCGCTATTCTGGTGTTATGACGCCACCTTTCCCGATCCAGCGCTAGATCAGGGTAAACACCAGTAATCTTCAAGTCCGCATGTAACGTATCAGCCCAGCGCTGCTTCGGGCGCCCTCTAGGCCGCTTTCCAATTACCTCGAAGTTAAGGCCTATCTTGCGGACGCTGTCTTCCTTTCCACGCAGAACGTGGCCGTACCATCGCAAGCGAGCTTCGCGCATCTTGTCGGCTATCGGCGCGACACCGAACTTCTGCCGAATAGCATCGTTTCGAATGCGGTCCATGCGCGTGACTCCAGCCGTCCAGCGCAGCATCTTCGTCTCCATGACGCTGAGGCGCGTTTCAACTTCCCTGGTCGCAGGCCAACACTCAGCGCCGTACATCGCTACTGGCCGGACGACTGCTCTGTATATCTTCGACTTCAAGCGCTCCGGTAGCTTCCTATCGCAGAGCACCCCAGTCAACGAGCGCCACTTGGACCAAGCTGCACTCACGCGTGAATTCACTTCAATCATCAGTTTGCCGTCAGACGTGACTGCTGATCCCAGGTACTTAAAGACCGAAGTGCGTGGGAGCTCGATGCCGTTAACCTTGATGGAGCTGGACTCCCGTCGTTAGATATTCGGTCTTCTTCACGTTCAATTTAAGTCCAAACCGCTCCAAGCGATCACACCAAGCTTGCACCTCTCGCTCAAGTTCATCTTTATCTTCGCTAGCGAGCATTACGTCATCAGCATAAAGCAACGTCCAAGGGACGGGGTTCTGAAGATCTCGTGTGATGGCATCCATGACGACAACAAAGAGGAGTGGGGAAAGCGCAGAACCCTGATGTATCCCGACAGAGATGGGAAACTCCATCGAGGTTCCAGCTGCAGCTTGAACTCGACTCTTTGGACAAGAGTAGAGAATTCGCACCCACTCTATGAGCTCTTCAGGAACTCCATGATGTCGCAAGGCGTACCATATCACTTCACGCGGTATGCGGTCAAAGGCCTTCTCTAAGTCGAGAAAGGCGATATGCACCGACTTCTGTTTCTCGCGGTGCTTCTCTATCAGGAGTCGGGCGGCGTGAATGGCATCAATGGTGCCACAGCCAGCCACGAAGCCGCACTGATTGCTGGACAGCTGGACGATGTCACGAATTCGTCCGTCGATAATTCGCTCAAAGATCTTCATGCTGTGCGAAAGCAAGCGAATCGGACGGTAATTGGAGCAGTCTGCAGGACTGCCCTTCTTCTTCCAAATCGGAATCGTCGTACTTTGGTGCCAACACTCAGGCACTTTTTTCTCCGCCACAACCTGATTAAAGAACTTCGTCAACCACTCAGCAGGGTACCAAAACTTCGACTTCCACAGTTCTGCTGCCACGTCGTCGGGCCCAGTCGCTTTGCCTGGCCGCATCTTCTTCAAAGCCGCTTCAATCTCCTCCACGGTGATCTTCTGAACGGGGCCGTGGGTTGGAGCCGTTGAGGGGATGGCTGGATGAGGAAATTCTACTGTAGAGATTTCCTCAAAGTAGTCGCGCCATCGCTTCAATGCCTTCTTGCGGTCCATAAGAAGATGGCCGTTCTCATCATTGATGCCGAAGAACTTCTCGATGTCCTCGGTCTGGCGATGGCGATTCTTTGCGAGTCGGTACAGATACCGCTCACCATCGCGCGACTCGAGCTTCTCGTTGACATCTCCATAATGAGTGGCTTTTGCAACAGCCACTGCCTTCTTTGCAGCTTTCTTCGCTTCTTGGTACTTCCGCCAGTTATCGGCTGTCTTTTCGCCGAGAAACACGTGATATAGCGTCTTCTTCTCTCGAACTTTGGCTTTCACGTCATCTGTCCACAGCCAGGCCTGCTTGTCGACCTTCCGTCGTCCAGGCTTCGTGATGCCGAGCTCCGACCGTGCAGCGTGACGAATCGCGTCGGTGGCCTTCTCCCAAGTTTCGTCGACAGTTGTCACTGTCGGTAACCGCACGCGAGAAATCACAGCTGCTTCCTTCTCTTTCATTCGCCACCACTTGATTCTTGGTGCACCGCATCGCTCGACCTGCTTCAGCCTCGGAGGGGCGATCTTTAAAGTACAGATCAGCGGTCGATGCTGTGGGGCGACCGTCTCATACGGCACGACCTTCGCGTCTGTGACAAGACTTCGGTCTCGATCCTTCACAAGGACAAAGTCTATCTGAGTCCTGGTGTTCCCGCTATAGAACGAGATGAGGTGGGAATCGCGTTTGCGAAATACGGTGTTCACTATGGTGAGGTTGTGCGATTCCGCATATTCAAGGATACGCTCACCATCTGCGTTGCGCGACCCGTAACCGAACCCACCATGACAGCCGTACCCGTCTTTTGTCGCGCCGACGTGCCCGTTGAGGTCACCAGCGACTATGATGACATCTTTCGACGGTACCTCTGCTGTCTTCTCATCAAGCAGGCTCCAAAACTCTTCCTTGGCTTGATCCGAGCAGCCAGTCTGCGGAGCATACGCAGAGAAGAAGTGATAGAGTCGCTCCTTCGCGGCGACAACGATCTTCATCAATCGATCGTCAAAGCGCTCGACGCTTACAATCGAGTCACGAAATCGTTCGGAGACGATTATTCCGACACCACTGGTGGTCCTGGGACTTCCACATAGAACGGCCTTGAAGCCTCGTCCTATGTCCCTTGACTTGCGGCAGGACCACCTCGTCTCCTGCACCGCACAGAAATCAACTCTTCTACGCTCCAGTGCTTCAACCAACTCGCACGAGCGGCCCGTCAACGTACCCACATTCAGCGCAGCCACGCGGGTCCTGCTTACGTTACGGGACTTTCGGACTAACTCAGTTGCCCCCCGATGCCGTCCTCGCATCAGGGACCCTCGCATACTTTTCACACTCGCCGGGCTTTGCGAGTGCGCGTCGGCTCCCGCGGACGCCGTAGCACTATCTCGATAAACCTGAACAGTCATACACCATGTGATGTGACATGGGTCTTCGTAGGCCGGCCTGTCACAAGGGCCTGTCGCCTGCAATCGAATGTCCGTGATCGGCTTAGCTCGCAGAGCGAACAGTTTCCAGTGGCACCACGTGGAGGAACGGACATCGCCACCGGAGTTTTCCAGTAAATCAGTCTTCTGATATCCCACCCAAACACTCAAGTGAATCTTCCTTTTGTGAACATTGGGCTTGAGATCAGGCCTAGGGTTCTCTCCTTTTCGTACACATTGTCTTTTTCTTCGAAAGCTGGCATACAGAACCCGGGACTCATCGCCTGTCACAATCCGCGGCAGAAACGATTTTCCTTCGGATCTGGACAGAAGAGAAGCACCGATGGAGAGCCGTTGACTTTTATGAGTGTCTGACGGGGCATGTGGAAGCTCCAAATTTCCATGCAAAGCGAAGACCCTTCAGATGGATTCCCACCATTCTATGAGACACTTCGAGCTTCTCTGCCAGTTGACGTGTCGTCTGCCTACTATCGGTGCGAAGCAGATGGAGCAGTTCAATGTTATCCAACTCAGTTTGGCCTTCCTGACATTGTTTTGTCCGCGAGTGAATAATCTACCTTTAAATACTTTCCGAGCCACTCAAAACAGGCGCGATGAGCAGTAGATTCCAAGCCATATACATATATGGTTAACTTGGTCGGCTGCCTGACGTGCTGTAGATCCTTTAATGAATTCATGAAGATTGACGTGCCGAAAATGGACATCAGGTAGATCTGGCATTGAGTTCGGAAGATTGGATGGATGGCGTAGTACAAGAAGGGGCTTGACCTATGTCCGCGTGCGAACGGTAGACAAGTGTGATAGTATTACGAAATCAGCAATCAATATTAGCTAGTGCATTTACAAGGAGAACGGTAAAAAAATTTCGAAGTGTAAAGAGAATTTTTTTCCAACCTAATAATATCCAACTGATTTTTTTCTCCTTCAACCTCCTTAATCGTGTGTTTGATTGGGAGGCAGTTTTGTGGACAGTCGCGCTCTACAAATTGCCCTTTGTATCGGTTATGGTTGGCACATTGCTCCCTACGCATCTGGCTGCGCTTTACAAAGCTTGTGTGGGACTGTAGACAACAAATACGCTGTAATATCAAACAATATGCGTTATTAGCGTTGCATACGTTTTTAAATTTATTGGGAAGTCGGGAGGTGGGGGGGGGTGGGAGAGAAGGTTAGGGAAGGTTGAGAGAGGGGTTGTCTTATGCATTGGCATGCAAACATTTCTGTATGTAGTCTCCCCCAAATACAACAATAAACTTCGCCTGCATCACTTATCGTTCCGTTGATCATTGAGTTCCTCTTGCGGGCGCCAACAGCGTCTCCATTCGTCCCCGACGCGTGCCAAAGTGCTCCAATGAATTCTACTCACAAGAAGACACGAACAGCGTTATATCATGCGTTCAGGGTTTTCACGAAGAAGTCCAACGCGTTCGTGGGTTCTCTCGACAACCTGCGGAATCCATTCGGAGACGGCTCTCGTCCAGCAGGTGTCTACGAAATGCATTACGTGGCCGGCCCCTAATTCTCGACGACTTGTCCCATGCGACTGCTTCTCTGATCTTCGAACATCGACGCAGCAAAACGTAGTGGTATATAATAGAGAGAATAGATAGAATTTCATACAATCTAAAACACCATTTACACCTGCATTAGAGATCAAGACGGAGCAGTATAAATTGTATAATAAGTGTCGCAGAAAGGTGGTTCTGGCTTTCGTTCGATATGTATAAGGTTGAGGTAATAGCCAAAGTCCGACTTGACTTGGATTTGACTAGACAACAGTGTTCGACTTAAGTACCAGTCGCCTCAAATTGGCTCTTTCGAAACCACGCCACGCGGTGTCAAAACTGTCTAAACCTTCTGGTGGACAGTTCTTGAACAGACTATTGTACGCTGACGCCTTTTCCCTGAGATGAAAGCGCGTACTGGGGTTGGATTCATCAAAGTTACTGCAGTAACTTTATTTAACGGAGAATTGTAAGCGAAAGCTTAGATAACGCGGCTTATCGCTCCCCATATCGCTTGATAGAATCAGAATTGCCGCGTTATCTGAGCTTTCGCTTACAATTCTCCGTTAAAGTTACTGCAGTAACTTTGATGAATCCGGCCCCTGGTGGACCGTCCTTCGCAGTGGTTTTTGCTCGTGGGAGTCCTCAACTTCGACTGATGGAGCCTCTTGACGCACAACCATTTCATTTGTCATTTCTATTCTAGAGTTTCTAATGTTTGGAGTCCTTTTACCAAAAAGTCTCAATGCAAAATTGAAAAAGTGCAAAGACCTCCACAAAAAATTCTATTTTATAGATGCGTACGTACTCCAAACGATACACGAGTGATTCCCAACTGTGAGGAAAGGCTTAGAATTTTTAACATCAAAAGGCTGTTTTATGGGCGTGTTTTCAGCGACCTAGTTTTCTGCTTTAAAGTATTAAAAGGCGAATCAAGACTAAAGCTAGCAAATATTGGACGTTCTTGCTAACGCTGGGTCACCGTAATCACTACCGTTTTCACTAATCTAAGGTGAAAAAGAGATGTCGTGATAAAGTGTTCATTTCGCTTTGTTACCGTGGCGCTCGCTGGCTGCAAATTTTGCCTGCAAGCTTACTAAAATCGCCAAATGCCATTTTTTTTTCGTAGTAGGTTGAGGAAAATAAACCTGCTCTCGACGCTGCATTTAAAGGACATTTCCTGAATATATGCAATATTGCTTTTATTTTTGGCAGGTTATGCTTCCGTTTTACTTTTATTTACTTTAAAAAACTTACTTTTTTTCTGATAAGTGTTTTTTGTTCACTTAATGTTTGGTTTATACTTTACTTTAAGTTACTAATCTGGTTTCTGTATTGATGCCTAATTAATTCCCCCAGTAAATCTGATTTCTGGCATTGTTGTTCACTCAATTTCCCCACCCATTTTCTTTGTTGTTCTTGGTTTTTTGTCGATGTTAATGCCTTTGTAAACTGATTTGCCACTTTTCCACTGCGTCCCCTAGCAGCCGCCATGTGGGATTCAATGGGAGCGGCGGACCTACTAAGATGGTATCCGGAGCTGTTCTCCCTTGCGAGTTGCAGTGTTGGCGGGCCACTGCTCATGTCCCATTGAATTGCCCACTCCATAAACCCTTGTTCCTACGTTTTCCTCTTCATTTGTTTGTAAGTCGACCTCTGTTAATTATTTTTTTCTTGTCAGCTATCATCACTAAACGCTAGGTTGAGTGAATGAGGAATTTTAGTTGTTTGTTTTTGTTCTCATTTTTTAAAGATCGTTGCCTTGTTTTCTCCGTGTCCATGTTCATTAACTGTTGATCATGGCGCACTATGTAGTGCAAATAAGTAAATAAATAAAACATTTGAAGGCTTATCCCCTTTTACAGCGCATCAATCCTGCTTAACAGATCTTCAACAGTGTCTTCCTGCTGATGGAGGTTGAAGCTTTCTGTAAATTTGAGGTTTTCTCAACCAGCTCTGCATTTCTTGCACTGTCTTCTTGAGAATGATTGCCGCGCCTAGCTCTCCACGATGAGTTCACAAATATCGTGCAACGAATTCAAGTAATTCCACCTTCCTTATGGTGGTCTCTAGACGGCGGACCTCTCGCGTGACAAGTTCCGTGACAGCTGTCCTCGACATGCCTCAGGGTGATGTCAGCCTCAGTTTTCGAGTGTGTTCATATTCGGTGCTGGAAGCATTCACGAATGTGAAAGAACGCGCGGCGAGTTGGTAAAATGTGTCGCTCTCGTAGATCAAAATCATCGGAGAGAAGATGAAGGTGCCGTACACAGTCTGAAGTCCATGCGACCGCATAATCTTTGTCATCGAAGGCTATATCGTAGATGGAATAAACTGCTATGTCCACGCGAACCCAATAAGAACACTTCTGTTCCAGATTCCAACAAACGAAGTCGACTGAGTTCTGGACATAAGCATCCAGGGCCAGCATTGCGCGGCGATTGCGCTGTTGCAAATAGGCGGTTCTGGCGTTCGCTTGGTAAGTGTGAGCTTGAAGTATGTATTAGGTTGGCAACTAATTTCGTGGGCTCTCAAGCGCCTTCAACAAAAGTGTTCATAAACAAATAACAAATAACAGTTTTCAACCAAAGTAAGATCTGTTGGAACGCGGGACTGCTTCCCATTTATCAGCTACCTGGCCCGTCCCACAGCTGTACAATTCTTGTGCTTCTGAAGCCAAGAATCCTTGGAGGTGCATTTTGACATGGTCCACATTAATAAATCGTCCTCCAACCAAGAAATGGTGCAGCGAGATATAAAAAGTGCTAGCCATTTGGCGCACAGCCTGTGCTGTAAGGTGGGTGAGTTAGACGCTCCCATCCAAGGTCATCGATTTCTTAAAGCTTCCGATTCGCGACGTGTGATCTGGCGTTGTCTTGCTGAAAGATAATTCCGCTCCTGAAAATCTGTCTGAACCGATTCCAGCGGAGTTCAGCCTGCGAGCGGCCAGGTTGAGAAGAGTAGATTACAGCATTAATGCTGGAACCGTTCTTGACGAGCTCCCAGAAGTTAGTACCTTCTTGACACCACTAAACCGAGAAAACGTAGCGAACCGGACGCCGCAAAAAATAGAAGACCTTGACTGGGGACCGTCAAACTCATCCACCTTACAGCCCAGACCATGCTCCGAGTGACTACCACATTTTTAGTTCGGTGCAGTACTTCTTGGTTAGAAGACGATTTAATAATGTGGGCCGGGTCAAAGTGCACCTCCAAAGATTCTTGGCCTTGAAAGCACAATAATTCTATGGCCGTGTGATAGACCAGCTACCTAATAAATGGGAAGCACTTCCGCGTTCCGAGGGATCTTATTTTGATTAAAGATTGTCATTTGTTATTTGTTAATAGATACTTTTGCTGAAGATTCTTGAGAGTCCACGAAATTAGTTGCCAACCTAATAATAACCAAAGTTTACCCTAAATTTGGGTAATTAAACCAGTTTGCACGCAACGTTATAAATCGATCACGGATAATAAAGACTACAAAACGAAATAGCACTAATACTTGGGATTCACTTAAGGAAAACTTGCCAACATTTTAACTTCTTGACAACCTAAAATCGATACAGCAAGACTAAAGAAGTAAAAAGGAAATTGAGAAAAACTTGGAAAAATAGAAAAGATTTGCCGACGAACTGATCGGCTATAGCGGCGGCAAGCATTAAATGGAGGAGCTCGTCTTCACGCATTCCGATCGGACCGTATGATAGCTGCTAAACACGCACTTGAGAACAACAACATAGGCAATGATCGATCTACATAGACAGCTAAGGCACATAAAAGCCAAACATATGTTATTATCAATACAATGAAGCATTCTTTTAAGTAATACTATAAAATAGTCGTTTTCGACAATAAGTGTTTACTCCCAGCTTAACGATAGCCTTCAAATCGTTAAGTATCTTTGTAGGCCGTGTCATATCTTCACTTCAAAAGTTGTATTCACCATTACCTGTTAAAGACGATATCAGATTCACATTTCCTAAGATACATAGAGAGTAAATTCTTCTTGTGGACGGTAGAAGAATCAACAAAACAAAGATAAAGGAATCTCATGCCTCAGTCAATCTTTTTGTGACATCAGATTTCTCAAAAATATAATAGTTCCATGCATAGTTTTTGATTTTTCTAGAATGTCTCATCTGGAAGAAATTTTTTATCAAAAGAAGTAATTACTGGATACTTAGCTTGTAGCTTGGGATGCATAATAATAGAATACGCTCTCAGCTGAATATTGAATTCGTTCTAGAGCTCGCTTTTATCTGCGTAGCATCTTTCTGTTGTATTGTAATACAGCGGACCCACTCATATAATGTTCACGTTGGAAAAGGCCCTCGAGTGCCCCACACGTCTACCAACTTCGCAATAGCAGAGCTTAAGTGCGGACAAGAAGACACGAGTTCTTTAATGCGAAATCAGCACTCTGCAATGTAGGAGTTAGGACATTGTAAGATCAATAATGTGCTACATAATATTGGATTAGGATAAGGATAACTGACAAGCGCCTCTTAACAAGGTTGCCAAATTTTGTTTCAGTATTTGTCATAAGAGATCGTTGCATATGAAGTGGCCGATTTTGCCTCCTCAATTTCTGGTAGAGTTTTCGTTGCTACGAATGTTTCCTATAGCTTTTGAAAGCGCAGAATTTCACCTTCTTACCAGTTATAGCCTTTATGACATAATTGCCTTCCGCCGAGTACATGACGGTGTTTTGCAGTATAAATCAACATGATAGTCGGGTGTTCTACTTATGTGAATGGAAAAGTTTACACAACGCCACGGCCGCAGCTCGTAATATCAATGCAGCATCTACCTTTCTTGAACAGCATCGCGACATGCGACACAAAATCAATCCTTTATGACAATCGCAGTCCCACAGTCCCTCTGTACAGTGGCTGGACAAGAATGAGAGACACAAGGAGATGCCGAAACCAAGTCTCCTTCCACAGAAGACCATGATGACCATATGGTGGACAGATGCTGATATAGCCCATTACAGGTTCTGGAAGACTGGAGAGGCTATCACTGCGGAGAAGTACTGTACCAAAGTTGAAGTGATGCTCCAGAAGTTGACTGAAAAACAAACGGCTTTGGTAAATCGAATAAACCCAATCGTACTGTACGACAGCGCGCTTTCAAAAATTGTTGTCCAAAAATTCACGAGATCTGTTCTTTTGTGATTATCATTTTTTCAAGCCCTCAAGTCGTCATGTGACAAATAAAAAACTCAGCAACTAAGATGATGTCGAAAATGACGTCTTATGTTTTATTATTGCAGTAGAAGATCCACATTCCCAAAGCAAGAAGTGACGTAAGGTCTCCCTTCTTCACTTGTCAAGCCGGCATTGAATTCCTGAGATTCTACAAGAAAAAAAATTGACAAACTCACTAAGACAATACAAAACACTGGTCGACCGGTATCTTTAGGAAGCTTGTTAGTTTGCCATCCTCCTAGACAGTTTGCTTGTGTTATGAATAATTTTAGTGTTGCCTGTTCTTTTTTTAATTCCATTTTTTACACTGGATTGTAGTTTGTTGGGTGTTGTTACATCTTATCGCGTGGTTATCCGCGTATATAATAAATAAATTCTCGTAGTTCTGATTTATGCTAAAATGGAATATCTAAGCTGTTGTCGCGTTGGGAAAACGGAAAAAGGAAAAGCGTACTAACTGTAATGGTTCATACTTAGATTAATACAGGGTGCGCCAAAATTATGACGACAGCACATGCACGAACAATTTGACCTCCTATTCGGAGAGTCTGCATTTTTCTGTGCTTTTATTGCTTCTACTGTATAAATTTGTTTATGGATATCTCAATCAAGCATAAAAATAAATTGCTTATCAAGATTGTGAAACGTTCTTGCCACCGTGCTTCAATCATTGAACTTTACCGTCAAGACTTCTCGGCACGCGACATTCACCAGCGTCTTGGACTTCATCGAAATGATCTATATAGATCCATAAAACACTACGATGACCTGGGAACCAAGGATGATAATAGATACAGACGAAGAAGACACATTTATGTGGCAACTACGGAAGTATGTCAACGAATTCTCAGGTGCCTGGCGCGCTCGGTTCGTCGAATGTCGCGAGAAATGGAGATCAGGGAGAACTATTTGAAACGCTCAACATTAAGGCTATTTTGCCTATTCTTGTCAGCATGAGTTTATCCGTAAAATCTTGGGAAACGTAGTTAGTGAGTTGGAGATTTGACCAAATTTCTACCATGTTAGCCACTCAACTTAAATTCATTCTAAATTCCCTCATTGAGTTTGGAATAACTGTATGTAATACATTTAAAAATAAAGACATAGAAAGGGTTCAAAATAGTTGTACTCGGAACCTATATGTGATGTTTTGAAAGAGACTATAACGCCGTTTCAAACGGTATTAGTAGGGTCAGGGACCTTGTCCTTTAAATCCTTCAGAACAGACGTAGGAAAGCAGATCTGGTTATGATGTTTAAGAACCTGACAAAAAGAGTTTCAGCTGATCCAGTAACTTTTTGGTGCACCGCTGACGACATACAGGCCTAGCAGCCCTTATAGGGCCAAAAATCCACTATAGTGCCTTAGAGCGCGTTCGCTAGCTTTGTGCTGGCATTTTTGCTGCCACTTGTGCAATCATCACTTTGAAATACGCTTTTAAAATGGCGTTTTGCAATAAAAAACAATATTTATATATTGCATTATAAAACGTTGATCTCTGTCATGACAATTCAAATATACAGTAAACATAAATACGATCATTACTATCGTATGAAGATTTTAATTCTTCACATGCTCTATGTACAATTAGCAGTAGATAGATCAGCTGCCCGAAGATCACTTTCGCTTCTTGCCCATCATACCTCCAATCATAGCACCCATAAGAGCACCTCGAAGCGCGCCTGTGAGTGGACCTGAAACCGACCGTGTTAAGCCTCGCATTCCCAACGGATATTAAGGGGTATTCTGGGAAGGAACTCACTTCTGCCATAGCCTCCATAGCCACCGTACATCGGATACATTGGATACATCGGATAGCCAAAGCCTCCGTAGGGATATCCGTAAAAGCCGTACTGCGCCAACGTTGTCGTTGTTGTTAGGGCGAGTACAAGAACCGTGAGTAAGAACTTAGAATTCATTTCTGAAAAAAAAATAATAAAAATAACGAGAAGGCATCACTATTTCTATTGCTGAGTGAAAGAACACAAATGGAAGGAGAGCGATTGTTTCGAAGCTACTTGTTTGGCCGGAAAGCTCTGGCTGTTTTTTATAACTCTTTTTCTTTCGCTTTTGTTTTCACGACTTCGCACCCTCCACCACACTCATGAAGGCGGTCCTGCAGTTAAAGTTGACGTATTACACCGCTCATTGATAACCCGCTAGAAAGCAGGCTGCTCGAGGCCATTGCAGTAAAGAGGCTGAACCACGAAATTAACAATAGGGATGAGCAGACCGATGCGCTGACGCCTATCATGTAGTGATTAAGAATATCAGTAGCAATGTTTTGTACAATAACTTTGTACGGAGCATCGCTATTGTGAAGCCTGTTAGCGAGGCCCGTATTCTGCATCAACATTATATAGGAATGCGATATAAGTTGAACACTGATTCAATAGCTTTGACTTTGCAGTAGCGAAGCTTGACTTGGTCAATCCTTTATTGACAACGTTTCGGGCTTTAAGCCCTTCTTCAGGTCTAAAAACGGTAACATTGCACATCTCTACAACAACACTTCACATACAAATAGCGAACTTTCCAGACAGACCTGGGTATTGCCATCATTGTGAGCCGGTCACGCCGCGTACACTTAGGCGCCTTTTATACTCCCGCCGCGGCGCGGGGCGTCAATTCGGGACGCGGCGCGGCCAGTCGCGCCGCATCCCGGATTTGACGCGCCGCTGCGCGATTGCAGTTAGAAAGGGGGACGTCAGGACGTGCGGCGGCCAACATCTCCGTACTACGGTCCGTGCGTCATAACGGATGACGGAGGAGACGGTCCATGAGTCAATGGAAGACCAAAACAGAAAGGATTTGTCCGGCTGATCAGCGGAATGCATCTGGCTAATGTTAGTGGTGGGATTCCTGTGGGGAGCGAGAACCCTCTCTTAAAGCGGGGGTCGAACTCGTCTGCTCAACCTACGGTTGAAATTGGTGGGTGCGGTATTGAGTCGAGTCCCCTGCAATGCAAATGGCACCAAACGACTCTTTATTTTGCAACATGTGCGTGTTCAAAAGTAAAATTGCTGAAAGGTACTCATTGTCGGGAATCACTCAGAATTTTCTCTCATACGACCATTCCGGGGTCGTTGTGCACTAAACATATCTTTAGTAGGTAAAAATTCGTGGATGTTACAGATCTTCATTCCCTTCCTAGGTTACGGAAGGTACGGGTGACTATGGCCATGGTTACCGATTTCGCTCAAACTCCAGCGTTATACGAAAAACGGATATTTGATTCGTGATCAACACACCAAAGAACCTTACTAGGCGAAATTTGGGCGAAATCAGTGATTATGACCGGTGAAATCGGTGATGAGAGTACAATAGTAGGCATAAATAGGGTCCGGGGGTCACCTTATGAAAAGTGTTATCAACACGAAGAAAACGAGACAAGAGCAGAGATTTAGGAAGGGGGACTCCAGGGTGTGGCTCTAGTGACGCATCCGTGTTAAAATTGCCTACATCCTGGAGTTCCCTCCCTTGTCCATTTAGGAAGCACATAAGACGCGGATCTATAATCGAAACGAAGAGATAAGACTGCATTTACAGTCACTGTATGTAGCTACTCGCCACGACGGCCCGCCGGGCCATGCTGGGGTGACCCCCCGGACCCTATTTGCGCCCAATAGTGCCATAATTTTGCTACACCCTTTTTGTTTTGTTAGTTGGGGAACCAAAACAAAGAGGATATAGCAAAATGATTCATCTCGGTGGTGAATCTCCCACTCCACATCGAGTCCGCCGCAACTGATCGCGCCGCGCCGCGTCCTTCCCTCCAGCGGCGCGATTCGCCGAACACCGTAGCCCGAAATGCCGTCAGATATGGTGTTTTGAGGCGGCGGAGTATGAATGCGATGCGGCGCCGCCGGGCGGCGCGAAAAATCTATAGCTATGTCAACCATCACGCCGCGCCGAGCGGCGGCGCGAGTATAAAAGGCGCCTTATGGGGTGATAAGCCTCATTGCATTCTTCATTTCATCTCTCCGATTTATTGGTGGTTCCCAGCGCTTCCTTGATCTCTCCACCGGATCTGTCAGATTCCTGTGGAGTATAGAAACTCGCAGTTGCGGAAGCGGATCACGTGTTTGCTTTAGGGTGTGGTGTTTCGAGAAGGGATTGTCTGAGTAGCTGTGAGAGCTACGCAGAGCTCTCAGGTGTTCATTCATCCTCTTTCCTAGTGGCCTTCCTGTCTCGCCAATGTAGAATTCTTCGCAGGATATGCAGACCAATTTGTCTTTTGATGCCGGTTTCCTATACCTGTCCCTCTGACATTCTTACTTTCGTGTTCAGAAACGGTCCTCTGGTCCTGGAGCTTCTAATGTTAGCTTGATCGTTGGAAACGCTGAATTCAGCCGTCCAAGTGTCTGTCGTAGCGTTGTCGACGATTTTTCCACAACGAATATGTCGAATATATCGCCCGAAGTATAACACTCTCGTAGACAAAGCCGGCCGCTCAAGACAATCCATAAATATGATCGCGAGCAGCGGTGCCAACCTGCTTCCCATTGCAAGACCTCGCGTTTGCTTGTAGAACACATTTCGGAAACGGAATGTGCTCACTTCGACCACGCTTCGTAGCAACTTCTCCACATTTCTCTGCTTTCTCCACTGATTCAATAATAAACGAAAGAAAAAGAGATATAGTTGGCACAACTAAGACTTCCGATCTTCTTTATTGGCAAGCTTTCGCTGCTTAGCAGCTTCCTCAAGTCTTTAATAACATTACATTTAGTAATTACCATAATCAAAACACACAGTAATAACGGTAAACAAATTGTTCGCTCTATCGGGCAAAATAGTTTGCGTTTCATCTTTATTTAAAAATTTTGTTTCTCCAAAGACTTATTGAAGTATGTCGAAAGAGCAACTCCGAACGATATTTTCTTTCAATTTTAAACTGGGCCAATCCGCCCTCAAAACAGCTTGGAAAATCTATCGTGTGTGGTGGCCGAATAGTGTTTTGGATGAAAATATCGTTCAACAGTGATTTGAGAAATTCCGCATGCTGCATTTCTACCGTGAAGATGCACCCCCATGCGGCAGGCCTACACTAATCCAGGACGATGATTTGAGGCTAATTCATGGCTAACAGTCTGTGAGTTGCGGAAGGTCTAGGAGTCAGTAATATCGCTGTTACAAATGGTTTGATACGACTCAGAGAGGTGAAAGAGCTTGAAAAGTGGGTTTCCACGACTTGGGTGATCGCCAGAAAATATCTCGTTTCGAAATCTGTTCTCCATCGCTTCTCCGGAATCAGAACCAGCCGCTTTTGAATCGAGTCGACACATGTGATGAGAAGTGGACCCTGTACGACAACTGAAGACGGACAGTTATCGTATAGAACCCACTCAGGACAGTGGGTTGATGTCGACGAACTTCCAAACAACGACCACGCAGAAACGGCCTTTCTAGAAATTGTCGCATCTCGAGCACCCAGTTCTTTAGCTGTTGGAGTTATTCAACAAGGGCCGCACTAAAACAGTATGTTGATTCGAATCAGTGGAGCACACAAATTATTGGGCGTTAAATTATTTAACGATGTTTTTAACTGAAAATTTTGGAATTTCCGGTATATCGTTAAATTTCGTTAAAACATACAATTAGCTGTAAACTAAATCTTCTTCTTCTTCTTCAGCGTTTGTCCCGCTTCATGACGGGGTCCGCTTTTCTGGTGCCATGTCGCCATCTTTCCCGATCCCGCGCTAGATCAGGGTGGACACCAGCTACTTTAAAGTCCTTGTGTAACGTATCAGCCCAGCGCTGCTTCGGGCACCCTCTAGGCCGTTTTCCAGACACTAGGAGTTAAGGCCTATCTTACGGACGCTGTCTTCCTTTCCACGCAGAACGTGGCCGTACCATCGCAAGCGAGCTTCGCGCATCTTGTCGGCTATCGGCGCGACACCGAACTTCTGCCGGATAGCCTCGTTTCGGATGCGGACCAGGCGCGTGACTCCAGCCATCCAGCGCAGCATCTTCGTTTCCATTACGCTGAGGCGACTTTCCGTTTCCTTTGTCGCAGGCCAACACTCAGCTCCGTACATCGCTACCGGCCGGACGACAGTTTTGTAGATCTTCGACTTTAAGCGCTCTGGCATCTTCTTGTCGCAGAGTACTCCAGTCAACGAGCGCCACTTCGACCAAGCTGCACTCACGCGTAAGTTCACTTCAACCATCACACTGCCATCAGAGGCTATTGCTGATCCCAGGTATTTAAACACCGAAGTGCGTGCAAGCTCAGTACCGTTAATCTTAATGGAGCCGGACTCATTTACGTCAGTCGTGAAATACTCGGTCTTCTTGACGTTCAGTTTGAGTCCGAACATGGCCAGGCGGTCGCACCAAGCTTGCACCTCTCGTTCGAGCTCACCTTTGTCTTCGCAGGCGAGCATCACGTCATCAGCATATAGCAACGTCCAAGGGACGGGCTTCTGGAGATCTCGCGTAATGGCATCCATTACGACAACAAAGAGGAGTGGGGAAAGCGCAGATCCTTGGTGCACCCCAACAGAGATGGGAAACTCCGTCGAGGTTCCTGCTGCCGCTTGCACACGACTCTTTGGACAAGAGTATAGCATTCGCACCCACTCTACAAGTTCTTCGGGAACACCGTGCTGTCGTAGGGCGTACCATATAACCTCACGCGGTACGCGATCGAAGGCTTTCTCCAAGTCGAGAAAGGCAAGATGCACCGGCCTCTGTTTCTCGCGATACTTCTCTACCAGAAGACGGGCGGCATGTATGGCATCGATAGTGCCACAACCAGCCACGAAGCCGCACTGATTGCTTGAAAGCTTGACGATTTCGCGAATTCGGCTATCGAGGATTCGCTCGAAGATCTTCATGCTGTGCGAGAGCAACCGAATCGGACGGTAAATTGAGCAGTCTGCAGGGCTGCCCTTCTTCTTCCAAATCGGAATCGTCGTACTTTCCTGCCAAACATCAGGCACCTTCTTCTCCGCTACAACCTGGTTGAAAAACTTGGCCAACCACTCAGCAGAGTACCAGAACTTCGACTTCCATAAGTCAGCTGGCAAGTCATCTGGACCAGTCGCCTTGCCCGGTCTCATCTTCCTCAGAGCCGCGTCAGTTTCCTCCACAGTGATTTTGTGGACGGGACCGTGGATAGGAGCCACAGAAGGGACGGCCGGATGAGGGAACTCTTCAGTCGAAATTCCCTCGAAATAATCGCACCATCGCTTCAATGCCTTTTTGCGCTCTGTCAGAAGATGGCCGTTCTCATCATTGATGCCAAAGAAATTCTCTATATCCTCGGATTGGCGATGACGGTTTTTCGCAAGTCGGTACAAATACCGCTCGCCATCGCGCGACTCAAGCTTTTCGTAGACATCATTGTAATGAGTGGCTTTTGCTACGGCCACAGCCTTCTTGGCAGCTTTTTTCGCTTCGTGGTACTTTTGCCAGTTATCGGCGGTCTTGTCGCCGAGAAACACATGATAAAGCGCTTTCTTCTCTCGAACTTTTTCTTTCACATCGTTCGTCCACAGCCATGTCTGCATGTCGACCTTTCGTCGTCCAGGCTTCGTAGTGCCAAGTTCTGACCTCGCAGCTTGAAGTATCGCGTCGGTCACTTTCTTCCAAGTTTCGTCGACAGTCGTGACTGTCGGTAACCGTACGCGAGAAATCACAGCTGCTTCTTTCTATTTCATTCGCCACCACTTGATTCTTGCAGCACCGCATCGCTCAACCTGCTGCAGCCTCGGAGGAGCGATCTTCAAAGTACAGATCAGCGGACGATGCTGTGGGGCGACCGTTTCATACGGCACGATCTTCGCGTCTGTGACGAGATTTCGGTCACGATCTCTCACAAGGACGAAGTCTATCTGCGTCTTGGTGTTCCCACTACAGAACGAGATAAGGTGGGAGTTGCGTTTGCGAAACACGGTGTTCATTATGGTGAGGTTATGCGAATCCGCATATTCAAGGATACGCTCACCATCTGTGTTACGCAACCCATAGCCGAATCCACCATGACAGCTGTACCCGTCTTTCGTAGCGCCTACGTGCCCATTGAGGTCACCAGCGACGATGATGACGTCCTTCGACGGTACCTCTGCTGTCTTCTCATCAAGCAGGCTCCAAAACTCATCCTTGGCTTGATCGGAACAGCCAGTCTGCGGAGCATATGCAGAGAAGAAGTGGAAGAGTCGCTCCTTAGCGGCGACAACGATCTTCATCAATCGATCGTCAAAGCGCTCGACGCTTACAATCGAGTCTCGGAAACGCTCGGAGACGATTATACCAACACCACTGGTGGTCCTGGGACTTCCACATAGAACGGCCTTGAAGCCACGTCCTATATCTCTCGACTTGCGGCAGGACCACCTCGTCTCCTGCACCGCACAGAAATCAACTCTTCTACGCTCCAGTGCTTCTACCAACTCGCACGAGCGGCCCGTCAACGTACCCACATTCAGCGTTGCTACGCGGGTCCTGCTTACGTTACGGGACTTTCGGACTAGCTCAGTTGCCCCCCGATGCCGTCCTCGCACCAGGGACCCTCGCATACTTCTCACACTCGCCGGGCTTTGCGAGTGCGCGTCGGTTCCCGCGGACGCCGTAGCATTATCTCGAAAAACATGAACTGACATACACCCATACGATGTGACATTGGGTTGTTCGTAGGCCGGCCTGTCACCAGGGCCTGTCGCCTGCATTCGAATGCCCGTGCTTGGCTTAGCTCGCAGAAGCGAGCAGTTTCCAGTGGCACCACGAGGAGGAACGGACATCGCCACCTAGCTGTAAACTAAATATTATTTTAAATAAGAAAGTCAGAAAAAACGTTTTCTGTTTCTACTTCAACAAGTGAACAAGCAAAGTTAAGTGAACGCAATGTAACATACTACAAAATAACAAACAATTCACTAACAACAATGAGTGGACTGAAATTAAATCAGCTATCAACAACAAATTAGAGTTGAAATCAAATCAGGCAGACCCTGGAGTCTCTACTCTTACCTGGCACTTTGCAAAACCATTTTGTGTGACTGTTCTACGAGCATGTACATACAATATCGATGCAGTATGATGTTTCATCCCGAAGGAACGGCGCAATAGGCTTGGAGGACGGTCATCTTGAACATATGTAGTGCGTATTCGCTTTGGCAAGAAGGCGAATATATGTTCAGTTACACCAGAAATTGTCTAGATCAGTTTGCCATTGGGGTAGGTCTCAACGATGCTGCATAAACCTTTTTTGTACAGCACAAAACGTTGCACATGGCTGTACTACAAGGTAGCCCATCCGAGCCTGTTTGCACGGAAGGGATTAACAAAATGCAAATAAAAACCTACAAGTAGAGTGTTAATGTTTAGGAAAAGTAGCCTTTCAATTTTTTCGCAAATCATTTAAAGCACGTCCAGCGGCCGAGAACAGTCCCTCAGTCTCAACTGCTCCAGGTGGCGAGCAAAAATATTTTGGGACAAACAGCGCCAAGTAGGGTTAGGCAGATCTAACGAGCGGACCAGAACAGTATTCCAGCAGATTCGTTGAAGTGCTTGGCATTTTGGCAAAGAACTTTTCTAGCTCCAAAATAAGCTACTTGCAAAAATTCAAATGCGCCATAGAAGTCATGAGAAATAGAATAAAGGTAAAAATATGTAAAATAAGATTTGCGCGTTGTGGCTGACGTCACGGGGACAACCCCATAGCTCAATAGAATTAGGCCTAAATCTATGCATAAAATTATTTAAATAATTGTTACATCATTATTCACCAAAATTAAAATTACTACCTTCATAGCTCTTCAACAACGTAGAAACGACTACACTGCAATCTAGGACTATGGGCAACGACATTCAAAAACAACGATAGTTAACAACAAATTAAACATGTTTTGTTTCGCCTCTACCTTCATACAAAACATGTTTAAAATTAGTTAGCCCAAGGCTCATCAGTGAAGAAGGTAACTAATTAATTTAGTTGTTAGCGCAGTACGGGGTTATATATTATTGTGTTTTTACATATGTGCTAACAACTAAATTTTACAAATGAAATAAGTAAACACACTCTATTACAACACACACAAATGTACAATTGTGTCAAAAAAATCAGCAACCATCACAAACCTAACTAACTCGTTTTTGTTTGTTTATTTATTTATTTTATTTATTTACTTGTTTAAATTATTTATTTATATTTTATAATCTTTTAAATATATAAATTATGACAAGATAAACGTGAATAGTAAATTTTTAAAAAAGTGTATTGCTATATAACTAGTAAAAATTATAAATAAATGTTTTATATTTTTTAAAAATTTTTGATCATTGTATTTATTTTTGGTGGATTACCAATGGGGTGGCTTTACTATTCAGTGGAACAAAGGTTTATTCTCACGATTTTATAGTAGAACCCCCAATAGTGGTACATGCATCGTATATATACACAATTTCAGTGGGCGTTGCCACGATATGGCGACATTCTGGCCGCCCAGTCGGTA
This sequence comes from Heligmosomoides polygyrus bakeri, assembly GCA_947359475.1. Classification (NCBI taxonomy): domain Eukaryota; kingdom Metazoa; phylum Nematoda; class Chromadorea; order Rhabditida; family Heligmosomidae; genus Heligmosomoides; species Heligmosomoides polygyrus. Next base: position 3,977,871 of record OX375868.1, read on the forward strand.
TCATCAGAGTAAACCTGAAAGACGGTGCCGCACTCGAGCACCACGGGAGATTACATTTATGAGTGCCTACTTGCGGTATTGCTAGGTTATGCCTGTGAATGATATTCAATGGTTCTTATCTTATATTGCCTACCTAAGCATCTTAAGTCTTATCATTCAAGGCAAGATGTCCTATATTATTATAATAGACCAATACATAACATATGTAGATGTAAAGCCTGGTTGGGTATTCACAACACTGGGGCCGGCCCTTATGAGCGGTAGCGATAAACATGTTACTCACATTTACTTTAATAGAAATCTATTAACTAGTTAGTGTTACATCCAACTATCAATCGGGTTGCGTATTCACAACAATTATAAACAAAAAGCTGCACATGAACATATTAAGACAGCAGGCGATACACAAACCACAAATATGATGAAACGTTCTACAGTTTCTGTCGTCCTTATAGATTGCGTCAACGCGGCTCCGTTCCATTTTTCATCGTGCCGGTTGATTGCATGTAGTCAGGATTGTTAGCCTGGAACTCCTTGCGTTCGAGATGTTCTCGCTGTAAGACACAGCGTTTTTAACAGCTCGATGTGGTTGTCGCCGAACCGTGCTTTCGGCAGGTTTTGTAATTCTCGTAACGTTCCTAGTGCCATTATTTGAATCAGCGGGTGGTTGATCCAGCGTTTCCATGCTGGATTGAATTTCCAGCGGATTAGACGATTAATCGGCCTCTGGATGATCTTTCCTGACGCGGTTTGTAGCATCACACTTCTAATTTCGTTGTCTCTGCTGGTGACCAGGTCCAGTATTACTGCCATAGGCCACGAACTTCTTGGTTGTTGGGAGTCGTCGTCCAGAAGCACTACATCTCCTATTGTTGGAGACTGGTTGGACTTCCTAGAAGTCTTGCTTGCCATCTTGTGTCGATCCCTTAGCTCCATGAGATATTCGTTTTTCCAGATCGACCAAAACTTTTTAGTGATCTTCTCTGTCTCCGATATAGCCTGTTTAGCTGCTTTATGGGACGAAAGTTCAGGATATGGTCGGAAGTCAGGATCTTCGTCGTCTTCGTTTAATGTAAGCTGGGATGTTCCATGGCGTACATCTTTATAAACAAAGTCAATAGGGCGAAGAGTCTCAATGGGACAATCTCGATCACCAATTGTTGTTAACGGCCTTGAGTTAACAACACTTTCTATTTCGCACAGTGTCGTATGAAGTAACTCATCGGTAAGCTTTCGTCGTCCAACGGTTTTTTGAAACGATCGTTTGACGGTTCCTACCATTCTCTCCCAAACACCACCCATCCATGGAGATGATGGAGGTATAAAGGTCCAAAGGATTAGATAATCCGTCAAAAATGAGGATAACGAAACATCTTCAACGGCCTGGTTGCGGCTCAAGAGACTTTCCGTGAGTTGGAAATTTGTTCCGTTGTCGCTAATTATCTTCCTGGGAACTCCTCTTCGAGCGATGAATCTCTTGAGGGCAAAGATGAAGTTCTTAGCTAACAAATCCATTGCTACTTCTAGATGTACGAGTCTTGTCACAAGGCAAGTGAACAGGGCGACATATCGTTTGCAGTCCTCTCCAGAACTTGATTTCGTCATGATTGGACCCAAAAAATCCACTCCGGTGTATGAAAATGGAGGTGATTGGGTAACTCTTTCGCTTGGAAGAGTCCCATACTGGGGTACTTGTACGGAACTGCGTTAGCTTTTCTGAAAGTGGAGCAGTTTTTAAGCGTTCGCTTGCATAGACTCCTGTCGAGCGGTATCCAAAACCGCCGTCTAATGTTGTACAGGAGCTGATTTGACCCGCAGAGGGCCAGAGCCTTGTGTAGGCTTAGAGCGATAAGCGGTCCCAGTTTGCTTTGCTTAGGAATATGTATTGGATTGACTGTCGAGAAACGGAGATCGGCGTTCTGGAGCCTACCAAATCTCCTGTATATTCCCTCTTTGTCGATTCTCACATTCAGCTGCGTGTTTTGCAGCAGTAACTCAGATTTGAAGATCGTTTGTTCTTGGCGAATGACCAATCTTTCGGCAATAGTAGCTTCTTCGGCTGAGGGTGACTCTGTCTGCAGTCCTTTTCTTGACAAGGGTAGACATCGACCCTTTGTTGCGTTACGAATAAATCGAGCGCAGTAAGCGACAATCCGAACCAACTTGGAGTAGCTGCTGAATTTCTCCGTTGGCCATATAGGAACTATGGTGTGTTCCTCTGTATTTGAAGCATATAATGCTGCTTCGTATTCTGAACCAGAGCTCTGATGGCATAAATCCTCAGCTTTTTTGACAGGCCAGAGGTCGCTTGGTTGGTTAAGCCAAATTGAGCCACTCCACCAACGACGTTTGGCTAGATCATCTTTACTAACTCCTCGTGTGGCACAGTCGACGACGTTCTCGTTCGTAGGCACATGGAAGAAGACTACTTGAGTGGATTCTCGAAGTCGTTTTGCAATAGCGCCTATTTTCTGGACGAGGGTGGAGACGATTGATGGCAACCGTCTGTTTCCTTGAACCCAGCATAGCGCGATAGTCGAATCGCTAAATACGTTGATCTGCTCGAACTTTGTGTCTATCCTTTGAATAATTGACTCAGCAAGGCTCAATCCGATGAAGATTGAGAGGAGCTCGAGCCTTGGTATCGTTTGTTCCTTGCTTATGGGGGCAATCTTGGATGAAAATAACGTCTTCGATTCGGCGTATTTGTGAAGTAGATCATCCGCATTATTTCCTTCCAGAAACACGTTGTCCACGTACAAAGAGCTGGATAACTCTTGAGAGATTTCTGAGTGCGATGCTTCAATGTGCTTTAGTATGCACTGATTCAGAATTGCAATGCTGGCATTTATGCCAAAGGGTACTCTGCAAAATCTAAGGTGTTTCAGATTACTTCCTGTTGCAGGCAGTGAAATATCTTTCACCCATAGGAATCTCGTAACATCTCGGTGATTGGCAGGTAGCCTGATTTGCAAGAAGGCTTTTTGTATATCTGCTACCATTGTGTAGAGATGCGTACGGAATTTCAGAAGCACCTCGTGGATCAGTGGTGTTAGGGAATGTCCTTCGTAGATGACGTCATTCAGGCTGAGCTCATCTCTTGCGTGAGAAGAAGCATCAAACACCACCCGTAGCTTAGTGGATTTCGACGGTGTCCACACATGTCTGTGTGGGAGGTAGAAAGTTGCGAGCCTGTCGTCCTCTTCCTTAGCTTCCTCAATGATACCATCCTGCAGGTAGCTCGTAAGCGTGTCGTTATAGAGGTTGAATTTCTCTTTGTCTCCTTGTAGTGTGCGCAGCAAATTCTGCAGTCGACGAATTGCGACGTTGAAGTTGTCCTTGAGGTTTCTCATCTCGTCCGTGAAAGGAAAACCGGCAGTGATTCTTCCGCTTTCGATTGTAATGGTTTTCCTGTAGCTATCCATGAACTTGACTATAGAAGCTTCATCGGTATCGCTGTCTGTGTTAATTCCCAGCGATTCGAGTTCATACAGATGCTTTATGTTCTCTTTGTAGTCGTCTTTAGCTGTCAGCGACGGCGTTGCGATAATCAGAGAACTGCATTCAGAAGTGCTATTCTTTGTCAGAATAGCGGTTTTATCACTAGCACCGGAGATTGTGTAGCCAAAGATCGTTGGCGTTAAAATCAATCCAGACGGCAGCTTGATAACTGAGGTTTCGTGGTCGATAATCTTGTTGAGGAGATCCTGCCCAATGATAATGTCTGGCGACACTTCGCGAGAAAATAGTCCTTGTTGGGCTATAGTGATTTTCTCCTTCTTGATGAAATATTTGTCTGTTCTGGATAACTCCGCAGTCTTCGTTATAGAAGTCAGTTTATCCTTTGTGAAGACTGGCAGGCTATGTAGTTTTCTGGAGCCGTGATTATCCTTCAGCGTAACGCGAAGCTCGTTGGAATTGAAGGTTTCCTGTAGCTCTCCCATTCCAGTAGTTGTGAACGAGGTTGTGCTAATTATTGGAAGACCTAGCAATCGTTCAAATCTTGTTTTGATAAAGCTTCTTTGAGCACCCGAATCAAGTAGTATTGTAACTGATTCGTACTTTGACTCCGTTTCGTTGAATATGAGTGCTGAAGCCATTTGTAGCACACACTGTCCCAGTAGCGCTGGTTGTGGCACTGAGTTGCTTAGAGCCTGAACTCGACCGTTATCCTGGGAATAACTGCTATTTCTTTGCTGCTGATTCTTGAAGCGGTTGGGTTGCGACGGTAGAGAAGACGTTTGTGGTCGATGAGAAGCTGAACTTTGCGGTTGGTTTTGCCTCCTTTCGGCTTGACCTGTTCTACCGCTGGTTCCAAGACATAGAGACGAATGGTGATCCTCGTTGCATTTTGGACACTTTCCAACGGTTGTACAGAATTTCGAGCTGTGTGACCGATCGAAGCACTTCCAGCATACTCCTTGTCGTCTAGCTTCCATTCGTCGTGCTTCAGGTGTTGGAAATTTGTCGCAATACTGAGGAGGATGGGATCCTCCACACAAGCAGATCCTTCGTTTGGCGACATGCTTCGTTTGTTGAGGGGTGGTGTGTGACCTCACGAAGTTGTTTGATCTGTGATTGCCGGATCCAAACAAAGTCCTCGTTGTGAGCTCGGTCGTTTCCTGTAGCGTGATGATGTCGTCAATCGTGTCCATGATGTCGCTTACTTCGAACGGTATGTCGGCATTCCTTTCTTTTCGTATCACTGTACTGCAAATGTGTTCCGTAAATTTCGATAAAATTAAACGGCGCCATACTCTGTCTGCGTTAAGTGATACTCCAGTTTGCTCCAGATGTACGACTCGTGAAGAAATTGATGACAGTGTCTCACGACAGCTCTTGGGATTATCATTAGCTCGAGGTATGCGCTCGATTTCGCTGATGAGAATATCCGCCATGCTTTCGGATCTATCCTACTGTTTCTTTAAGATATTCACTGCTACGCTGTATTTTTCTCCAATAACTGGAATGCTGTTGATTGAAGCTGCTGCTTTTCCTTTAAGCGCTTGCTTCAAGAATAGGAATTTGTCCTGGTCAGAGAGGTCAACGTCGTCATGTATCAACGACTGGAAGACTGACCAGAAGGTGGTAAATGCCCTGAAGTCTCCTGAGAATATTGGGACCTCGAGTAGTGGACGTCTGATACGCTGGCTGCGATTGCCTGGTGGTAGTAGGCGTCCTTCTTGATCGTTTGTACCGTCATTTTGACTTCTAGTAGCCTGGTGACTGACACTAAAAGCTACATCCGCTGTGAGGGTGGCTTGCTGCGCCAATTCCTCTAAACGGAATTCTATTTTGTTGAGCCACTGAACTGTTTGGATATCCAGACTATTCGCATCATCTTCTAAATGCTTGTTTAGGTCCATCATTAGCTTTTCCTGCTCTTTTTGGTCGGCTCGTCTATCGATCCTTTCGATCGCTTCCTTGACGTATTTGTCCAATAACTGCTTGGCTTGGGATATTCCTCGTGAGAGGTAGTTCAAGTCTGCAGTCTTTCTTCTGACATACTGCTCGCATTGTGCCTTCTTCGATGGAAATTCGAATGGGTTTCGGAGTTCTTCGATCTGAGCATCGTTGGATCGAAGAAGCTTACATGCGTTGGAGATCTTCGTCTTCAAGGCTTGAACATCGGCCATTTCCATCGCGTTTTGGTGAATTTCTCACAAATATCTAGGATTTTGTGATGTCTGAAATTCACCCGCTATTTGAAATGATTCGAGTAGTCCTGTGCTCGAAGGTTTTCCTGCCACGCGGGTCTTTTTCTCCTTTCTTAGGATCCTCGGTGAGAATTCGCTAAGAAATTTAGAATTTCCTTCCGGTTCCTCTGTAGAGGACTCACGAAGAAGGTATTCTTTCGATTTCCTTTCCTTGATCGGAATGGAAATTCGTTCGCTCTCTGGTTTCTCCGAAGAGAACTCGCAAAGAAAGCTTTTTTATTTTCCTGGTTCCTCGTGAGAGGACTCGCAAAGGAAAATTTAGAATTGTCGGCTGTTTCTCACGAAGAGAACTAGCACAGCTGACAATGAAGTCCTGGTTTCTCAGAAGAGAACTCGCGAAGCACTCTGGGTTGCTTCCTGGTTTCTCCGAAGAGAACTCGCAAAGGAAGCTAATAAAAACCCGTCTGTTTCTCACTGAAGAGAACTAGCGCAGACTTGGGTTTTTTCCACGGTCGATGCACCAATTTGGTGGATTACCAATGGGGTGGCTTTACTATTCAGTGGAACAAAGGTTTATTCGCACGATTTTATAGTAGAACCCACAATATTGGTACATGCATCGTATATATACACATTTTCAGTGGGCGTAGCCACGATATGGCGACATTCTGGCCGCCCAGTCGGTATCATCAGAGTAAACCTGAAAGACGGTGCCGCACTCGAGCACCACGGGAGATTACATTCATGAGTGCCTACTTGCGGTATTGCTAGGTTATGCCTGTGAATGATATTCAATGGTTCTTATCTTATATTGCCTACCTAAGCATCTTAAGTCTTATCATTCAAGGCAAGATGTCCTATATTATTATAATAGACCAATACATAACATATGTAGATGTAAAGCCTGGTTGGGTATTCACAACATTATTTATGTATTTATGTAATATTTTTATTTTTATTTTATTTTTTTATTTTTTTAAAACCCCAATTTGCATTGGAGTGTAATATGCTGTCACCAGAGCTTGTTCGTACTTGTCGACGAGAGCCACGGGAGCGGTTGGTAGGCCAGGCAAATCGCTCCCTTCGCTCCCGTCGCGATGTAAGAACAGGCTCCTACGGCTGTGTGAGAACGCACTATGTCTGCTTAGTCTTACTTATTTCCATAGTTTTTCAGGAGCAGTATAAAGGATGAGGCTTGCAATACTAGTGAAGAAAAGAGGAGATGTGATAAACTTATTAGGAAAACAGTCCGTTAAAAAATTCGTCAAATTTCTGAAAATTTCCGTCAAGTCGATAAGTCAGATTTTAACGAAAAATGCAGTTAATTCGTTAAATTCGTTGAATCGTTAACCGTAAAATGTACACCTTTATTCGAATGTTGCCTATCTCGACTGAATCCGGTGAGTATGAAGAAAGTTATGTCCCTTTGAAGTGAATTATTAAAACCGCCAGAACTTTCCAGCCAACATAATGATACATGATTGTGTTCATGTCTGATAAGTAGATAACGAAATAAAATTATAATGCTGCGTCTAGTGGAAGAAATTTGCTGAAGAAGGACTGTTCAACTATCAAAGTCGTCGGAATCACGGTTCCCTACAAGAAGAAGGCTACGATTCTCCTCGGTAAAATGCAAATCTTTTTCATCTTAGGATTTTCGAATTATCCAACTATGAAATTTCCCAATATTATTGAAGACCGGAATTGGAGAGTAAGAAGAGGTCTGGAAGAAATAAAAGATGAACGTGAATGGGCGTAACCATCTGGAAGAAATAAAAGATGAACGTGAATGGGCGTAACCAGACTGCTAGCTTCCGTGATTAGCCATAAGGTTTGCTTATGAGCATGTAGTCATTGGCAGGTTAGTAATATTGTTCAGATGAATGGGTACACCATAATCCTTGAGTAGGTTAAAAATGGACAAATAGGGGTTAAATATGGTGGGGCGAAAGGGATGAAACGAATCTGGAGCTAAACGGAGATAGTAAAAGAGGGGTGAATGAGAGCGCTTAGTATCACCTGTATCAACTCTCCTCCCGTTGATCATCGAGTTGCTCGAGCGGGTGCCATCAGCGCCTCCATTCGTCCTTGCCACGTGCCAGAGTGCTCCAATGGCTCTTCCCGCTCGAGGGACACGAATAGCGTCATGCCGTTCGTTCAGGGCTTCCGCGAAGAAGTCCGTTGGTGGGCGTTCTGGTGTTCTCTTGACATCCCGTGGAATCGGGCTAGTGACGGCTCTCGTCCAGCGAATGTCAGCTCTTTTCTTCTCTCAGGCAGCTGCACCATCTTCACTTCGCTGACGACATCGTGCTCATGATACCGAGCATCAACCAAGCAGAACGAACGCTGCGGAAACGTTGGCCTGCAGCAGATTCTTACGAAGACGATGTTAATATAGATCGGACCAACTTCTGATGCACAATTCTTCCTCAACGGAAAGAACATCTCCTGATGCTCCGACTACGTGTATCGAAGTCAATATGGCCAACGACCTAGCGCCGAAGCTGAGCAGGAGGAAACGAGCGTCTTGGGGAGCTTTCAAGAGCATTGAAGAAGTCGCGAAAAAGATGAAGAACGTCCGACTCCGTGCCGACCTATTCGACTCCACTGTTTCCTGCCTTAAAATACGCTTCAGAGACTTGCTGTGACAGAGCGGGAGTTATTGGGCCGTGTCCCGGAGCGGCGATCTGCCCAGCTACGGCCCAAGATTTGCCCAGCTGTGGCCCAAGATCTGCCCAGCTACGGCCAAGAATCTCGGTCATTCTTCTTGAGAGTAGCACGTGCTGCCCGAGCTCGGCAGCACATCCTCCCTTCGAAATGAGCAGGATGTGCTGCTGAGCTCATGATGACCAAGTGCTGCGAGCTGGGCAGGTGGTTCCGCCCACTTTTGCATTCTTGGGCCGTAGCTGGGCAGATCTTGGACCCTAGCTGGGCAGATCGCGGCTCCGGGACACGGCCCAACAACTCCGTCCGGCCAGAGTGGGTCATATGAAAGCAGGGTGACATGCGATCAGCGTCGCGCAGCGTGGAATCTAAAGGACGATGCCTGGAGTGACACGATTCACACAAGTGAGAGAAGGCCTTCGGAGTTCCGCGCTTCGTCGACGTTCAAAGATCAGAGACGCTGTCGCATGGTCCAAGTCGTCGAAAATTAGGTAGGCTGGCCACGTAGAGGAGAGCTGTCACCGACTGGATTCCACGGTATCTTAAGAGAACACCAGGACGCCCACTAACGCGTTGGTCGGACTTATTCGTGAAAGCCTTAAACGAATAAAAATGTCCCTCTAGCGAGGAGGATCCATTGGAGCACTCTGGCACGCGACAAGGACGAATGGAGACGCTGCTGACGCCCGCCTCGATGATCAACGGCACGAGAGGTGATACAGGTAATCGACTAAAGAGGATGATTAAGGGCAAAGGGTAGGGTTAGCAGGGTTTCCTTGCGATGTACCACCCACTTCTTATTACGGGTTATGGTGAAGGCAGTTTAAATGCGAACTTGTCCTTCCATTTGCATTGCCTAACTTATTCACATAAAGTCACGAAACGAAAAGAATCGTCAAAGGCGAGGGATCGCGTCGAGAAATAGCGAAAAGACTATAGTCGCCCAATATGTCCTCGAACAGGCTGCTGTTCTCGGAGGCGTAGTGACACCTACCACGTGTTGGACCGCTGACCTAGGATAGATGAGTGATAGAGGCTGATCAGTCACAGCCATCGCCGCCATCGCACCAATGAATGAATTTATAGCCATCATTTGGTGTTTGCAGCTCTTTTTGCGTACTCTATTCGGTGAACAGTCTCGGTATCGGTGATAAAACGAAGAACAACACCGCTTTCCTTGATGAGAATGAAAGATCAGGGACATCTGCAAGCCTGATGTTTTCTGGTGCGCAGCCAACCTTTGAGGGACTACTCGCTGATGCAGGTTACCATGCGTAAGAGTTCAAATGAAAAAGATCTTAACACTCTCAAGGTAAAAAAATGGCGCACGAAGTGAATAGAGCAGTTGGTTGAAATTGCGAACGTCATGAATCGGATCAGATTCGAATCGCACCACTTCTTTGCATGTTAGACGCTCGGGAGACAAAGTTACGAATTCCTTCCTCATTCCTCATTGCTCTTCCTGCAGGTCATTGTGCAGTTTACACTGAATCCGACACCGGCCCTAAAAGCTAGCTAAAAAGAAAAAATGCAATAAGGGGTGTGACTATTCTACAGGTTGAAACTACTATGCTATATATACCATTTTCACGTCGAATTGGACATTTCTCAAACCAAACTCTAAACGTTGAAGGAAACACAGGACTGGTTAATCTGGCTAAGTAGGAACAGCATTCAGCCCTTGCAGAATCAATCGAGACTGCAAGGTTTCAGGCGGGTGCATGGCGCAATCTTGACTAGTTACACGTTACGGAAATCTCGTCACTATGTGCTTTGACACGAGCCTTAAACATCTTCAAAGGCTTCACTAGCGGCAATTCAGATCCTTTGAAGCAGGTCCTACGTTCTTTAGGATCATTGCATTATTTGCAAGACGTAGTGTGTCTTTTAAGTTTTAAACTTAAAAAAACACAAATCAATCAATACGGCCACTTTTTGAAGAGAATATAACAAGTATTCAAGCGAAACGCAATCAATCGAGTGTAAAATGCAAAATTTCAGACGAGTGCATGGCGTATTCCAAACCGTTCATATGTCAAAAATTTCTATTATCTTATAGCTTTCGAGGAGCTTTTAACTTTTTTATTATCTTTAGTGTGAACAAAGTTATCACCTTTCAAACAGTGCATACATTTTTTGAGACATCCTCTATATTAGGTTGGTGCATAATTTTTGTCCACATTTGGGTGTCTTTGAAATTTCTTGAGAACGCAATGAAGAATTCTTGGGATATCTGCAATATCGCATACTAGATTCTAAAAACTTCCAGGAGACAGGTATGTGCCTAAGCGGAGTGAGCCAGCCCGTAGGCAAATTTCGAATTAACTGGATTAACGCCAGCTGCCAGCCATTTACCTGTACGAGTAATAACTTGAAATCAGTTCGAAGGACACGGCCGATCGGATCAATATTGTATTTAGGCCCGGCACGACTACAGAACGCACCACACCTCAATGAATCAAATGATTTTTTTTTAAACAAAAAAAACGAAAAAGGAGTGGAGAATTTCCGAAGATTTTTCTTCTCCGTTTTTTGGGATTCATAAGGCGTAATATAATGGGATCTGGTGGACTCTAATCGCACCTTTAATGTCGAAGTCTACGCAAAACAACTACAGAAACTGGCCGACGCTTCAAATCAAAAACGTCGGAAACTTCTTAAAGTCGCCCTCCTTCTCGACAACACGAGACCGCATATGGCAAAGTTAATTCACGATTTCCCGGAGAAGATTGGCTGGACACTGTGCCTTATTCACCGTACGGCCCTGACCTGGCACCGTCAGACTACTAATTCTTTAGAGCCCTCAAGCAGAATCTGTGCGAGACAAAGTGTACGGCCATGGAAAGAGTAAGATTTCCCCTTCATCGACTCTCCCGCTCGTCCTTTCTGGAGCGAAGACACGGAAATCTTGTTCAAGAGAACTGGCTGGCTTACTACCACGCTGTCCAATAATTCTTGTCCGAAAATTTCACCATTTTTAATTTTTTCAACTTTATTGAAAAACAAGCCTAATCAACAATATAATCGCCACAGTTATCCACAACAGTGGCCCATCGATTGGGCAGGTCGCCGATGCCCTTCGCCCAGAACTCCGGGGGCTGCGACTCGAAGAATTCCGCGATGTCGGATTTGAGGTTGTCGTAGTTGGTGAATTTTCTTCCGGCCAAATGGTGCTTCAACGGGCGGAACAAGTGGTAGTCGGAGGGGGCGAGGTCCGGGGAATACGGCGGATGGGCAACCGTCTCCCAGCCGAGCGCCGCCAACGTCTGCTGGGTCTCCTTCGCCACGTGGAGGCGCGCGTTGTTGTGCAGCAGGTGGACCGAGGCCCGTCGGGGACGCTTTTGGCGCCTTTTATACTCCCGCCGCGGCGCGGCGCGTCAATTTGGGGAGCGGCGCGGCCAGTCGCGCCGCGCCCCGAATTTGACGCGCCGCTTCGCGATTGCAGTTAGAAAGGGGAGCGTCAGCGACGCGCGGCCAACGAGCTTCTGCGCACTATGGCCTGTGCTCCGGAAACGGTCCATGAGTCATTGAGGGAGCGAAACAGAAAGGATTCGTCTGGCTGATCAGCGCAATGCATCTTGTCAATGTTTGTCGTGGGATTCCTATGCGGAGCGACGAATTGTCTCTTAAGCCTGGAGTCGAAGTCGTTCGCTCAACCTACGGTTGAAACTGGTGAGTGTGGTATTGACTCGAATCCCTTGCAATGCAAACGGCTTTAAACCACTCTTTACTTTGCGATATGTGCGGGTCCAAATGTAAAACTGCTGGAAGGTACTCATCGTCGAGAATCACTCAAAATTCTTTCTCATATGGCCATTCTGGGGTCGCTGTGCACTAAGCATATCTTTGGCGTGGTATATGAATCTTCGTGAATGTCTACAGATCTCCATTCTCTTCCTAGTTCACAGAAGGTACGGGCTAAGGTCATGGTCAACGATTTCGCCCAAACTCACTAATCATGCAAACCTAGTAATCGTCTGTAACTTCAAAAAACGATGTCAGACTCGTGATCAGCACCCTAAATACCCCCTCCTCCTTCCTAATAGGAGAAGTTTGGTCGAAACGGTGAAATCTCCCACCCTACACCGAGTCTGACGCGGCTGATCGCGCCGCGCCGCGCCCTTCCCCTCAGCGGCGCGATTCGCCGAATACCGTAACCCAAAATTCCGTCAAGTGTGGTGTTTTGCGGCGGCGGAGTATAAAAGCGATGCGTCGCCGCCTCGCGGCGCGAAAATTCGATAGCCATGCCGACCATCACGCCGCGCCGCCGGGCGGCGCAAGTATAAAAGGCGCCTTTCTCGGATGGCGGCGGCTAGAGCTGATCGGTGTAGATGGAGGCGGTGACCGTCCTGCCTTTCGGGAGCAGCTCGAAGTACAGCATGCCCTTGGCGTCCCACCAGCAGCAGAGCATGATCTTCAGCGGGCGCAGGTCGGCTTTCGGCGTCGTCGGCGGCTCTTCTCCGCGCGGGATCCAGACGGCACGGCGGGCGACGTTGTCGTAGAGGACCCAGCCCCCCGGGATCAGGTCCTCGAGAAACTCCTTGCGATGCGAACAAGGAGGAGGGACTGGCAGACGGTCACGCGGCTCTGCTTGTTGGCGTCCGTCAGACGGTGGCGGATCCAACGGGCCAGAACTTTGTGGTAGCCGAGTAAGTTGAGTCGATTGTGGATGGTGGACTTGCTGCGTCGTCGCCAGTTCACGGGTGGTGGCTTCCGGCTTCTCCTTGATACAGCGACGGACTTCGTCATCGTCCACCGTAGAAGGCCTCCCGCTGTGCTCCCTGTCCTCGAGGCTCGTGTCGCCGCTCTCGAAACGATTGAACCAGCGCCTGACTGTGCGTTGGGACACTGCATCCTCCTTGCACGCTCTGCAGATGTTGGCGACCGCGGTGCCCGTGTCGTTGCCCAGCAGCCACTCGTAGTACACGAACGTGCGAATTCGACCTTGGTCCATTTCAGCTTGTACTGGTAGCTAGACGCGGCGACTGCGCCTTATATACCCCTAGCGTGGAACTCTGGAGAACCTTCTAGAAGGTTTTTACACTTGCCCAATACTATAACACTTCTAAGGAAAATTATAGAATTTTGAAAATTTTCGGACAGGAATTATTGGACAGCCTGGTACTATTGATACCAACGATGATTATATTGGTGATAAATGATTCGTTTTGTTAAAGAAAAATGAAACCTTGAAATCATGCTCTTTTATGGACAAAAATTTTGCACCAACCTAATACTACGCTTCGAAAGCACATGACTAAAAAAAACGTTCATGGTTCCCTTGGAGTGATTGAAAGGGAGATATATATGGCAGGAAGGTAAAACGCCATGTGTGGAGGGCACATGAGAATCTGACACAAATAGCACGATATTCAAATGTGTGGGTTGGTTTGAATCTCTTCAAATAGGTTCTTGCTCAAACTATTCTCTGAAAAAAGTTATTTTGTGCGTGCGATGGACCGCATCGATGCATGATTTATTTATTAATTTATTTATACATCCATAGAGAGCAATGAAAATTACCCGGAAAGAACAGGAATAGGAAAAAACTCAGAACTCAACTTACAAATAGCGAAAGCACTAAAAAAAGCTATCGAGAACACTGAGGAAAGGCCCACCATCTATGAACCTGCGCATTTATGAAGGAGAAAATAACCAGAGAAGGGTAGAACAGCCAACCCACAAGTAACATGATCACTACAAAAAACCAGACGAGCTTGCCCATGGTATACTATGGCGTCATTGTGCACCTCAATAAGGAAAAACAACTAAGTAATAAGTGCTATATAGTGCCTACGAAGATGACTATCCAAAGGCCAGTCGTATGCGCATGAGAGACAGCACTTTTGTTTTTTGTTTGTCTTGCTAAGGAAATATAAAGCTTTAAAATCATGATCTTTCATGGACAAAAATTATACATCAAGCTAATAGATGGGTTACCACTCCGACACGAGATTGGGAACGAAGGCTTTATTCCTGAGTGGGCAATATATGATGAGGTAGAATTGTGAAGTCATAATTTGTAAAAGTCTTTTCGAGTGAACGCACATGGCGCAAGACTAACCGACAGCATAGTGATTCAAAACACAATGTATACGTGCTCAAGTTCAGACGTAGACCAAATATCACCCTAACCTATTGCAAAAAAAAAGAATAGCTTGGCATGCTACTGCTTGAAAAGTGGGCTCCATTCAAGCAGAGAGTGAACGCAGCGACATCCTCCACGAAGACGTCAGACATCAGCCGTGTAAAAGAATGAGCTCAAAAAATTGTTTGTCGAGCTGATTGAGCCCTAATGAAGTGAGGACACAAAGCTCATCCGTTAAGTAATGTCTCGAAATCGGACTGACAACAGCTTTGGCTTAATGTTAAGTAAACAATAATAACACATGCTGTCATGACCCGTGACTGATCATGATGTCATCCACGGAGTCCTGGCAGCAGGCCCCGCCCAGGCCCACTATAAAAAGGGGCCAGATCGGCAGCAGGCGGGATTTGTCGAGACTACGACTCCAGCCTCCTCACTCGCCCACGCGCTTCTGGTTCTCGCTCTCAGGACTCGCGCTAACGTTGGCCGTACTGTCGGCCGGACGTCTCGGTCCGACAGTCCCCTACGCGGACCTGCCAGCCCGTAGGATGAAGGTAATGCAGGAAGTAAGGTGAAATGGAAGAAATGGAATTAGGCGAAATAGGAATGAAATGAAAGGTAGTATGAGCAACTCTTCCCTCGTAAAAGAATGTCGTACACGCTCTGTAGGTTATTTGTTAATAAATATATAAAATAAACATGTGTACTGTTGAACCACCAAAGGCTATTCGGACCGTGATGCAGTCCGAAACACATGCGTACTTGAATATTACGTTATATGAGAATTTCTCAGATTATACATAGTGTCGCTTTGGGTCTCAGTAAGAGCACTCGGAAATGTGTGGGTCCATTCAGTGCTGAAAAGGAGACGATGTTTTCATTTCTTTTGAACTGAAGTCAAACCACCGATAGGGCTGAGTTCACATGACTGTTTGCACGTGATTACAAGGAAATTGAATTATCAGTAGAGACAGGACACGCACAAAGTTCTCGTAACACCAGACGATTCGATATTTATAGTTGGCAAGGTAACGAGACTGGTTTCTTAGTATGGAAGAGCAGCGGAAAGAGTACGGGAATTCGGCGAAGTCACGTCGACCTTTTCTTTCGTCCGGCTACTTTGCCATTAGATGACCTTGAGCTCAGATTCCATAGCTGACTGTGACTGGCAGTGGCGCGTCATTGAAACAGCCCAACAAGGCCAGTGGCCAAGAACCACTCTTGCTTGACCAGTTCAGATTGATCCTCTGCTGTGTTGTTCTTATGGCTTCCAACAAAAGATGGAGAACAAGGGAGTTTTTATACGCTTCTTGTGAGTTGATGCTTTTTTTACAATTCAACATCAAACAGTCGATTTCTACTCTTTTCCAATAGGACATCTCGTGCCATGGCAGCTGGAACCGGTCATCAGGATCAAGTAGACCACCCTCCTTGGCTAAAAGTCGCCACCCAGCCATTCAAATGGGTGACCATCGGTTAGGCAGAAGTGTGGGTAGGGATCAACACCCATTTTCTGTATAGCGAGAAGGCTTTGTTTTTCTGGGCCCGGATTCATCAACGCGCATACCCATGGGTATGCTGGATATAGGGGTAGACATACTCACGATGTGGACATACTCACGATTCATGATAAACCTTACCCGCCAAATCGTAGGTATATCAGTGGGTAGAGAAAACCCGTCGATCGTTGTGGGTACATCCGTATACCCGCGACTCATTCGCGCCCCATTGACAAAATGGCGCTCCAGTGAGATCAGCTGTTTTCGCGAAAGGCATAGTTGTACCTTACTCTTGATTCCTTTCATGAATACGATTCGTAGCCACTACCCATTGCTGGTAGTGGGTACGATTTCCTTACGGTATCTCTACCTATAGCCATTGCTTGATGAATCCGGGCCCTGGAAAGGAGCGAATTCGCCAGTTAGAAATTATTTGGCTAGGGACTTATACGAGGTACTTATCAAGTTTTTGCCCGACCAGGTACAAATGCTCAACACTGATGAAGGCAATCAGATATAGCATCTATGCTAGGTCGCTCTAGGAGACAAGCCGTTTCGTCCAAGGTGATCCACGAACGCACCACCTAAAACTGGACACTTCAAATGAAATTCGACACCGTTCTAAGCAATCTTTACGTTTTTGAAATCAAACTGAAAATCTTCCAAAGCAAAAAAAGCGTCTTCGTCTTCAAGATTAAACTAGGGATTGACCAACGTGGTTCAAATAATTTTTGTTGCGATTAAAACTCTAGCGACAGGCGGAACTCGAACCCGCACCTCCTGTTGACCGGGCGGGAATGCTGCACGCCATTGCACCAGCGGCGCTGTTTTTTAAAGTTGGGGGTTCGAGTCTGGCCAAGCACTAGAGTTTTTATCGCACTAAGATATCGATGTCACAGCTTACATCTTCGATACCATCCACTTGAGGCTCAGACTTCAAAATAATTTTTGCTGAGGGAATCTTAGCATAGCTTTCTTTGAGTTTTTTAAACTCACGTGCCCCAATAAGTAAACACACTGTTTAAAATGTTATAAAAATGTATTATTTATTAATTTATTATTTAATTTATTTTTATTTAAAAATAATGAATACGTTTTGTTTTTAAAACGCAGAACGATTGACCGCAAATATTCTGTTTGTGTGAGGTAGCACAGATGCAAACAGTACCAAAGGAGCAGTTATGAAAACGTATATAAAAACGAAAAAAATGAAAAATGAAAACGTATATAAAAAACGTGCCCGCAGACATGGCAAATCGCCCAATGACAAGAAAAAGTGGAGAGGTCCGTTTATATGGTACGGGAGAAGATTCCAGAAGAACGTTGAAATTGGTTTGAAAAACGTTGAATTCGTTGTGGGCAACGTTGAATTTGGTTTGGACAACGTTGAATTTCAACTGGTATATCATACCCGCGTTTGAGTACACAGCATTTTCAGTATTAATCAAATAAAAATTGCGGCGATGTAGTCTAGTGCATGGCGCAATCTCTTCTTTTGTCGCAGTACATGACTGTTGCATTTCTTCCTTGAAAACATGATTCATAGCAGAATATTCCATGTTCGACTGTCATTGAATCTTGGCATGATATTGATCAGTATGAATACCCAAGTGATGTAGCTGACGAGCCAAGATTAGTACAGATCCTTTATTCCGGCTAACGTTTCGGCGTAACCGCCTTTTTCAGAGCCTGGAAGAGTCAAGTTGAGTTTGAAAACCCATCCGTCCAAGAGCCATTTCAGACCACAGCGGAGAATCAGAGGTTGGTAGGAGAGGGAGACGAAACACGAGGAGGTAACACAAACAGTCCAGTGCAGATGGGCGAACGGTACCCCTTTTAAGGCGACACATGAGGAGATGAGGTCACCTTCGGTTCACCCTCCTAGCGAGCCTCTGGCAGACTGTCCTCCGGTTCGAGACCGCAAAGGTCAACGTACGGAGCCAGCTCCTGTATCACCGCTACGCGTTCCTCCTTCCTGTTGATCGTGGGGTTCCTACCGGCAATCCACAGCGCTTCTAGTGTTTTGCGCGCCGAGATCTCGAACTCGCGTGCCAATATCGTCACCGCCACGTCAATGCCCGCGCCATTATGACATCGTAGCCTGTGCTCACCCAACGGACCGGCGATATCGCACCTACGAAGCATGCCCAAATGTTCTTTAACGCGCTCCCCAAGGGGTCTACCCGTCTCGCCAATGTACTCGCCGTTGCAACCCGTGCATTTTATAAGGTATACCACACCAGAGACCATGCAGTCTCCCTCCTTACCGAATGGGCAGATAATACACTGGCGAGTCTTACAACAGGAATCGTATAGTCGATTCCTAACGAGACGTGCCTTGAGATTGGCCGGCGGAACCTCGATGATGAGGACCATGCTATCAAGACCAGCTTTGCGAATGCAGTTTCGCACTTCGGTACTGAAATCATCCGAGACAAAAGGCACCTTAAAAGGAATTTTATTGTCGCTCTGATGTCTCGCTGCCATTGCCGGTGTTCGATGACCTTTAGCCAGGCTCTGCTCGGAATACCCGTTGGACACCGCGATTCGAGATGCCATTTGCAATGACACTGGCTTGAGATCGCTGTCTGAGGATACCGCCGCCGCCGTTCGGAACATGTTCTTAATCGTGGCCCTCTTCGTTTGAGATGGATGAGCAGACCTGAAGTGCACGATGATGTTCTTACTACTGGGCTTACGATACCAATTAGTATGGAATCTGCTCCGCGTGCAACTGACTTGGACGTTGAGGAACGGCAACCAGTTATCAGTGGGTTTTTCCCTTGTGAGCTTAATATGCTCTGCCTGCTGGTTGAGCAATTCGAAACACATGTCCATTTCGTTCTGTGTCGCACATACAATGAAACAGTCATCAATGTAGCGACAGTACAGTAGAGGTCTGCACTCCATGACGGGTTCCTCTATTTTAGACATGAAAGCGATAGCCAATACCGGAGCCAGACGCTGGCCCATAGCCAGCCCTCTAACCTGCTTATAGTACTTATTGGACCATCTAAAAACATTGCATTCCAGGCACCCACTTATGATTGTCATAATTCGTGATTTAGAAAGTCCATAAAGAATGAGCTGGTCCTGATGTGCCGTTAGAATTTCATACACCGCCTGCATTGCGCTACTTTTAGGGACGTTCGTGTACAGCGATGCTACATCGAACGACTCCATAACGCAGCCTTCTCCCAATGACACTCCCCTAAGCCTCCCCAGGAAAGCAACGGTATTGGGAAGATGGGCCGGCAGAAACTTGAGGACCTGTTTGAGGACCAGATTTAGTAACCATGATACGCGATCTGTGGGGCCCCCAACGCCGCTGATGATAGGTCTAACCTTAAACTCCGCAGGGTTATTGAGTGCATCTCCCGTGGGCAACTTGTGGGTCTTGATGAGTACGTATAGCACCGGACAGACCGGGTTAACGCACTTGAGCGTTCTAATAAGCTCATCATCGAATCCGGCTTCTCTTGCAATCGTAGACCATGTCTGTTTGAGACGCTCGGACTGGGGTGTAAATTCCTTGCACGCGGATTCGACGTAGACACTGTGGTCCTGGAGGTGGAGTCTAGTAATAGCTCTGTCAAGCTCTTGTGGTAGGACCACAAACTCCCCTCCTTTGTCACTGACGCCCACTCTTAAAGAGCCACAAGCTGTAAGGTCCTTTATTTCTTTCAAACCCCTTCGCTGGCCGGGCGATAGGTTGGGAATGACACGTTTTGTCATTCCTCTCTGCAGAACCGGAAGTAAGGTGGTGGCTAGCATGCGGAACTTGGTATCGATCGCCCGATCTGGTGGCTGCGCACTTAGAAACGAACGTGGGAAAGGCGGCGCCGGTAAAGGCGCGCTGTTAGCCGAGATCAGCTGACTGCCTTGCGCATCGATTTTTGCCCTGGCCCGCAACCGATCTCGCAACCACTGCAGGCTGCACGCGATTCTACGCACTACGCCATGCGTCAGACACTGGCTGGGAGCGAAGCTGGGACCCAGTTCCAACGCAGAAAGGGCATCACGCGACAGGGTGACTTCGCCAATGATTGTAACCCTATGGCAACGTTCACTCCCCTCACTACCACCATTATCCAGGGTAAACGTAAGTCCACTGCACGGAAGTTGGCCACTATCGATCCCCCCGATTGCTCACTCTGCCCACCAACTCCTGAAACTTGCGCTGTAGTTTTACTTTAGCTCTAGAACGGATGAGATCACAAACACTCCTCGACTCCGCCACTATCCTCTTCCAAAGGGGACTCGGCAGAAAACGTTGACAACACAATTCTTTAGAAACACACCTATTTAACAGTGCATACATATGATCTTGCTTACTACGTATTGTCGCACTAAGAATGTGAGGTTCGATCTTCTTTATCGTCCTGTCCTCCTTGGCTCGACCGATCACCATGTACAGTTGCTTCGCTTGTATGAATCGTGGAACGACACGGTGTTTGAGACATCGGTTGCGGGCCAGGGCAAAAATCGATGCGCAAGGCAGTCAGCTGATCTCGGCTAACAGCGCGCCTTTACCGGCGCCGCCTTTCCCACGTTCGTTTCTAAGTGCGCAGCCACCAGATCGGGCGATCGATACCAAGTTCCGCATGCTAGCC